>CM040245.1:256460898-256510893 GCA_022545495.1 Chrysanthemum lavandulifolium
AGACTCTAAAGAGAGCATTTATTACTAACCGCATAAGGGTTCAATATTCAAATCCGGGATCATAATTTATAAAAGAGGTTCGACTATCGATCGGTATCAAATCAATTTCCTTAACACGAGTAAATGTCAACGGCTCTAAGTTCGCATCGATGGAGTATGAGGTACGACATTATAGAAAACACAGGTAGTGCTACCATCGGTGGTATGACGTCAGCAGATTATTGTTGATAAAACAAATTTGAGGGTTCAACGTTGTTAGAGCAACATTGACGGAACAATATCTACAAGATAACCTCGGTGAACAACTTCACTAAAACAAGTTGCTAGAACGTTATCGATAGGGGTACCTAACTAGAGGATAAGGTACAACAACTTTAAGGAAAAGTTACAACTGTGAGTAGTTCTACGAATAGCAGCATTACATGTCAGACACAAGAATGTCGGGATTCTTTACACTTTAACTCTTAGATTATCTTTGTCATCTCAAAAGGATTATGCTTTTTGGTTTAACCATCATAAGCGATATTGGTTTTACGAGCCTTACAGCAACAACAAGCTATTGGCTTTAATGCATAATGCCATAATATATAAAATTAAGTTATCTAAATAACAGTTACTTAATTTAGCCAAGATTGGTAAAAAGGACATAATGCTTCTACTTGGTTGCAAATAGAAGTAGTAGAACTTTACTGTGATATGTACTTTAAAAATCGATGGGTTGGCAATTTCACCATAACAAACATATTACTTTGATTCCTGTCACTTTCATTGCAGAAATTCATTACCCTTGGATTGATCGAGGAGGTTTCTGAGCGAAATCCCCGGTAGTAATTGGAGCACTCTGGCATCTACTTTATTTCTTTCATTTTTTCATAATCAGATAGTTGGTTTCCATGGACATATAATTAACTAATCTTTTTGGGTTGGCAGGGTTACAAAGATAGACTAAGTGATAATAGGTTCCATGGTGGTGATGAATTGATTCACTAAAAATTGTCATCTACCAATTTCTCTTATAATGTTAAAAGACTCTTGCACCCTTGCAACATTTCAGTGGAGAGCAACCGAAGATTTGTGTGATCACCTCACCAAGGAAATTAAATGTAACAGAAATTGACACATATGATGAGCACAAAATAGCCATGGATTTTTCACTTGCGGCATGTGCAAAATGCTTTTAACTATATACGATTTTTTATGCATAATGCCATAGTATATGAAATTAAGTTATCTAAATAATGATTACTTAATTTAGCCAAGATTTGTGAAGGGGACATAATGCTTCTACTTGGTTGCAAATATAAGTTAGAATTTTATATCATGTGTTTAGGCTTAGGATTCAAGATCAAAATAGGTGGTGTTGTTGATTTAATTTTAGTGGGATACCATTTATCTTTTTGTGTGTATTTTCAGTTTATTATTTAATTTGGTTTACTTCCTTATCCTTAATATATGATTTTAATCTAACCAACTTTAAAAAACTTGGACAAAAGTTATCCAGTCAACCCGAGACACGCGATAATGAACACAGATGTTACACATTTTGATGAATACTTTTTACTTAGCACCTCTAAAATTATGGTTAGTGGTTAACCAACTTAACTTGGTTCAATGAATTTCAACATCTTTTTCTGTTTGTACTCGGTTGAAGCAACCAGAATGTAAGATTGAGTAACAAGGAATTGACATAAGCTATAGAGCCAGTAACAAAACATTCAGTTTGCTTTTCCTAATTGTACTTACCTTTTATGTTCTCTTTCTTGATTAGTACAACTAACATTCACACTAATCACTTGCATTCATACTTGTGTTCATTTTACTTCCTATGTATGTTAATCAAGAGTGGAAAAGACAGTTTTAGCTAAACAACTAAGGATGATAGTTATTTTTTTTTTGTTCATATTACTTTTTAGTATATATTTGATCCACTAAATAATAAAATAAAACCACAAGTCATTTCCATCGGAGTTTGACACTATATGTATGTTGATATATATATATATATATATATATATATATATATATATATATATATATATATATATATATATATATATATATATATATATATATATATAAATTAAAACTCTTTTAAATATAACATTTTTAAATTTTTTTTCTTTCTAAAATCTTATAAATAAATGAATAAATAATTAAATATATGTAATTCGGGTTATTTGGTTGGTTCATACCGTCCATCGGACGGGTTTTGACACTAGTATGTATGTATATATATATATATATATATATATATATATATATATATATATATATATATATATATATATATATATATATATATATATATATATATATATATAAAATTAAATTACTCTTTAAATATAACATTTTTAAGCTTTAATTTTTTTTCTTTCTAAAAATCTTATAAATAAATGAATAAATAATTAAATATATGTAATTCGGGTTATTTGGTTTGGTTTTCGGTTATGGGGGTTTGGTTTCCGGTTATTCGGTTCGGTTGAATCAATTTAAATTCGGTTCGGTTCGGTTCTCGGTTATACTCAGAAAAAAAAATTAACCGAACTAATCGAACCGAACAACCCGATAACCGAACCGATGAACACCCTAAGGCTAATGCTAATGGATGGTTACTTGCTCGGTTGGTTGCCCCCAACTGAGTAGTCGACCGCGTTGTCTTTGCTAGCCCAACCAAACACGACTGATCAAACACCCAACTTTTTCATTTACTCGGTTTGTCAACCAACCGAGTAAATATGCACACCTCTCATGAATTTTTTGAACGTTGGGTTGCTTTAAGGGCTTATCTGCTTACTTTTGTATAGAAAAAAATTAAGCAAAATTTAAAAAAGCAAATCCCAAAGGCTCATTAGTTGTTGATAAGTTAATGGAATCTTTTTGATGTTTTGGGGAAAATGAAGGATGAGCGGTAGTTCTGAAGAGGATGAAGATGAGTATCATTTGGAAGAAGAAAATGCTAAAGAGGATGAAGGAACATTTTTGCTTTATTTAGTTGTTGATTTGATTTTGCTATTCTTTATGTTTCTACAATGTAATATAATATAGTGAAAACATGTGAAACGTGTCCTCTTACAAATCACCCTTTCTTCTTTTTAGTTTGATTTGTTTGCTTTATTGAATGATACTTTATTAAAAAATAATAATAAATAAAAAAATAGAAAATAAAAATAGTTTACATTTACATTTGTATTTTTGTTTTGTTTTTTTAATGTGTTGATTTTGAATGTGGTGATTTTGAAGATCGGATACCTACAAAGCAAAAATATTGAAAACATGAGTGTTTTTATCGTAATGTTTTTAGTTGCATTGTTATTATAACGTTTTTTTTTTTTTTTTTTTATTGTTATTGTAATGTTTTTATTATGAATGAAATTTTAGTTTAAAAAATAAAAATAAAAAATAAAATTACTGATCGTCATTTTAACTTCATCCCACTTTTATCATGGCTAGTAAGTTATGGTTGGGTGTAGTCGCGGAAGAAAAAAAGGAATATGTAACGAACTGACGATGACAAAAGTGAGTTCTTTTTCCCTTTCAATATTTGCGGTTACCATTGAGGTGATAAGAACCGATTCTAAACCCTAAGAAAAGTAATCTACTTACAGCCCAATGTAAGTAAACCCATCCATCCATCCATCCATCCAGACGAAAAGAGGGAAGTGAGGAAGCGGGAAATGGAAATGGAAAAAGAAAAAGAAAAAGAGCAGCTTTTGGCGATGGGTTTCTCCGACGAATTGATCTCCCAAGCCCTCTCTGCCACCGGTGGAAATTCACTTTCTGATGCCACTGAATGGATTCTCAACAATCAATCCCCTATTACATCTCCCACCACTACTACTCAACCCAAAATCAACCGCTTCTTCTCTTTCGACAGCAAAAAGACAAAATCACCCCAACAACAACCACCTCAAGAACAACAACAAAAACCCCAACAAATAGTTGGTAGTACTAAAAAAAGAAAACAACCTTCTCGAAGCGAAAAGCCGCTATCAGAGCGAATGCGTCCCCGCACAATCAACGACATAATAGGACAAGACCATCTCCTCTCCGAAAAGTCGTCTTTCCTTCGATCAGCTGTCGAGGCCAATCGCCTGCCTTCCTTTATCCTATGGGGCCCACCTGGTACTGGTAAGACTTCTATCGGTCGCGCCATTGTTAATTCTTCTTCTTTAAGTTCATCCTATCGCTTTGTTTCTTTGTCTGCTGTTACTGCTGGTGTTAAGGATGTTAGGGATGTTGTAGACGAGGCGAGAAGAATTAAGAAAAATGGTATCAATAGTGTCAGGACCGTGTTGTTTGTTGATGAGGTTCATAGGTTTAATAAGTCGCAGTTGGATTCCTTTTTGCCGGTTATTGAGGATGGTAGTATTGTCTTTATTGGTGCTACTACTGAGAACCCCTCGTTTCATTTAATTACGCCTTTGTTGTCTCGTTGTAGAGTGCTTACGCTTAATTTGCTTCAACCGGGTCATATTGCTACTATTCTGAAACGTGCTAGGGATGATCGTGACAATGGGTTGGTTTGTAGTTTAGGGTTTATGCCGAAAGAGATTGAAGTTAGTGATGAGGTTGTTGAGTATTTGTCGCAGCATTGTGATGGAGATGCGCGTGTGGCGCTTAATGCTTTGGAAATATCGGCTATTACTGCTGCTGCACGCATAGGTTACAATGGGAATGTATTGGATTTGGATAAAAGTGTTGATGTTGTTTTGAGTATGACTATAGATGATGCAAAACAAGCATTGCAAAGTAAGCATCTTTCTTATGACAAAGACGGTGAACAGCATTACAATCTTATAAGTGCATTACATAAGTCGATGAGAGGAAGTGATGCAAATGCATCGATTTATTGGCTGGCGAGGATGTTGGAAGCTGGAGAACAGCCGCTTTACATTGCACGGCGACTTGTACAATTTTCAAGTGAAGATGTTGGATTGGCTGACCCTTTAGCTCTCCATGAGGCTGTTTCTTGTTATCAGGCGTGTCATTTTCTTGGTATGCCAGAGTGCAGTGTTAACTTAGCACAGTGTGTTGCCTATTTAGCGCTTGCTCCAAAATCAATAGCTGTGTACACAGCATTACAGGCTGCCACAAAGGCTGTGAAAGATTCAGTTGGGCAAAATGAGGGCGTGCCTTTGCATCTGAGAAATCGCCTACTAAGTTGATGAAAGAGTTAGGGTATGCGAAGGTTATATCTATACTCCGATAATCCATCTGCTGTCCAGTCATTTCTCCCACCTTCCCTTCAAGGTTCTAAGTTCCTCGACTGGCCTGCTGCAGATATATAGATAAGCTCAATCAAGTCTCAATAGATTGGCGGATATGGGAGGTTGTAAGTCTTAAGTAACCTAGACAGCACGCAGTTAGATTAGATGACATTTCCTTATGATATGCGGGTATGCTTTTGTTTCATTTTTTGTGAATGATGCTTTGTTTGAAGCTGGAAATGACTAATCTCCTTTTGATAACTGCATGTAAAGAAATACAATGGCTGATTAAAAAGCAAGTGAAATGTTCTTAGTCTTGGTATTTATATATTTTCAGCTGATCAGGGATGTGATATTATCTTTATAAATGTGCCTTTTGGAGCTTATTGTGATCCACATGGGATAAGTATCGATATTGACTTTTAGAATCATGTCTTTTTAGCAAGACAATGTCTATCTAACTAACCAGAGTACCAGACTACTCAACAGAGTTCGAATGGAATATGTTGTTACTAATTTTAGATTTTATTCACACATGATTTTTAGTTCCATATGTGACATTAAACTAGGGATGAGCAAAAGAACCAAAGAACCAAACCGGACCAATTCTTGATTTTGAGATTTTCCGGTTCTTGGGTCGGTTCCACCGGTTCTCGGTTCCAGAATCAAATACCCAATCCCAACCTATATAATAGAGTGTTTTTAATGATGACATGGCAAGAATTAATGCCATGTGTACAAAAAAATGCCACGTGGAAAGTGTGACATGGCACTAAGGGCTTGTTTGTTTAATTTTTTCATTAAGTCATGTTAATTAACAAATGACTTAATGTGGAGGACCTCACTTTTATCACTTTTTATATGACTTAATAAATTAAGTTTTTTTTCATATTAAGTCAATTAAGTTGCATTCAAACACCACCTAAGCATTTAAAAATTATTTTGACTCATTCTCATTCATTTGGAAACCCCTAATTTTACTCCTTCCATCTTTTCCTTTCAATTGAATCCGGAACAAAACCAACACCAACAATTCCTTCCAACATTTCACTAAATCAAATCCATAAGAAAAAAAGTTTGCCAATAACTCATCCCACTGCTCCTATCAAATGGATTAGAAACAAAAACAATACTGAGAAAATCTAAAACCTTTTCCACTAAATTAAATCCAAAATCATATGATCGATACAAGCGATTTGTACAATAAAATTATGCAACACGTAATATCAAATGCATTTTTTCTTGAATTCCGGGGATTTATTGATAAACATCGATAAATTAACTAAATTTTCTAGTAGTTCATCTAATGCTAAATGTTTAACGCTACACGTTCTAAAATGCTTGTTGCCAAATACAATCTTAGCTTTGAGTTACATTGAATAAACCATGGTAGTATAATCATTTCAAAACTATCCAACAACCATTATATTCTTTTGTTTGTATCAATTTATTTTTTCCTATTTAACATATGAACTTTTAATAATTTCTATTGTGTGTATCATAAAATTTTAATAAATTCTATTGTGTGTGTCATTATGATGAAATTATAACGTGCACTATTTAATCCTATTTTACAAAAGTAGTACATGTCACTACAATCTATGTTATTGTTATACAACCCAATGACTTACAAAGCCTAAGTTGTCATACTAATACCACAAAACACAAAAGAGAACCATTTATCACAAGAGCTAGACATCTGATTACATCACGAAAAACCACATAATGAAGAAAAAGACCCCGCTAACCATCAGATACAACTTCCATTTAGAGACATTAGCTTTTATAGTTAAAAGGTCAACTTGAGCATGTTGTAGCACCTTTTTAATCTCGATCCTTGACCTCAATAGGCCAGGAATGATGATTGTTGCACGTACACAGATAGGTGGGTCAAACCACCCAACAAATCGACATCATGATCCCTAAACAATGAAAAATAACAACTTGTTAATATACTACCACCACATTACTTTATTTTTAAGAAATATGACTATAACTATAAAGATCTAAAAATGTACGTACCGGTTGTGGACATGCATAGAACCTTCTTCCCGGGTTGTTTCCTGACCATTTTTTTTTTTTTTTTTTTTTTTTTTCGGTCTTGATTATGGCTTGTCAACACATCAGCAGCGGACCCTTTAGGGATTGTCGGTGAGGTAGAAAGTGTTAGGTAAGTTTTTAATAGGAAAAAGGGAAATTGCGTTAGGCGTAATAGTTATTATCGAGGTAAAAGGACCATTTTTCTCTCACATGAATTGCTCGCGAGGGTGTTAACAGACATTGACTGGCGGTGTTTAGTCAAAGGGGTCGTAGATGATGCAAAAAATAAACAGCATGGACGGTGGGCTTTATTGTGAATTTACGACGAAACTAGTAATTTTTTAGACGACCTTAAGGACGAACGGTGTAATCTTAATGATGTGATTTAGATGATTATACAATTAACAATTCACTACTATAAACTAGAAGGGTATCCGCGCAATGCGACGGCGGGTACCCGGTGACTATAATGTGCAAGATCCCAACCATGGCAACATCTAATGTGCAAGATCCTTTTGGATTTGATACAGGTGATGTAATCCCTAGCCACATGGATACCATGGGTAGCTCAGATGATATCCCTAGTCCAACTAGGATTGAAAATGAGTCAATGCCCCTTGAAGCACTTCTCCTAGAAGCAATGTTGCAAAAATCGGTCAACTCGACCGATTAATCGTTAATCGGCCGAGTACCTTGTTGATTTTTGAAAATCGGTCAAAAAATCGACACTAAGCAGTTAAAAAATCGACTGAATCGGCCGAATCGGTCAAAATCGGACAAAAATCGGCCGAATCGGGCAAATCGGTCATTTAAAAAAAATAATTTAGGCATTCTACTTAATTTGGGGATCGTATATTTCAATTATAACGCACAATGGGCCATATAATCAGAATTGGAGCCTTTTTATTGAGGTTTGGAAACATAGCAGACTTGAAATCGGTTAAGATTTTTAGTTTGGTCTCCAGAAATACCAAAAAATTGCAGGAAATGTCATTCCGATTAATCACCGATTAATCCCGACTTGACCGATTACTCACTGCAGGGTGGTCGACCGCCCGACTACCGATTCACGATTTTTGCAACATTGCCTAGAAGGTCACACATCTGCAAGTGCTGAGGGCAGTGTTAACTTGATTGAATTGATGGCTATTTGCACCACTCTTACCAACAAGGTTGCAGCTCTGGAGGCGGATCTTAAGGACACTAAGCAGGTCTTTGGCAATGTTTACACAAAGTTGGTGTCAAAGTCAAGAAGTTGCAGGTTAAAGTTAAGCAGCTCAAAGCCAAAAGAAGAACACAACTTGTTGAATCTTCAAGTTCTTCTGAGTTAGATGATGATGATTTGGGTGATTCTCCTAAACAGGGGAGGAAAACAGGTTCTAAGACTCAGGGGAGGAAATTGAATTTTAAGGATGAAGATCAAGATGTTGCTGGAAATACAAATTTTGATGATAATGCTGATTTTGAAGAAAGGCCTGCTGATATAGAAGAAGAAGCAATTCATGGCCAAGCCACAAAATTAGTTCATGATCAAACTACAGAATTAATTCGTCTTGAGGATCAAGAAGATGTGAAAGATATTGCTTCAAGTCAACCAAAAGGAACTGCTGGCTTGGTTGATAAGATAATTGAAGTTTATAGGCTTATGGAGATAGCAGTACAAAATGCTGAGCAAGAACCTTGCTGAGCAAGAACCTAGCATCTCGATTACTCGCTAGTCCAGCTTCTCAATCAACTTGAAGTTGCTCATACTAGCAGGGCAACAACTCAAGACAAAGGAAAGGCCAAGGTGATTGATGATGATCAAGAATCTCAAGAAAATTAAGCCAAAACTCAAGCTCTAATTGAGGTGATGTCAAGTTGCAAGAAAAATGCATTAAAAGGAGGTTGCTAAGTTTATGGAAGATCAAAGGCTTCAAAAGGAAAGAGAGCTATCGATGAAGAATTTGCAAAAAACTTCAAGAAATAGAGAGAGCTAGAGTCGAATCGATCATTCATGAGCAATGATTGACTCGGATGAAGTTCTAAAAGCCAAATTTGAAGAACTTAAGGCAAATGCAAGTTTAACAGTCGATGAGAGATCAAGACAGCTTGCAAAGTTCATCAATTCAAGATCAGATGAAGATGCACTCAGAGAATTAATGGAGACAATCAAAAGAGGTCAAACCAAAAAGAAAGCTTCAAGGAAACCTACAAACAACAAATCATCAGTCATATGAAAAAGTTTTTGATTCATCAAGATAATTGGACAACTGCTCAGTTGAAGGGAAAGACACAATAAGAGATATAGAGGCTGTACTACATTGCTTACAGGAAGAATCAAGCTTTTATTCCAATTGGTGTAGAAGAAGCTAGCAGAGTCACCAAAAGAGCAGGAATCACTTTAGAGTCAGAGACATCTAAGAAGCAAAAGACTGCAGAAGAACCATTCAGCTGCACAAGCAGATGAAGAGATGTTAACTAATGAACGACTTAAACAAATGATGGTGATTATCCTTGAAGCAATTCATGTAGATTCCCTTCAAGCTAAGTACCATATTATTGATTGGGAGGTGTATACTGATAGATTTGGCAAAGGATGGAAGATTACAAGAGTTGGTGGGATTACTGCAGTTTATAGGAGCTTTGAAGATATGGTTAGATCTTTTGAAAGATATGATCTTGACAAGCTATGAGAATTAGTTCGTGAAAAGACGACTTATCCGAGATTGTAGAAGATAACGAAAAGAGCTATGGGTGGAACTCAAAAGACTATATGAACCGATCCTAATGATGATATTGGAAGTTTGCTGCTCATGGACTAAACACTATCTGGAAGTTGTATGATAATGGAGTTCACCATGTATCTATACAAGAAGGTTTAGACATCTTTATGTTAGCAGAGCTAGAATATCCACTCAGAGCAAGTGTTATCATAGTAATGATTTCTTCAAAACTAAAGGTTGAAGAAGATTCAGAAATGGCTCAAGAGTTGATTCAAAGAATTTATGATCAGTGTGTAAGAGAAACTCAGGCTCTAAGGGAAAAAAGTTGAGTGTTTGGAAGAACCCCCAATCATCAGAGTTAAATTTTAATTGAAGAAACTTAGTGATTTGCAGAGAAATCATAATTTTAGGAGACGATTGTTGGGAATTAAACGTACCAGTACTAATGGACTTAGTACTGCCAAGCATATAGACGGGACTACTAAAGATAACACTAGCAGTACTAACTGAATTAGTACTGCTAGTACATATAGTTTGTACTGCTTACAAGATATGTACGCATTTTGTATTTATATGATAGATATTGTGTATATCTTATACGAATATATAGTGATAGTTATCTTGTAAAAGACTCCTGACGTTATAAAAGGAGATCCTAGGTTAGCAGTTACACACGTATCTTTTGTTAAGCTTCAAGGTTGTTAATCCTAGTGATAGTTGAGATCACTCGTATTATTAATAATAATATTGAAGCGTTTGGTTATTTCATTGTTCATAATTGTTTCATTCATTCATATACATCAAGCACATTAATCTTCTAAAGTACTAAGTATTAAATTCCGCATACTACTTGGTATACCCTCAAAATATCTATAACACAAGACTCAAGTGTTTAGATCCTCTCATATCGTCTCACGGGCTAATGACCATACGCGGTATTGCGCAAATAGTATCAACACCACATGATAATATCTTAGCTTCAATTATATTTTTTCTCGTCCTTAATACTCGAAACCTAGTTCCATTGCATACTTCGTCTTTTTGCCAATGTTTCTCATGTACATAGCAGAAGTACCTATTTTCAATGTTAAACCATGGTGTGGAACGCCAGACATTCGAATGCTATTAAGGAAGTCTATTGTGTAACGACTATTAAAATTGGTGTCAACATCATCCGCATAACTATTGTAATCCTCTCTTGTATGTTGTGTTATTTTAAGTTTGCAGGTGGGGGACGAAGAAGACAAAGTGGTCAGTGGGTTTAAAAAAAAAAATACAAATAAATAGCTGAAACTAAGAACAAGTGAATTGTTATCCTTTTTGGAATTGTAATTTCTTTTGATATTGTATTTTATAATGTAATTGAATGTGTTGGTTTTAAAGAAAATAAAAAACGAGACTCGTTAGCGCATATAATCTGTTATAGCCGAGGATGATTTGTATTATAAAAATTTAATAGTGTAAAAACTAACATGACGAAACCTGTAGCTAACGCTTATGGTTTAGTGCGACTTAGAGACCATAAGGAATGTGTTAGTTTTCGTCAACCAACAATGCATGTGTTGATTTACTCTTTTCGTCTTAAGTTGACAGTCCATTTTTGATTTGTTTTATGTCACAATTTAATTGTTGACTAACAAAGAGTTTACTACTTTTGTTTAAAATCATTATTACAAATTTTGTAATAATAAAGAAAATATTAATTAATAAGTTAAAAGGCATAATTATATTTTTATTACGACAATTAAATATTTTGGTACTAATATTTATTTGTTTATTTGATAAGTTTTGGCGGTGAAGTAAGAATAATTGGGGGGAAAACATACATTTGGTAACCCTAGAAAGAGAAAGACACAACAAGTACTAACAGAAACAGAAACAGAAACTGAAAGTGGGTGAGGTGAAATACTGAAATGGGTGGTGGGTGGTATGAAGAGGGTGTTGAAGAAACTCGTCTTATTATTATTATTGCTCCCTCATTATCATCATCATCAGGTACCATTTCTCTTTTCATTTCATAAATTAACTAACTAAAATATTATAATTTTTATTATGATTTCAGATCCTCCTCCTGCTTCTTCTAATCGAGGCCGCTTCCTCCAACTTCGTCATCCAAAAACCGGTTTGTTTTTTATATCATCTTTTCATTTCATAAATTAACTAACATTTTTAAACTCAAGTGTATATTCATAATTACTTTAAGAGAAATGATAGGGGGCCGCCTAAAAATAAGTGACATCATCCTGAAAAATAACATCCATCAAGATGATGTCACTTGGTTTTAGGCCCAAAATTAAGCCTAAGTTTAGGTCCCCACCGGATGACATAGTAACTCATTATACATATTAAATAAGGAAATCAGATATATATCCCTCCAGCGAATAATTCCATATAAATAATAATAAGAAAGAAAGTCTTCATAAACTGAAAACTTCTACAACCATATTTGTCACCAAATGTATGTATACATATTCTATTTATTCATAACGTGCTTTTGTAAAAACATCTATTATATGCGTTGACAATAACTTACAAGTATTTTCACACATAATCACTAGTTTAAAAACCATGAAATGAAAGTTGGTGGGAGGTCTAGTCTAAGCTAAGCTCTAAATTCTGAAAGCCTGTTGGTTATATTTCAGAAAATGGGCCTTTAAGCACGTCTGATCCGGCTCGCACGGTTATAAAAAACCCACCCGGTTCGTTCTGGGACTGTTTAGCCTTTGATAGAAAACCGGCCTGTCTGGCCCTGTTTTCAAACCATGCTTAAATGTCTCCTCTAGCTCCATTTTTTAGCCTCATCTTCTTTTTTCATCTAAAGCATTTACAACTTAACCAAATCAGATCAATTGAAAAAAAACCTTGAATATTCTTGTTTGACCGGCACTAACCACCGTTGACCTGCCTAGGCGGATGGCTGACCGGCCTTTGGCCCCGTTCCATTTGCTTCAAATCGCCAAGGTATGTGGTCGCCTAGCGCCTAGGCCGCTTTTACAACACTGGCTAATGTTAAAAGTAACCCTGCTGCAACGTCTACTTACACGTTTACAAATTTCAGATGTAAAATAACAATGCTAATTACTACTCTGACAGGAGATGCTACATGCTACCTACTGATTAATGACGGCCTTCAAGAAGTAAACTGGTTTAAACAATCATATGCTTCTTGGTTCATTGGAGATTATATCTCTGAAGGTTACTCAACCATCTCCAATGTTTTGTTTTTCAATCTATACCAGCTATTAACTGTTTTGCACAAACTTTATAAATCTTTTGGATTGTGTTTATTTTTTACGAATATGTTTTTACGTGTCAGCAGATGGTAGTTTGTATGCTGCTACTCAAGTTGACCCTGTGTTCATTCTATTGCCGCTATTTGATGAAGCACGTATGAAGGTAACAAAATAGTTATCTTGACCCTAGATTTTGTAATTTGGTTATTTTACTAAAAACAAAATAGTTTATTGTGTTTCGTTTCTTTTGATTCAATTCTGCAGTTTTCATTTTGTAGTGTGCACCAGCTTAGTTTTTTCCATCTTTGTATCGAATGTTCTAGTTATGTGAAATGCTGTTGTCAACTATCACACTTGCCTAGAAGCTTGTGTTACTACACTTATTCACCATCTGTGGTGTGTATACTAGGATCTCTAATATCTGGAATTGTGTGGTTGCTGCAGAGTGGAGATGATCAAGGGAAGTTTAGGCAACTTGATGAGATCATTTATCTTCACGAATATCATCAGTTGGCTCAGATTGCAGAAAAGTCTATGGAAGTTGTTTGCGATTGTAAAGGTAAATTAGTACCTCTGATAACTTTATATGATCTTACTTATAAAGTCAACACTCATTAGCAATGCATCTTATTATATAAACTATAAACGTTCTTCGACAGGGTATCATTTTGTCCCCATTTCTCTCTTCGACAAGTGGTTAATTTTTACACTAGTGTAACATGGGGACGTAGATTTCCAACTAAATAATGTTCTGTAGCTGAAATTTGTTGACTGTCAACAATAATCTTCTGTATTTGTTTTTCAAAGTGACTTTGTACTCACACAACACTAGCAAGTATGTTGATGTAAATTTCATAAATTTGGACCTACAATTATAAAGCAGACATATGTTCATTTTACTTGTTATATTTTTTGCTTATTTATGGGCTTGAACGTATTCTTTGTTTGTATATATTCATTAACTCTCTCATCCTGTTGCAGAGATTGGATCCACAAAGTTTTTCAGACTTAATGACTCGAAGGTTCTAGCTTGGATGTACTGTAAGGTAGTCTTCATCCCTACCTTTTTCTCAAGGAGTGATTGTTTGATGTAAATTAGACTGTTTTTGTTTTATTAAAATATCCGTCATGATTGTGTCCTAGAACTGGAAGAGCTTTTCAGATTTTACAGACAGTATTAGTTTTGTTAATCATCTGGATTGTGTCTATAGGTTTGTCAGTGGGAGCACTTTGTCTAATTTTCATATATCATCAGCTTCCTCTTTTGTAGTGGCTTAAACTCCATAGTGTCCGTATCCTATGTATAAAAGTTCTTGTGCACTCGCTTGATAGTTGATACTGCCATATACCCGACATTCCAAGGCTTAATGTGGGTGTAAAATTAGTTCTTTGATCATAGTGGACTGTTAGATAGTCGGCGTCCAAACAAGTTTGTCTTTATTTGCTATCATGATCATAAATTCATAACATATAGTTAACTAATCTATACATTTTCTTACCTAAAACCAAACTGGAGGCACCTCCTCATTTTCATATATGATGATGCTAAAGCTAATTATAATTATATAGTATCATTTTCAATTTCGATGTTTCTTTCTTTCAACCAAAACAGCATATACAACTTAATATTACCCGCATTCTATAGTATGTAGGGCATCTCTGGATACTTGAGATATGGAATGTATTCATCTTGCAAATAAGGTCCAAATTAGAATCTCTGAACCTCAAACCCAACAAAGAACACTCTGTTATGCTTAATCAAGCACTGGACCCAAATACACTAACCAACATGAGTAAGGAGTAAAGAGGCAGATTTTTATCCAAATTTTACTTATGAAGCAGACATATGATGGTCCTTTGACTTTATCTGTCTCGGAACTTTGAATGGGTTAGAAAGTAACTTCAAGTGGAAATGTTATCCGTAAAAAAAGGGCAAAAATGTAAATATTTAGCGAGTGAACCACACACACAATGCAACAGAAGGCTGGCTGTAGTTGCCTTGTTGAGATGACCATATCATAGCCTTCCTTTTTCTTGTTCTTGATATATAAGTATTATATGTAATATGTAAGTATATTATTATATAAGTATATTATTTTCTCAGTATCGGATTCAAAATGTAAAGAAAAAAAACTTTCATGTTTTTGGGTGACAGCCTGTCTTTGTCAGACTTTATTTACAAATGGAAGCAGTTTCTCTCGGTACCATTTGGTGTATATATTTGCATATTTAGAACATGATGTTCAATTATGTGATTATTAATGAGCGGGCATTTTACGTTTATTAGGTACAACAACTGAAGCAGAACCTTCTCAGCTTGGATAAGAACTATGCTGCTCAAAATCAGAAAGACACCTGTATGGTTTGTTGAATAAACTAACTTATCTTGCTTTTCCAGAATCAGTTAGTTAGTTTGGTTGTTACTGTAATGCTGTTTTCTGCTTAGGTTCTGTGGAATTATTAGCATCATAACAATGATTGAAATACCTTAGACAGAGAGTGGTATACAAGCCCATCACTAAAAATTAACACTATCATTTCTATATACTACAGTATATTTTTTAGGCAGTTAAATTTTAGATCCCGCCTAATGTCTAAGATAAGCATAACCAGTCACAGGCCTTCATTTCGGAAATTTCTCCTTGTCAAAACATTCAAACTTGGATCACACACTTCCTGTTGATGGCAAATCACCGTATATCATGTCAGACTTTATTTACAGCCGTCTTTAGCAGACCAGAATGATGGACAATTTTATGTTTTAGTTGACAAGATGTCTTTAGCAGACTTCATTTTACAAGAAGAAAACAATTTTTCTTGGTATCATTTAGTGCATATATTTGATGCTAATTGTGGTAGTTTAATGGCTTTGTGCTGGTTGATTCATATGCCAGACCTAGTCCGAACATTATGTCGGTTAGGCTGCCATCCAGTGCTTTCCTTCAGCTGTTATGACCGGCTGACACCCCGCATACTTATTTCATTCAAGAACGTAATACATACTTGTTATGTATCATTACTGTTTATCTGTATCTCTTTGTTTGATATGGCTATTTGTGTTCCTAGAAAGTACAAGAGCTTCTCCGGGTCTTTTGATCTCAAATTTGCAAAAACATGCTATAACAATTTGGAATTCCTGTTAGTGATCAAGTTCTAAGATCATGCAGTCTACATATGTATTTATAGTGAGTGGATTTTCATGCATATATACTAATATACACTCTACAAGATAGAATTTCATTCTACGATACAAAGGATAAACAAAAACATCCCTATATGAGTGACACATTATACACATAACATTCTTGTCAGTGTGATACCAAATGTGTATATATATCTGGACTGTTTTCGCCAACACAAAGCACTTAATTTGGTTCTTTTCATCCTTATCAGTAATGTAATACTTTTGTAGTGAGTTCATTGTTCTAATTCTATACTTATCTACTTTGTATATCCCATTAAAATTGTGGTATATGCCTAATAAAAACAATTGAATAAATCCATAGCCATCAAAAGTTACCACCAGACTCGTCATGTCATCTTTTTAAAGAACAAATGTGTGCATTGAAGACATTCTCTTTTTTTTAGTAAATTAAAATCCCGATGTTATAAAACATGATGGCTCTTTTCTACGTTTGCCTTTTATTGACCACTTCCACTACATTTCAACAGGGCTTATATTTACTTCTACTTTTTTCCTGCTGCAGTGGCTGATGCAGTCATGATTTTGGGTGAATATTTGGCAGATGAACCATGGTTGAAGCTTCTATGTAACAGTCTTAGGTACCATCTTAAAATATTGTTTTTATCGATATGATTAAAGCAGAAATATTGAATTTTGGGTTTTGTTTATGGAAACCAATGCGAAATTCAAATAAAATTTCAGGTTATCTATGGATGAGGCAGTTCAGGCACCAGATACGGACATCCAAGTGTCTGCCGCTCCAAGTATTCATTCGTCATTTAATCCCGTACAGGTATTTATTTACAATGCTGACTGATCATTACTATACAATCCTGTAAACCTCGTTGACAAGTTCATGATTTATTATAATTCAACTAATTCCTAGCTCGAGTAAAACAAATGTTTATTGATTACATAAAAAACTCTGAATTTGACTGGATTGCACAAAAAAAAAATGTGGACTAACCACCTAAGCGCAAGGTGGACGCTACCCGAACCCAAAGTTCATAAAACCCTTTGTGACGGGGTGATTGGCCAAATTTATGTCATACTATTTAACCTGTGTCAAATAAACACTACTGGTACGATGCAAGGATCCATTATTGAACTTATACAAGGGTTTTTTCTATTTTACACAAGTTGGCAAGTGTTGACACATTGTGTGGCATGTACGTGTGATGGTTTAGTTAAACATGTTCTGTTTAGTTATGCTTATTTCACATTTTATATAAAACCAGGAACAAACAACGAGTGACAAGAGAGTTACCCGGAATGGGAAGCAAAATAAGAAGGCAAAAGTAGAGACGAATTCGCATAGCATTAAAGATATGTTTACCAAGGCTTCAAGGAGGGGAAGATGACCAACAGGTTAACTTGATCCAGTGAGTCTGCTAGGATTTAGATTCATACCCGCAACACTTCTGGATATAACTCAGATTGTCTGCATGTATGCCCGAGTGTTTTTTCTGTGCGTAAAAGTAGTGTAAACCACTTGCATATAATTCTGTTATGAAGTACTAGTAGTTATTTTCATTGAACAGAAGTATAATTCAACTGGGTTTAATACATCAGCCAAATCTACGGTTGCCCGTTAAAAAAAGTGCTCACATTAAATGTGAGATGTCACATGTCTATCTACTTTTTAGGAAAGTGAGTTCTATATGTGCTGATATTTCTATCTAAAAATAGTCATATGGATGACCTCAAAAGGATAATCTGTCTTGCCGCTGAACTTCTAATGTTCAAACTGATGGTCATTACGGAATATATTGCAACTTGAACTCAGGCGGTGCGTGAAATGACAGGACAGAAAAGGAAAGGGGGATATTAACATTATGAAGATAAAAAGGTAGCAAAGTGAACCATTGCTCGAGGATCCATACCTTGCATATCAAAGTCTAGGTGTATGAATGTCAAAAGCGTTTCAATCTGACTTAAAACGTCTTATTGTGACACCTTGGAGGGTCTAGTAGGCCGGGGTAGTGAGTGTAGATGTGTTGTACACATGGAACCATTGCCCAATTTTTGGGCTTATTTTGACGGTTATGGGCTTTTATAAGTTTATCATACGATAATAAACTTATATAAGCTCACAAGTCTCAAAATAAGCCGGAAAATTGGGGCATATGAAATATAAGCCTAAAAACAAATAAGCTAATAAGCCACATATAAGCTTAAACAAACACCCCTTAAAATCACCACCAAATAAGCTTAATATTTGTGATTTTCGTATTTTGTTAATTAACCAAACACTTAAAAAACAGATCGCATTAACAATTAACATCACAAGTAATTACATCCTATCTACGTTCATTGACTTTCAAAACGTCCAAGCTTGCAAGGTTTGACCAATTTTAGAGCCGATTGGTAGTCACCTCACATCTGCGTTCATATTTTTTATAGAAGGACTGTTACAGTTACGTCTATAATTCATTAAGTTTAAGAAGCAAGTCATCAGCCTTCAAGGCTCAAGCAATGACCTTATGACTATTGCAACATTCTTAGTTGTCTTTTCCAGCTCATGCTAAACCGACTTGTCTCTTTGTTTATCAACTTAAATGGTTATCATATTTCGTGTTTGTATGTAACTTTCTCCTGATTCTAGGCCTTATTCTAGGCCTTTTAGAGCCTAGAATCTGACATCAAAATTACTACAACCTTGTGCTTCCTATTCACATATGTTCCATTCATTAGTCACCTAGACACAATAAATCAGTCCTCGAAAGCCATTAACTAAATACTTTGAAGGGAATAAGACTCCATCTTAAGGATATAGCGTTATGATCGAGATGACAAATCTTAAAATCCATTGGTGAAGCTTTTAGCATCCCAGTCTTAATATCTGTATCGACCAATAACCCTCTACTTACATCAGATTATGCAGATCTCTCCTCATAGACAGATCTACGACCAAGAGTCTCAATTAGTTCGTAATGATATTTGTTCAATCTAAACAGATTTAGTTCTACACAAGAGTTGAGCATGCATACATTAATTTGTGACAGTTATCTGTATTTTATAGACTATTTCACATATGCTGTTATTGGATCAGCTTCCTTGTTTGACTCATTATAGATCAACACCAGAACTTCACATATTAGTATTTCATTTGGATAATTAGGCGATGTACCAAAACCATAGGCAAATTTAATTAACATGAAAATCGCATACTTGATTTATGCTACTACAGTTCTGCTAAATGGAAGAGTTGATCATTAGTAATGAAAATATAAAGTTCCTGGTCAAGTGCGTATTGGGTTAATCCCAATCTGCTAGAACAAGTTAGTTAGAGTTAGTTAAAGTTAGTTATATGGCAGTTATTTGTGAAAGGTCATGCCTGTTGGTTAAAAGGTTCGAATGAACCATCACAACCTTTCACAAACATGCATTTTTATTATCTATAAATAGGAAGACATGTAAATAATCAAGATTGATGATAGATTAATAAAAACATTTGTATTTCATAGTTGCAATTCATATTTATGTTTCTTGGTATATTGTGACTAAAGTTAGATCGTAGATCCGTCAAAAGGCCAACAATTGGTATCAGAGGAGGTTTGGTTGTTAACCAAATCATCATATACCAGAAATACAAATCTTTCATTCTCGTTTTGAATCAAAAGAACCGTATCAATTTTATTCGGCCAGTTTGTGCAAAACTCATTGAACACACAATCAGAAACATCATTTTCGTGTGCTTCAAATAATTTTTATCAAGAGAATCCAATTTCTGTCACCAAGGGATCAATCACTTTGTGATCAGATCAACCGGCATCAAAAAAGGTTTTCATCTTGTTTTTGCAAACTCTATTTCAAGAACAACAAACCGGAAAAAAAACCCATAACCCAGAATCATCATAATCATCAGAAGTTAGGCACGGTTACAAAATTCAAAACAGAAATCCATATTCCATCGGACAACATAAGTCATCATCAAGGGGCAGTAATCGATTCAATAAAACAAGGGAACAAACACACCTGGTTTTTCGAAGAATCAAGACTCGCACCCTTAATCGAATCATCAATTGATTCAAGTTGTCCATAGAGGCCCAAATAATAATCGGTATTAGGCAAATACCCAAATCGCGAAACCTTAATTTCGCACAAAATCAGAAGGATTTCAGTGGTTCAAGAAGAACCCACCACCGAAGAGAAGAGACGGTTAAACCATCCATATAATCAGCGGTTAACCACCACAAGAAGGGAAGAAGAAGGATTAGTCTCAAGAAGAGACACGCTTGTCTCCAAAGAAGAAGAGAGGCGCAACAGATAGGGCATCACCAGGACCCAAAAGGACATCGGGTTATATTAACCCACCAGGTTCCAAAAAAATCATTAAACACCCTCCACTTTTAGTTTTATATAATGTATATTAGTATTTGATATATATTGTATAGATTTTGTTCAGGAAAGTTACTTGTTTTAGATATAAGTTAGTACTTTTCAAGGCTTTTAGAAAAATATAATAAGTTAGTACTTTTCAAGGCTTTTAGATATAAGTTAGTACTTTTCAAGGATTTTAGAAAAATATAATAATCTAGTGATTACACTGCTTGTTATATTAAAGGGATAATTTAAGGAGTAATTAACTTTAGGTTATTCAACTTAGAATATAAAATCTCCAAGGATAGTTTTTTTTTGAAAAAAAACTAGTCCCCCATAAGTTATAGTTAGCCTGTAAGGCACAAAACAAAGGAGCTCACCAGAAAAAAAAATTTCGAGACACTTACTGTTAGATATTTCATTTGGAGATTTATACAATATCCTAGAGATATGACGAAAGAAAGTGGAGATAGTGCAAAGAAACAAGTAAGTACTACTAGTCCACCTCAATTCCAATGTCCGATGCTAAAACCCTCGAATTACTCATTATGGAAAATTTGAATGCAAATCATTCTCGAAGTGAATGGTTTATGGGAAATGATAGAGCCGCTAGAGACGACTCAAACCGAAAACAAGAAAGATAAGACTGCTATCACATTATTTTACCAATCTTTACCCGAAGAACAATTGCTTCAAATAACAAAGCACAAAACCGCGAAAGCCATACAAGATTCTTTGAAGACTAGACACATTGGCGAACAAAGAGTTCAACAAGCAAGACTACAAACACTCAAATCAGACTTTGAGATGTTACATATGAAGGAAGACGAGACAATCGACACCTTCACCGGAAAAATAACAACAATAGTAAACAAAGCTGCTAGTCTAGGGCACACAATTGAAGATCGAACAATAATACGAAAGCTATTAAATGTTGTACCCGATAGGTATCTGAAAATAGTTGCATCAGTAGAGCAATATTCTGATCTAAGTGAAATGACAATGGAAGAAGCAATTGGAAGACTCAAGACATATGAGGAAAAATTTAAGTACAAGAAGGGTAAACAAGTGGACAATCAAGAAAGACTGATGTTCACACGACATGAAAATAAAGGAAAGTATTTTAGAGGACGTGGACGTGGAAAACATAAATTTTCACAAGGAAAGAACCACAAGAAATTTAAAGAAGAAAGGAAAGATGGAGTAACCTCTCATAAAAAAACTTCAATTGGAGCAATTTCAAGAAATCAAGCTATGATACTAGCAAATTACAATGTTTCAAATGTAAGAAGATAGGGCATATTGCACCAAATTGTCCTCAAAGGACAAAGGAAAATGAGCAATCTAATCTTGTTGAAGAAGACTTAGAACCAACCCTATTAATGACAATATTAGAAGACCCAGATGAAGGGAAACAAGTAAAAGAAGTTGAAGAACAAAAGGTCTCACTACATGAAGAAGATGTAGGATATAAAGAGACAAATATGGATAGTCTATGGTATTTAGACAATGGAGCTAGAAACCATATGACTAGAGTGAGAGAACACTTCAAGGAGTTAGATGAGAAGGTCAGTGGAAAAGTAAGATTTGGAGATGATTCACACATAGAAATCAAAGGAAAAGGTTTAATTTTAATAGAATGTGATGACGAGAAGCAAATAATTATATCACACGTATATTACATTCCTAGCTTGAAAAGCAACTTATTGAGCCTTGGGAAAATTTACTGAAATTGGTTGTAAGGTAGTAATGGAAGACAACGAATTACGACTTTATGACATGGATAACAAAATCTTCATGAAAGTTACGCGACAAAGAAACCGACTATATAAAGCAAGTCTAAGGATAGGCACACCTGTCTGCCTACTAGCAAATTTAAAGGATAATACATGGTTATGGCATGCGAGACTAGGACATCTCAATTTCGAGTCACTAAGATCAATGGCTCAAAGGGATTTAGTTCACAGATGACCTGCCATTAAACATACAACACAAATATTTGATGTTTGTTTAATTGGAAAACATAGTAGAGCGCCATTTCCCAAAAGAGCAAAAGCTAGATCAACTTCACCTTTAGATTTGGTATATGGAGATTTATGTGGACCAATCTCACCACCGAGACCTTTTGGAAAGAAATACATATTCTTGTTAGTAATGACTACTCAAGATATATGTGGGTGTATTTCTTAAGTACGAAAGATCAGGCATTTGATACTTTCAAAGAATACAAGAAGACGATAGAAAATGAGTTAAGGACAACATTGAAGATGTTAAGAACTGATCGTAGAGGAGAATTCACATCGAATGAATTCACACAATATTGAAAAGAAAATGGCATAGAACGACAACTTACCGCACCTTACTCACCGCAACAAAATGGAGTAGTTGAAAGAAGAAATAGGACAATTGGTTGGGCCCCGAAAACAGTCAAGCTATATCACACAAGCTAGCCACTTGTGAATGGCTAACCGTAATAAAGTTAAAACTGCTCAGAAACCAATGCAATGAAGATCAGGAGAATATAATGAATTCCCGGGTCGTTAAGTCCCACGGAGACTCAATGGTGTATTAAAAACTTATTCAGATGATAGAATGATCACTAAGGATAGTGACCAGTAAGGATTTGGATGGATTATTACACTACTGATTGAATGGAATGGAATTTGGTACAGAATTGGAAAACACAACAATTAGATACAACAAACGTAAATACGTACGTTTAAAAACTACGTAAACGTACCAAATTAAAAATGAGATCTAAGAAATAAAAGACCTAAAAATATGAAAATGACATTTTTAGAATCCTAAAAATAAAATAAAATTATTAGAAAAGGAAAATTATTTTTATAACTATTTAATTAATTATTATTAATTAAAAACTATTTTAAACTATTTATTAATACTCTAAAATAAAAGAAAATATTAAATAAGGCTAGAAAAATAAAATTATGATTAAGAAAAATCTAAAATATTATAAAACTTATTTTAAAACTAAGAATATATTTTTTACATTTTTTATCTAATTATTACTAATTAATTATTATTTAAAATACACTTAAATGCTAGAAAATATAAAATAAACCTGGAAAAATGAAATTTTAACTTGGAAAAATCTAAAATATGATAAAACTAATTTTAAAACTGAATATATATTTTTATGCTTTTAATTATTTATTACTAATTATTTAATACTTTTAACTATTTAAAATTATAATAAATACTAAACAGATTAGGAAAATTATGAAACTTTTCTAAAAATAACTTAAGGTGACAGAAAACTAAAAAAATATAAAAACTAGATTTGCTTATTAATAAGATGAAAAGAAAAATCAAAAAGCTAAAAACTATTAAATAAACGCTATCACTATATTTAAATTGATGTTTTTCTGGTTTTTCTTTTTGAAAACTACTTAACTACTTAAAATAAGAAACTTTAATAAACACAAAAATTTTACAAATAAAAAATAAGCTATTTGTGGGCTTATGATCACAACAGTAGGCTTAATGAGCTTATTATGATGAATTAAGCTCAAACAAGCTTGTAAGCTGAAAACAAAAGTGAAATAAGATGCAAATAAGCTAGTGCTACTCAAATTAAGCTAGAATACACAGAGAGCCATACTAATAAGCTGAAATAAGCAGATAAGCACTTGTATAAAACTAAGAAATGGGCAGAACAACAAGCCACTCATATTTCTAGCAAACAAGCTACAAAATGGAATTTTAAGCTTGGGACCTCAGGATGGCTAGGTCAGCTTTCCAAAGAACCAAGTTACACAGGATTTGACCAACAATTAAGCTCTGTGTGAGCTTTTGATTGAGCTTGTAAAACTGGTGCACAAGGCACTTTTTCAGAACAGGTACTCAAAATAAGCTAGATAAAAAGCACTTAACAAGCTGATTAAAAGTAAACTAGTATTTTTCTAATTAAGTTTAGCAACTAAACTTTAATAACCCAAAAGCTTTTAAGCTAAAACTCAATATTAAACTCACACTAAAATTGTCTATTTAATTCAAAAACGACCAAATGCAAATTTGACTTTTTAAGAAAACCAAAGAAGTTGACTTATATGAACTTTAAGTCGATCCTAAGCGATTATGTTGTTTTAAGGTGGATTAAGACCGGTTTGATCAAAATTACAACTTATGAACACAAAACAAGATTATGGATCATAAAATCCAACGTGAATAAGAAAGATGTGATCAAATGAGATTTTGACTTTTGCTTAAACAAGGATCGTGTTTCTTGGTTTCTTTGAGTTAATTAGACCAAGTGTGATACAAAACAATAACAAGCAACCACTCAAACAACCTTTAAGACAAGAACACAATGAATCCAAACACCTTTTCAAAAGACTGCTTTGATGATTTTCAAAGCTAAACACAATTTAAAACCATGAGACGATTCTGCACCTTATAATATCATTAAATAAGACTAAATAACATGAACCAACAATACTAACAACATGAAACACAAGAATGATGATTATACTAATTTAATCATCCAAATGAGATTTTTACTAAATACAAATTTAAAAGAACAAGTGATTATTTTTAATGGTTAATTATCCTTAACTATAACTAATTAACACTAAAACACAAAGATTTAAACTATGAAATAACTACAACAAGTGAAATGCCAAAATGAGCAAAAGCTTACAAATGGCTTCCAAGCTCAAAATTGAGAACCAAGGACCTGAAACAACTTCCTATAGCTTCCCAAGAAGCACTAAACCAAGGCCATCCACAATCTACCCCGCTCCAAATTCTTGATCTTCTTCACCATGGATTTTTATTTTAGCTAATTTATTTGTATTTTTGGTATTTTTGTGTTTTGCTTCTAAACCGATTTTTAAAGTCTCTAATAGCTTTTAGAAGCTATATAGAGCTTACATGGTCTATTTCATCCAAAACAACAAATAAAAACAACATTCGAATCATATGAGATTTTAACTTGAAATTGCACAAACTTGAAAATGAAGCTTAAAACGAAATTGATGTCAACAAAAGCTCAATTATACATTAAAGAATTGAAATACGAGTTTGAAAGATTAAAGATACCTCGGAATTTAAAATAAGCTAAAACGACATTAAGTGAACTAAATTATGCTAGATAGCTTCTCTCATTGCTTCTCTTCCCTTTATAATCAACTTTTGGACTTCTTGTCGACCTCAAACTTTCCCACTCAATCGAGCCATTGGATCTTCAAATATCATCATATCCGTCAAGTGTAGTTTTGGCGCCAAAAGTCTATTAGCGTGTTTTGATATTAATGGGGTGGTTTGAATCAATTAAAGATCTTTGGGTGTTAGTGAAGGTGGAGGGACAAGGTAAGGTGGGGGATGGAGCAAATCATGGAAACCACCATGGTTTCGGTTTGGCGCTTCAGGTAAGGAGAGGAACAGTGTTCCTGGTTTGACTTATTCGACCGGTATATTAATAACGGGGGGTTCAAGGTCAAGAGGGTCATGGTTCAAGGGGTCAAGGGTTCAAGGCATTGGGCTTGATATGCAAGATGGGCCAACAGTTAAGGGATTTGGATTGGGCTTGTGATATAGGATCCTGTTTGGATTAGCAAGTATACAAGGACCAAAAATGTAATTCCACCAAACTTGAGGACTGAACTTGCCCATTTTCCAAAGATATCAAAAGGACCAAACTTGACAAACTTTGATAGTACAAGGATAAAATTTGATCATTTTCCATTTTAAAGTATCCAAGGACTAGTTTTGACATTTTTCAAAGTTTAGGGACCTTTTCTGCCATTTGACCAAAGAATCATTCAAGGACCATTTTTAACAACTTAGAATATTTCAGGGACCTTGAATGATAAAATTCCACATTTTGATTTACCAGGGACTGTTTTTGACAACTTTTGAAACTTGGGGACTAAAGCGCCAATTTTGCAAACTTGATACGTTTTCATCCGATTTTGATATTTTTGTATTTAAAACACATAAAACACTGATTTGTGATATTTTCATCATTTTGATGCATTTTTGAGTGTTTTCAGATGATTTTGCAGTTTAGATTGTACAAAAATGATGAGTATTTAGACACTCATCAACAATTATGTCTACAACAAGATGTATGATAAAAGCAACGAACATGCCACAAAAATTTTGGGCTGAAGCTGTTAGACACGCCATATACATCTTGAATAGCGTTCCAACAAAAGCATTAGAAGACATTACTCCATATGAAGCAATTAAACGAAGAAAGCCAAACTTAGAAAATCTAAGAGTTTTTAGCTGCAAAGCATATGCAAAGGTACCATCACAACATTTGACGAAATTAGATGATAGAAGCAGTAGACTGTTATACTTACGAAATGAAAAAGGATCAAAAGCTTACCGACTATTTGATCTAACAACACAAAAGATATGTGTTAGTAGAGATGTGCAGTTTAAGGAGAATGAAACATGGGATTGAAAGAATACATGAGTGAGCACATTAACGATGAACCCGAATGGACTGACTTCAAAATAGAAAATCTTGAAGCCACAAATGAACATCATGATCAAAGAACTCAACAAGATGACAATGAATTCCCTAAAAATGATGATGATGGATATACATCATCGACAACAAGCTCTCCCTCACATTCTCAAACACTTCACACACCATCAACAAGTTCATCACAAGTAAATTCTCAAATTACACCCAATACCTCAACACAATCAATCTATCAAAGTGATAGTGATTCAATCTCAACTACAAATTCACATTCACAATTTGATCATACGCTGTTGAGAGGTTATAGAACATTAAATGACTTATACGAGAACACCGAGGAATTATGTCACACCCCAAAAATGGCGCAGCGGAATAGCATTTACGGGGCATGACTTCATAGTCAAGAACACAAGGCGTCCAAAATAGAGAAATACTAAATGCATATCACAACATAAGTCAAGTTACAGTAATCCCAAGATTCGGGTGTAGACAAGACTCGATACATAAGTTCACCAACATTATGAAATTTTAATATAAGCTAAATGCATAATTCCTCGAAACGCAGTCCATGAGGGTCTTGTCTTACATCTGCTAAGCCGGCCAATTCAACCTCTTAAACTACTTCGCTAATAACACCTGAAAATGGATACTCGAAAACGTCAACATAATGTTGGTGAGCTCGTAGGTTTAAGAATAAAACCACGAAGCTGTGAAGTATAATAGCGTAGGACAATAGTGAGCAAGATATACAAATATAAGCACTTAATGAAACCACGAGTTAGCAACAACTGAACCTCACAAATGTCACGTGTTACACAATTTCTCACGTCTCCCGACACCTAGCGTCGGGGTTGGGTAGCAACCCCGATAGTACTATCAATGCTTCGGCTCCAAAATGGAGTTAAACAGTTGCGCATAATGAACACACAGCATGAAACCACACAAGGCACATATTGAAATCAAACGCACATATTGTCCAAGAAACATGAAAATATTTAATCACAGCACAAAAATAGTTAAAAAAAAAAAAAAACATCATTTGAGTACCATTTTCCCCCAAGGAAAAACATAGTTAAAAAGGGGCTACGAAAACTCACCTCAAACAGGTAATACGATGAAATCAAACGTGTGCACGAAATTTGAGGCGCGCTACTTTAACCGCAACCTAAAGTAATGATATGTCTTAGGTTCGACAAAATCGTTGTGTATGCAATTATTCACTTTAGAATATCACCCGTACATGTTTGTTGTAGAGTTTAGTGATTAAAGACGTAGTTACGTTAAACTCGTAGTCAAAATATACATTTTTATAATGTTACTAGTATTTCTCGTAATTTAAATATACTTGTTTTGTTATTTAGTATTTTAGAAAACTTTTAATGTGCCTAACAAGTATGTATAACATGATACTACTTTTGTTCAAGTTATTTTTGACTAAAACCACACTTAAAATGTCCAAAATTCATTTTTAAAAATTCTATCAGCTTTTATATTAGTGAAAAAGCTGTCAAATAATTACATTTCGTCAAAAACTTTCTTGTTTTAGGTCCGTTTCTTAAGTTCTATATATCCCCGCGAAGGTATTTAAGTATACTAACAAGTTTTTAGTGTCCCGACTAGTCTAACCAACTTTTAATGTCCAGTTTTCTCAATTGAAAAACTCAACGTTTTGCTTCAGGAAAATAGTTTTCGTCACTTATCTTAAAACTAGCATAACTTCTTCGTTATAAGTCCGTTTTAACCCGTTCAAGCGACCACGTTTTCGTTGTTAAGTCTATTTCCTATTTCTTTAGTCAAATATTACTCAAAAATCACTGATTTTTCTGTATTTAGTCGAATGCGACAGCCTCTATCCTTTTAGTGTTAAAACCGTATTTTTCCTAGTACCAAATACCAAAATCAACTCCATGTCAATTCCAAAACTATCCCAACTCTTTCACCAATTCTTCAATAATTAAAAATAGTGATTTAACAACTTGGTTAGCAATATATAAAGTTTAATTCATCATAGTTATAAAATTACGCAAACATGTACATGGTGATATCATAGTGTATGTAAATCATAAGCCATGAAATTTACATAATGCAAAGTGTGTAAAGTTTATAAATCTGGTGTAGTGACTTACTTGAGCTTAAAAAGTGCATGTGAAGTTAGTGAACACCAATGTACCCAATCAAAGACTCCTAAACCCTTGGTAGCCTAACTATTATACCCAAGAAGCTAATAATAAGCACTTAGATTAGCAAAAACCCAAATCTCTTTCTTGCTTTCATGCTTAGCCGATTATATAGAGATTACAGTAAGTTAGTGTATTCTTTTTTTGTGTTCAAAGTTTGCTAGTTCTACCTCTTTATATATACAAAACAAGCATGGTCCAAATTATTAAACAAATAACTAGTAATGGGCTAGTGATTAAAAAAAATAAAAAGGATGTGACTTGGTGTGCATATTTCAGCCGAAAACATGGGAACAAGTAGCATGCTTGCCTCCAATTCTTAATAAACATGTGTTGTCGACTCTAGCTAGAATAGGCCAATATAAAATTTGCATGGGAAATGTGTTTTGTGTTGTGTTTGTCGTGGGTTGCAAAGAAAAGGGGGACAAGGCATGCTTGGTCTCCTTGAATCTTGGAGGTCAAGGTCAAAAGGTAAATTAATAAGCATAGTTTATGCATTTAAATATTTTCATAGGGACAATAGGGTGGCTAGTTGTCAAAAGATTTAAATGTGTATGTTGTCTTGTATAAAATATATTATGTGAGTGTATTGGGTAGTAAAAATTAGGTATTGGGTATTAGTTTTGTTGTTAAAGTTAAATATACACATTTAAGGGTTTATGATAAAAGAATTATATAAAGTGTAAGAAAATAGATTTTTGCAAGTTTGTAGGGTTTTAGAGTGTATAAAAATGTATTAAAAATAATTGTGGGGAGTATTGGGTACACTATGTGTTTAAGCAACTTGTGAAAAACGTTTATTAAATTAATTAATCATACGTAAATAAAAATGCAATTGTGATAGTAATTAAATGTGAATTGTAGTAGTGGCAATTTACTCATATGTATACTAAAACTTAGTCCAAAGTCATAGTGCGCAAGAGGGTGCTACTTGTTTACGCGATTCAACTAAATAATTATACGTAATTGTGATTGTGAAGTCTTCCAAAATAGAATAGATTTTTAGTTTAAAGTTGAGTAAGGACTTGAAAATTTGCGGATTGTTATAAATTATTATTGGCTGAAGATGAACCCAAGAACTACAAGCAAGCATCAAGCGATCAAAAATGGATTGAAGCAATGAAGGTCGAGTTAGATTCCATCAATAGAAACAACACATGGGAATTAACCATTCTACCCAAAGGACATAAAGCAATTGGTTTAAAATAGGTATTCAAGACCAAGAAAGATGCTAATGGAGATATAATAAAGCATAAAGCAAGATTAGTAGCAAAAGGCTACATACAAGAGCATGGCATAGACTTTGAAAAAGTATTCGCACCTGTAGCAAGGATGGAAACTATCCGATTACTACTCGTCATAACTGCTAACAATAAATGGGAAGTACATCACCTCGACGTAAAATCTGCATTTCTACATGGAGAATTAAAAGAAGAAGTGTACGCTACAAAACCCGAAGGATTTATGAAGAGAGAACATAATGGGAAAGTATATAGACTTATAAAAGCTCTATGCGGACTAAGACAAGCACCACGTGCATGGAACATAAAGTTAGACAACACCTTGAAGTCATTAGATTTCAAGAAATGGGCACTAGAACAAGCTATCTACACGAAGACATCAAAAGACTCAATACTACTAATAGGAGCTTATGTAGATGATCTAATCATCACTGGTACACCAAAGAAGGAGATCGACAAGTTTAAATCTCAAATGGAAGAAAAAATCAAAATGAGTGACCTACGATTATTAGCTTACTATCTAGGAATAGAAGTCACACAAACTGGAGGTGAATAAAGCAATCCGCCTATGCAAGCAAGATCCTAAAGGAAGTTGGAATGATAGACTGCAACGAGACGCTAATACCAATGGATCCGGGAACAAAACTGACAAAGGACACTGAAGGAACATTGGTCAACTCAACTGAATATCGAAGTTTAATTGGATGTTTAAGATATATGCTTCACACAAGACCCGACTTAAGTTATTCTATTGGATTACTTAGTCGTTTCATGCAAGAACCAAAGGAGAAACATATGAAGGCTATAAGGCAAGTACTACGCTATGTAAAAGGAACAAAGGATTATGGAATCACCTACAAGCATAATGGAGGAAACAAGATACAAGGATTTAGCGACAGTAGTTACTGAGTCAACACTCAAGAAGGAAAAGGAACTACTGGGATAATATTTTACTATGGTGAATCACCAATTAGCTGGAGTATACAAAAACAAGCCACTGTAGCACTATCATCATGCGAATCTGAATTCATCGCAAAAACAGTAGCAACAACACAAGCATTATGGTTAAAAAGACTACTAAGCAGGCTTACACACTCAAAAGAAGAAAAGGTTACAATAATGGTTGATAACAATACGGCTATAGAACTGATGAAGAATCCCATATTTCATGGAAGAAGTAAACATATTGATACAAAGTACCACTTCATAAGAGAACGTGTTGAAAGAGAAGACCTACAAGTTGAATTCATAAGTGGAGAATATCAAAAGGCTGACATACTCACGAAAGCACTACCGAAGATCAAGTTTCTAACAATGAGACAACTTATTGGAGTTAAAGATCTACGACAAAGCGATTGTGATTAAGGGGGTAAATATTGGGTCAATCCCAATCTGCTAGAACAAGTTAGTTAGAGTTAGTTAAAGTTAGTTATATGGCAGTCATTTGTGAAAGGTCATACATGTTGGTTAAAAGGTTCGAATGAACCATCACAGAATTTCACAAACTTGCCTTTTCATTATCTACAAATAGGAAGACATGTAAACAATCAAGATTGATGACAGATTAATAAAAACACTTGTATTTCATAGTTACAATTCATATTTATGTTTCTAGGTATATTGTGACTAAAGTTAGATCATAGATCCATCAAAAGGCCAACATGCGAGCTCAATCTAAAACTTAATTTAACTACAACATGTTGGTTGTCACAGCTCGCAGCTGAATCTAATTTTAGAATCAACACTTATACCGGTTAACAATTCAATAAGACGTTCATTTTTATTGATTAAAATATCATACATCAACAACACATAATAAAAGACCTAATTAATTTAACCACCGAAACCATAGAGAGTCCTGCCTTGTCTCTTCAAAGCATAAACAACATCCATAGAAGTAACAGTCTTCCTTCTAGCATGCTCAGTGTAAGTCACTGCATCTCTTATCACATTCTCCAAAATATCTTCAAAGCACCCCTCGTCTCTTCATAAATCAACCCGCTTATCCTCTTCACACCACCTCTTCTTGCTAACCTTCTGATAGCAGGATTTGTGATCCCCTAGATGTTGTCTCGGAGCACTTTACGATGTCATTTCGCTCCTCCTTTACCTAAAACTTTTCCTCCTTTTCCTCTTCCTGACATTTTCTTTTTCTTTCTTTTTTATATATAAAAGTTTGTGTGTTTTTGAAATGTGGGGAGTGGGTGTGTTTATATAGTGTGATGACTGAGTTTTTGTGTTTGTTTGAGTGTGTCAGTGGGCGTTAGATTAACTCATTGTGGACCGTTGGATAGTGATCCGTGTGAGGTGAATGGAGTATTTTTATTGGTTGATGAGTTAAGTATCGGATTGGTGGTGACAATTACCATGTGAATTAAAATACAAGTACCCTTTAAATTATGTTAGCATCTTTAAGTAGTAAGTAATGTTGACACGTATAAATTGTTTTTACGACCAAAGGCATGAAAATGAAATAAGAGCAAAATTTTTAAATGAACTGTTTGTGCTGATACTTTACGAATATGAATCTCACATATACATATATCCAAAATAAACTTTTCAATATTATTCATCAGATTGATTAATAGAGTAGTTTTTAACCGCACACGTGTATCAGTGTTGAGCCAAGGCGAGGTGTGAGGGAGTGGTGGACGAGGACAGGGGCAAGGTGGGTAATGATTGGCGAGTGATAGGGCGAGAAGGTGTTTGTTTTTTGTGCTGGGCCAGTAATGAACTCTGGGCGAATGAAAAGTTGGGCGAGTGAATTATGGGCGAATGAAAAGTTGGGCGAGTGTTAAATGCGAATGATGTCGAGTGTGGACATGAGCTTCTGGGCGAGGGAGAGAAGGTGGGCGAGTTCCGTATTGTTCAACATGGTATAAATGCAATAACCATTCAAAGTGTGAATGAATGTGTGAATCCTATTCAATATTATAAATGCAACAATTAAAGTCTATGTACTTGTGATATATGACTGAGTAAACAATGAATGCCTATGCCTATGTACTTTTGATATATCTAACTATTTATATATTGGGCGTTTTAAATGAAATGTAGGCGAGTGATGTATATAATGGGCAAGAAAAGTGTGATTGTGATGTATTTCGTTCATTCTTGTAAAACATGTGAATAAAGTTCACTTCTGTAAATTCACTCTTTAAAAGGATTATTTAGGTAACTAACTTATGAAATAAACTGTCAACTTTTAAGTTTGTTGTGTAATTTTCATTTTTTTTTCTTTTTTTTATACATTATGTCTTTGAATTACGTATATAAAAATGATTACACAACAAAGTAAAAAATGACAAATTTATTACATTTTCATGCGCTTTTCCTTTGTTTCTACCTTCAAAATAATCATTCAATTTTATGAGCTTAAGTGCCCTCAGCCAATTAAATAAAATACTCTTAATGGTTAAATACTAAAAAACCTTTAAGTTAATTTGAAAAAATTTAAACCTTTTTCTTCTATTTGTCAATACTCCCTCTGTCCCATTAAAGGTGTCCACATTATTATATATGTTCGTCGCAAAAAAAATATTCAGTTTTTATACATGTTAAGTATTTATAACCGGTTTTTCTACTCTACTTTTATAACCAAAACTTGCATTTATAACTCATTTCTAACTTCTATACTAGTTGTTTACGTATGGTATATAAATCGGTTTAAAGATGAGATGGGAATGGTTTTGTTGTTTGATTTCCCGTATTGAACGGATTGATAAGGATCAAGAAACTCATGTATCACTTAAATAGATACCATACTTTACTGCTGTGAGGCAATATTTGCCCAAGTGTTTGAAACTTATAAAGTTGAGTGGGTTGCTGTGCTTTTATATAAAGGCTTGTAAGGTTTAGAGATAAACTCTTTGGGGATGATTAACGGTTGCTAGAGAGCCATGTGTTGACCATCTGAGAGCAGACAAGAGGACATGTGTCATGCGTCATTTAGCTAGTACAAAGTGGTGCTTGGCGTGCATCCCCACTGTGCAGTGTCAGATGGTACATGTTAACCGCTATTGACAGTTATGGAGCAGTAGTACTATCATGCTCAGTCTGGCCTGAGAGGTCTTACTAGGCCCTGCGTGGCTAGGAATTTAAGTCGGGCTTTCATCAAGTGTTTGTTGATGAGCCATGGTAATAGGTTTGATTCGAGCGTGTAATTAATGGACTTGGGCCCTAATATTGAAGTGTTTATGAAGTTTTTTAAACCAAAGAAACAAATTAAAAAGGTGATTTTAGGTGGAAAATGTGTTTTCAAAAAACTGTCAAACTTTCGGATTTGTGGTTAAAACCTTAGCTTTTGGATTTGTTTTGAAACCCTAGCTTTCAAATTTGTTTTGAAACTTTTGGATTTGTTTTCGAACTTGTTCTAGTTGTAGATTCTTCGCGCATCAAGGATTACTCAGTTTTTCTCTCTCTTGTATAAGTTTGAGGAATACTTCGACTTTGGGAATTCTACTAGCTTGTAGAAGTTAAAAGAAAACTTTCGGATTTGTTTCAAATCTTTTGGATTTGTGACTTTTAGTAGTGTTTGAAATCTTTCGGATTTGTGACCTTGCGGATTTGTTTCAGATCTTTCGAATTTGCTACATAACTTTCGGATTTTTTTTTAGAATTTTCGGATTTGCTACAGAAATTTCGGATTTGTTTCAGATTTGAGACCTTTCGGATTTCCTTCATAACTTTCGGATTTGTCATAAAAAAAGAGTATTTTTGTGGGAAAATTTAAGTAAAATTTAATTTCTAGAGAAGACTAAATGATAACATCAAATAGTCCTGAATAATAAGTGTCAATTTCCCCTGATAATGCTCGTATTTTATATCATTTATATGGATTTACGCTTGTTTTCCTTTATATTTCATTCTCAGGTAAATTACGAGCATTGGAGCTAATGAGACGCAGATTTGGAGATTTTCTTAAGAGATTTATGATAGTATGCCTACTGTGAAGAAGCTACAGCGTAACTTCATCTCTCACGTTACGCCGTAGCTAGTGCGTGACTCAGAAGACCAACTCAGCAATCAATTATGGCGTAACTCCTAACTAAGGATTACGCCGTAACCAATTAGGTCAAAGAATGTTCCACACCGCCATCAGATACGCCGTAACTCCTTCCTATGATTACTGCGTAATAATACCAATTGTAACCTGTATTGAAGATACGGCGTAACCCATTCAAGGTGTTACGCCGTAACCAGCTTACCAAGAGCATTATTATGGAATTATTGAGGTTACGACGTAACTCTCAACTCAAGTTACGCCGTAACTAGATCGTGCCTATAAATACAAGCCCTAATTTCTGCCTTTCACATCATTCACTCCACACCAAAAAGCAGAGAACGTGAAGAGGGGTCCAAAGGCAGATCTTGAAGAGCATATAGAGCTATCTCCAAAATAAACTTTTCAATATTATTCATCAGATTGATTAATAGAGTAGTTTTTAACCGCACACGTGTATCAGTGTTGAGCCAAGGTGAGGTGTGAGGGAGTGGTGGACGAGGACTGGGGCAAGGTGGGCAATGATTGGCGAGAGATGAGGCGAGAAGGTGTTTGTTTTTTGAGCTGGGCGAGTAATGAACTCTGGGAGAATGAAAAGTTGGGCGAGTGAATTATGGGCGAATGAAAAGTTGGGCGAGTGTTAAATGCGAATGGTGTCGGGTGTGGACAAGAGCTTCTGGGCGAGGGAGAGAAGGTGGGCGAGTTCCGTATTGTTCAACATGGTATAAATGCAATAACCATTCAAAGTGTAAATGAATGTGTGAATCCTATTCAATATTATAAATGCAACAATTAAAGTCTATGTACTTGTGATATATGACTGAGTAAACAATGAATGCCTATGCCTATGTACTTTTGATATATCTAACTATTTATATATTGGGCGTTTTAAATGAAATGTAAGCGAGTGATGTATATAATGGGCAAGAAAAGTGTGATTGTGATGTATTTCGTTCATTCTTGTAAAACATGTGAATAAAGTTCACTTTTGTAAATTCACTCTTTAAAAGGATTATTTAGGTAACTAGCTTATGAAATAAACTGTCAACTTTTAAGTTTGTTGTGTACTTTTCATTTTTTTTTCTTTTTTTTATACATTATGTCTTTGAATTACGTTTACTGTATGTATTTTCTGTTAATTTTATCCTTCTCATTTATCAAACACTCCTACTAATAGATAGGGAAAAAATGATCATATGATACACACAATAAAAGTAATTCAAACGTATGATATATATATAATAAAAATATAAAAATGATTACACAACAAAGTAAAAATGACAAATTTATTACATTTTCATGCGCTTTGCCTTTGTTTCCACCTTCAAAATAATCATTCAACTTTATGAGCTTAAGTGCTCTCAGCCAATTAAATAAAATACTCTTAATGGTTAAATACTAAAAAACCTTTAAGTTAATTTGAAAAAATTTAAACCTTTTTCTTCTATTTGTCAATACTCCCTCTGTCCCATTAAAGGTTTCCACATTATTATATATGTTCGTCGCAAAAAAATATTCACTTTTTATACATGTTAAGTATTTATAACCGATTTTTCTACTCTACTTATATAACGAAAACTTGCATTTATAACTCATTTCTAACTTCTGTCCTAGTTGTTTACGTATGGTATGTAAATCGGTTTAAAGATGAGATGGGAATGGTTTTGTTTTTTGATTTCCCGTATTGAACGGATTGATAAGGATCAAGAAACTCATGTATCACTTAAATAGATACCATACTTTACTGCTGTGAGGCAATATTTGCCCAAGTGTTTGAAACTTGTAAAGTTGAGTGCGTTGCTGTGCTTTTATATAAAGGCTTGTGAGGTTTAGAGATAAACTCTTTGGGGATGATTAACGGTTGCTAGAGAGCCATGTGTTGACCATCTGAGAGCAGACAAGAGGACATGTGTCATGCGTCCTTTAGCTAGTACAAAGTGGTGGTTGGCGTGCATCCCCACTGTGCAGTGTCAGATGGTACATGTTAACCGCTAGTGATAGTTGGGGAGCAGTAGTACTATCATGCTCAGTCTGGCCTAAGAGGTCTTACTAGGCCCTGCGTGGCTAGGAATTTAAGTCGGGCTTTCATCAAGTGTTTGTTGATGAGCCCTGGTAATGGGTTTGATTCGAGCGTGTAATTAATGGACTTGGGCCCTAATATTGAAGTGTTTTTGAAGTTTTTTAAACCAAAGAAACAAATTAAAAAAGTGATTTTAGGTGGAAAATGTGTTTTCAAAAAACTGTCAAACTTTCGGATTTATGGTTAAAACCTTAGCTTTTGGATTTGTTTTGAAACCCTAGCTTTCAAATTTGTTTTGAAACTTTTGGATTTGTTTTCGAACTTGTTCTAGTTGTAGATTCTTCGCACATCAAGGATTACTCAGTTTTTGTCTCTCTTGTATAAGTTTGAGGAATACTTCGACTTTGGGAATTCTACTAGCTTGTAGAAGTTAAAAGAAAACTTTCAGATTTGTTTCAAATCTTTCGGATTTGTGACTTTTAGTAGCGTTTGAAATCTTTCGGATTTGTGACCTTGCGGATTTGTTTCAGATCTTTCGAATTTGCTACATAACTTTCAGATTTTTTTAGAATTTTCGGATTTGCTACGAAATTTGGATTTGTTTGATTTGAGACCTTTCGGTTTCCTTCATAACTTTCGGATTTGTCATAAAAAGAGTATTTTGTGGGAAAATTTAAGTAAAATTTAATTTCTAGAGAAGAATAAATGATAACATCAAATAGTCCTGAATAATAAGTGTCAATTTCCCCCGATAATGCTCGTATTTTTTATCATTTATATGGATTTACGCTTGTTTTCCTTTATATTTCATTCTTAGGTAAATTACGAGCATTGGAGCTAATGAGACGCAGATTTGGAGATTTTCTTAAGAGATTTATGATAGTATGCCTACTGTGAAGAAGCTACGGCGTAACTTCATGTCTCACGTTACGCCGTAGCTAGTGCGTGACTCAGAAGACCAACTCAGAAATCAATTATGGCGTAACTCCTAACTAAGGATTACGCCGTAACCAATTAGGTCAAAGAATGTTCCACGCCGCCATCAGATACGCCGTAACTCCTTCCTATGATTACTGCGTAATAATACCAATTGTAACTTGTATTGAAGATACGGCGTAACCCATTCAAGGTGTTACGCCGTAACCAGCTTACCAAGAGCATTATTATGGAATTATTGAGGTTACGACGTAACTCTCAACTCAAGTTACGCCGTAACTAGATCGTGCCTATAAATACAAGCCCTAATTTATGCATTTCACATCATTCACTCCACACCAAAAAGCAGAGAACGTGAAGAGGGGTCCAAAGGCAGATCTTGAAGAGCTTATAGAGCTATCTCCAAGGGAGAAATCACTCCCTAACGATAAGCTTTAGCGATCATTTTCTCTTTTACTTTCGATTCATGTATTTCATTATGTCAAACATTTAATCTTTGGTTTCGTTTAATATGATCGACTAAGAACCTTTGTATGCATGCATAGTTCGTTGGTAGCTACCCTAGCTTCGGTAGTTTTGAATGGCGGTAGTGTCTAGTTTTTAGGAGAATTGACCAACTGACCCTAAGTTGGTGATTGAGTGGGAAGGGTAAGAATTGACCAACTGACGAACCTTCTTTTCTTGTGCAAACTAACCAAATGATCACCTGCTGTTTGGATGAACTTAAGAAGTTAGGGATGAGTGTCTAAGATGCTAGCGCCCGGGCACTCATTGTTACGAATCTTGCATGTAGAGGAACTTAATGACTTGGCTTAGGGACTAAAACAACCGGACTTTCAAGGGTAGTAGCTTGATCTCCTGGAAGCCTTTCTTGATAGGTTTGGACGAACTGACCAAATGTTGTCCTAGCGACTTAAACCCCCATTTGAATCAATTGGAAGTAGTTAAACGTGAACATAACATGATAGGATGAGTAACTAGGTTAGCACACTTTACCCCTATTGATCACAACCACTATTTTATTTCGCGTTTATTTCTTGTTTTCTAGTTAATTAATCATTTCAATACTTAAAACAATTAAAACCAGTGACACCTAGACTTAATTAGAATCCGCTCACATAGCTATTGGGACGACCTCGGTTTTACCGATTACTACACTACACACGACCGAGTACACTGCCCGTGAGTGCTTAATGTGGACCATAGGTAAACGAGACTTTATAAATATTAAAACCTGGTCAGAAAACCTGCATCAAGTTTTTGGCGCCGCTGCCGGAGAGTATATTAGGATTTTTATTAAGTCTTTTATTTTTGTTTTATTTTGAATTTTATTTTCTCACGATTTCTTTTTAAGTTTCAGGTACCATGGAAGTTATAAACATTGATGACCTCACTCTTGAGGAATACTTGGCATTGACTAGGGACGAACAAGGGCCGGGGGTTGTTAGGCCGGCGATCGCCGAAGATGCTCATTTCGAAATCAAACCGCAATTTATGAGGGAGCTTCGTGCGAATCCCTTCTCCGGAAGCATTACCGATGATGCTTACGAACACGTGGATAATGTGGAATACTTGTCAGCTTATTTAAAATTCCAAGAGTCTCAAACAATGCTGTCATGTTACGTGTGTTCCCTATTTCACTCACTGGAGCTACTAAAAGATGGGTCAATAGATTACCAGCTGGGACCGTTAATACTTGGCCCCTCCTAAAAAAGTACTTCATTCAAAAGTACTATCCTCCATCTAGGACAACAAAGCAACTCTGTTAGGAATTAGAAATTCCATAGTGAAGTGTCGGTCACCCCAACTATTGTCTAGCATATGTTAGCTCGTAGACATATCGTTATTTATTTAGTTAGCTAGTTAGTTATTAGTTTAGAGCAACACTGTGGAGGAAGGACGGGTCTTTACCCACTGTATGCCTGATTCACAGTCCGACAGGAGGACGTTTTAGTTGTAACTATAAATACCCCTTCCATCCTTGGAAGGGGTAAAGCTTCTTAATCTAACCTTTTTCTTTTTGTTTTACTTTCTCTCTCAAGAACTCCCTCTCTACTCTTTCACTCTCTAAACATGGCTTACTTGTTATTTCACCATCCTAGACAACCCGAATCATCAAACCACATAATATGTATGATCCTACAATTGGCATAAGAGCTCAGGTTGTGTTGTTCTTGATGATTCATACGGTTTTTGAGAGGTTTTAGGATGCGGGTTGTACTCGTATTTGATGCGGTTTGTTGTTGCTTGGTGATGTTTTAATGTGCTGTGATTCGTTGCTGATGGTTTGTACAGTTTTGAGGTTCGTTGACGTGTTGCTGCTGATTTTAAGACGTTTTGAAACTGGTTTTATGTCTTTTCAATATTAGTTTTATTGCTGCCGGTTTTAGTTTATTGAATATGTTGGTGAACTTGCTGGTGTTAGTATCTTGAATATGGTTTTAGTATATTGAATCTGCTAGTGTCTTGTATTGTTTATCTGGTTCATGAGAAGCTTCTAAGCAGTTGGTACACTGTTTTTATACTTTTTCTGGGCTGCGATTTGATGCTGGTAAAGAAGTTCTTATATGCGGTTTGACGAAATTCGTCGATGCGGTTTGTCATACTTCTGTCCAGATTCAGAGATCTGGATGCGGTTTGTTACTGGTTGCGGTTTGTTAAACACACGACTGTTTTTTGACGCATGTGCGGTTTGTGTACTAAAGCAGTTTGTGCTTTATAATGATTGCGTTTTGATCAACCAATGCAACTTGATATCTTAAGCGGTTTGTTTATAAAACTTTGCGGTTTGACTTAGTCAACTGAGTTTTGACTCAGGATGCTTTTTGTTTAATAAGAGGTCAAAGTCAACAGCGGTTTGACTGAAATTATTCAAGGCGGTTTGATGTCTAAATAAATAGGTTTGATTCAAAAATTGAGTGCGGTTTGTCAAAAAGCAGTTTAAAGAAAGACTACAGGTTGCGTTTTGTTACCAATTCATGACTGCAGTTTGAAACTAAAATGGGTCTAAAGCTTTTTGAAGAAACTTGTGTTTGTACATGTCTTTATACAGCATACTATCATCAACAAAGGTCAACATCATATTTATAACAAAGATTCAACAAACATCACAATCTACAACTACAATCTATTCTGATCTACTACTTCAAACCAATTCACATCTACATCATTAAATCATCATAAACATCAATATCTACGTGATATGTTCATCAAGCATTTGAGAAATGAAGGAAAAGAAGCTATCATCACAACTACTAATCATCAAATATCAATCATCTACATCTTAGACCAAAGTCCATTCATACAACATCATACATCAACTCATTCATCATCTAAACCATAGTCCATAACATATTCGAATCATCAACATATTACTAAAGATTAATGATAAATGAATCTCAGATGTCTATTTTTGTGTTAATCAATGATTAATCAAGATCTCATAAGATCTACGACACAAAAATCATTATCCTTCATCGATCCATACCAAAGTCTTTAATAAGCTATCCGAATTAGAAAGGAAAGGAAAATAACAACTATGTTATTCTTTTCCATTTATTCGTTCATGTCTCAAACTCAAAAGAATCAAATTTATGATAAATAGATTGAATCTCAGATTGCTTCGTGATTATTAAATGATACATCATGACTTCCAAGAGTCTTACACACGAATTCGTATCTTCATCGATTCATTTTGAAGTTAATTCTTCAATTACTTTCCGAAATCAAAAGGGGAAGATATATAACTAAAAAAGTTATCTTCTTTCTTTAAAATTCGTTCTAAGGACCAAGTGGAAAATAAATTCAAGAATCAAGATAATACCTACCCGAGACCATCCCTGTGGCCTTGATGTGAAGATTCTATACCATCACTGTGGCGTTCATGAAGACCTTCAAGCCATCCATGTGGCAAGGATTAACACTAATGAGTTGTCTTTCTTGCTTATGATTCGAAAATAGGAATGAGGATACACGGTTTGGGGTTCTAATGATTGACTAGTGGGTGACTGAGTTTGATTATACGAGGCTTTTGGGTGTGTTAATTATTGATTTGGAATGAGGGTGTGGACTTATGGATCGTGTTTCTGAGATTTGGGAGTAAGAATCGTGTGTCTGCTTTTGATTGTGAGAGTGAAATCAGGATTTCCCATGAATAATTTTAGGGAAGACTGTTAAGAGGGGGCGGATTTATCACAAGTTATGTTTGAGATTAGGGTTATGAAGTGAGAGTGATGTTCCTTTTAATACCCGTGGGATTAGGGTATACTTTGTTTTGGATCAATTATACCGCGTATAAATATGGGCCAAAATCTGTTTACATGGGCCGAAATCTGTTCTTATTGGCATTCGAGTATATGTATTCTTGGGCTTGACATTCGTTATGCATGTGCACACTTCTAATCACAATTTTATGATCACATAGATTTGTCACCTCAAAATATTAAAAATATTTGATATGCATGTGCATATTAAGTATATGTTACCGAGTATATGTATTCGTTTATTAGATCACGCTGTCTCACTTGATCACATGGGCAGAAAAAAATTACAAGTTGGATGTGGACTAATGTTGATTATCTCATTCGTGGGCCTAAACAGATAGTTAAAGGATATTTGTGTCTTTAAGGATATGTGCGTCAAAAGGATACTCGTGGGATTTATGTTTCGGATGTTATGTTTGGATCGGATGTTATTAAGAATATTCATGCGACTTGTAATTTGTTGATGCATTGTATCTCTCAAGCTACGAGTTAGATTGAACTTGGGCCTAATGCAAGAAAATTATTTAAAATGTTGGACTGAGCTGTTTGATTTGGATCGGGCAGGTTGATTGTTTTCATGGGCCGAGTACTCTAATTCGTTCATGGGCTTCTCTAAATTCGATCTAATTTGTTTGAGAGACGGATTTGGACCGGGTCTCAAGTGGCATTTTATTCATGGGCCGATTACATTTATTAGGATATTTGGGCTTTAATTTGGGTTGATTAATTGTTCTCATGAATCAGCTATACTTGGGCGCGATTAGTAATCTAATGATGCATTTTGATGAGATTTGGATAATATGAGATGTGATTATGAGATTAGATGAAGAGATTTATCGATGAGATTTGGTGTGATGATGAGATTTGATGTGTGATGAGGTTTGATACTTTGATTTATGCATTTTCACAAAGAGTATTTTGTCACGGCTTGAATTGATGATTGAACCAAGTTGACTACGGGGTTGTTTGTATTTGGTATTTATTATTTAGATCTGAAGTGAGGTTTTCCGGGCACGTTTACTTATTTCGTCTTCTTTCTTTCTACCCATCCGCGAAGATGACTTGTTTGGGCATTTATTGGATGTGATAAAGACTTGGCTATTTAGTTACTTTTGTGATTCTTTCTCTCTTAACCCACAACGTAGCTATCACTTCGGTGTCTCAGCAGTTGAGGATACGTCAAGAGGTTTTGTACATTGGGTACACCGTTTCTTTTTCACAAGGATTAAGTAGAAGCTTAAGTAACATATCTGGGGAATTCTACTTCATGTTCAAGATTGGTATATCGGGTTTACTTCACCCAGTGGTCACAACAATAGCCGTCAGAATACGTGGATGATGTGTTTACCAAAGGGTTGAATGGTTGAGATGTGATCAACAATTCCCATAGAATATTCGATGCCATTGAATGTTAATGATACTTCACAATCTAAGAAAAATTTTCAAGAATCTTCAGCGTCAGTCATGACTTTTCAAGATGTTTGCTTATGACAAGAACTTTTCGTGCAAATGATCGTACACGTCAATGATGCTTCCGAAAGTTCAAAACCATCATGGGGTAGAAACGTGTACTTTGATGTTTTATGGTCAACCTCAAGGGGAAGTAGTGTATACTACTCGACTTAGTATGGTTTGTGAAGTTGTCTACATATGGGTAAATAATTGTTGATGATATTGTTGATGATGGATGTTGGGAATTCTACTAAGTTAGAATTCTGCTGATGTTACTACCGAAGGATTCTGCTGAAGTTCAATGTTTCTGCTGAAGAAGAGAATCTGCTGAAGTAGTGAAACCGTGTAGATGGTTTCTGCGGAGATAGTTATTCCGCGTTTTCTAGAGTTAGTTAGGATATGCATGAGCTTTATTAGGAAGTTATATTGTATATCTTATTTAGTTTTATGATTATACGTTTCTTAGGAAACAAGTTAGGGTTCCTTGTCTATAAAAGGAACATGATAGTATGATGAATGTAACGAGTTGAAAAACAAAGTTTTAGTAATATAAAGATCCATAGAGGATCAACGTGTTCTTAGTTATTTGTGTTCGTACTTATATTTGATTTCCGCTAAAGAATATAAGTCGTAGAGATTGTCTATTAGTTTGTTTGTGATTACATAAGCAATACTAACGATCTGCGAGTGCTCAAGATCTATCAAGGTCTAAAGTTTCAACAAGTGGTATCAGAAGTGATCCTCAGGAATAGCTTGAAGAAGAATCATTTTCACTTTGTTTTCTCTCTGAACCACCAGTAACTCTTCAGCAGATTTAGGAGGAACGAAAGTCATGTTACCATCAGCATCTGTGGTAGTCCTCTTCAAACTGTTTCCTTTCCTTACAATCTCCCACTGCTAGTCATACAACATTTATTGGGGCCTCTACCCCTAAGATGATTCATGCTCCAAGTCCCACTTACTCATCATCATCTTACACTACCACTCCATCAAGCTCTCACTCTAAATCTAGTGGTGTAATGGAAGATGTGCTTGGATCCTTCTTTGCTGGTAATGATCCTCAGCAGGACCTTGAATATGAGGATTTTGAACAAGTTGACCCATTGGATATGGAGGAGATGAAGTTGAAGTGGCAAGTGGCTATGCTTTCTATGGACATCAAGAGATTTGAGCGTAAGGCTGGGAGGAAGTTTGGTTTTCAGGGAAGAGATCCAACAAGGTTTGACAAAAAGAAGGTCAAGTGCTTTACATGTCATCAGATGGGTCACTTCTCCAGAGAGTGCAAAGATAGGAAAGCTGGTGATGAGGTGAGATACTCTTCCTATCAATGAATCGGAGGAAGCTGAAATTCAAGCCCGAATCCTCACCGCTCTAGTTACTATGGATGCTAATGTAGACTGGAAGTTGCATGATCAGGAGAATGATGAAAGTTTTGGTGCTGATAATATTGGGTTGTTGGCTAGCTGTACTTCAGAGGATAGGCATGATCAGATTGCCTTGATGGGCATCTCTCAGGTACAAAATTGTTTGTTTGGTTGTAGTGAACGTTATAATGAACTTAAGGAAGCCTATGATATTTTGAAACATAAATATAATGAATGCTATGTTGAAGTTGAAGCTTATAAACAGGCTTTAAAAACATTAGAAAGATAAAAGGTTTGGTTTTAGAAGAATCAAATAGCTTATGATGAGAAGATTAGAGTGTTAGAAAGTGATCTAGAATGTACTAAAAATGACTTAAAAAGGTCTGAGAAATTGAAAGCTGATGTAGTGTCTGAAAATAATGTGTTGAAAGAAAAATTAGATGAAGAAATAGCTAGACATAATGCTTGGCAAAAATATGGTCTAAATCTAGCTAAAGAGCTCTATGCTAGTCAAACTCCTAATACTTCAATAGGTTTAGGCTTTAAGAAATATGTAGGATTAGAAGCTAGAGATGACACACGTAAATCAACACCAGCAGGATTAGCTAACTATGTAATAGAAGGTGATTTACACGCTGTACGTGGGTCTATTAGAGGAATACCTATGCCTGTTGACCTTTTCATCACTGTTGACTTTGATGGATCACATCATCTGTATGGAAAAAAGTCAAAAGACTTGACAGACCCTGATTCTTCATCTAATGATTTTGTCTCTTGCTCTGACAGTGACAAATCTTCTAATCAAGGGTCTACTTCTTATGCCAGCTGGTGATAAGTCAGACCTACCCAAGACCTCACCCAAGCCTGCACCCAAGACTCCCTACAAGCCTTTTAGAGTTGCTGCTGAGGAATCATCTTCCAAGCCAGTTTCCTCTGAAGACTTGTCTTTTAAGTCTTTGCATAATAATACTGTTAAAAACAATTCCTTTAATGTTTCTAGTTTGAATGCTTTTACATGTAATAGAACATCTTTTAATCTGAATAAATCTTCTAAAAAGAAGACATGTTTTGTTTGTGGAAGCAAATTTCATTTGATTAAGGATTGTGATTTTTATGAGCAAAGACTGGGTGCATGTGCTAATCAGCAGACATCTAGACCAATGTGGACCAATTTTAATGATATACCACCTTATGTTCCACAGGCAACCCATAATAAACCTTCTTCATTCCCTTGGAGAAGATCTGTCAATAGACCATATGTGCAACCCACTAGTTCATATTTTAAACATGGTTATTGGTCTGAATGTGTTGACTCTATGTATGTTGGGAAGGGATATAGAAATACTGCTGTGAAGCCCTCAGCAGGTTGTTCTTGGACTCATAAGGGACCTAAACATCAATAGCAACCCAAGAACAAAAGTGGATCTTATAAATCTGCATGGCCTAAATCTTATGATCCACCAGGCAGGTTCAAGTCAGTGATGACTTGAGCCTCAATAGTGTACTAATTTTTGTATATATATTTTTGTTGTTGTTGTAGGATCATCCTCTTAAGCACAAGGATGTTGGCATTGTTGATAGTGGTTGCTCAAGGAGCATGTCAGGAAACAGAGATATGATGCATAATTTCGTACCCATAGTAGGAGGAGGCAATGTGACTTTTGGTGGAAGTGATGGTCGAATCACTGGGAAAGGGACCATCAAAACACCTCAACTGGACTTTGAGAATGTGTACTATGTCAAGGAACTACAACACTTCAACTTGTTCTCAGTCTCACAAATCTGTGACACCAAGAACAAAGTATTATTCTCTGAGGATGAATGTCTTGTGCTATCTAAAGAATTCAAACTTCCAGAAGATACATCAATTCTGCTGAGAGTTCCTCGTACTCACAATCTTTACACATTCAACTTACATGATGTTCAACCAGAAGGTGACTTAACTTGTTTGGTGGCTAAAGCATCCCTGGATGAGTCAACAAAGTGGCATAGAAGGATGGCTCATGTGAACTTCAAGACCATAAACAAGCTTTCTAAACTGGGTCTTGTTGATGGACTTCCTTCAAAGGTTTTCACCAATGAACATAACTGTGTTGCCTGCAACAAAGGAAAGCAACACAGAGCCTCTTACAAAGTTGTTACTGCTGTGAGTGTTATCTCAGAACCTCTTCAGTTGCTTCACATGGATCTCTTTGGTCCAACTCAAGATAGAAGCATTGATCACAAGTATTTTTGTCTGGTTATTACTGATGGATTCAGCAGGTTTTGTTGGGTGTTCTTTCTGAGAACAAAAGATGATACATCTCCAGTTTTAAGAGAGTTTATTACCACAGTTGAAAATCACCGAATAAAAGGTTAAGGGCATCGGTGTGATAATGGGACGAGTTCAAGAATGCGTATTGATAGAACTCGTAAGTCTAAAGGAATAAAAGGTACTATAGCACTCTAAGAACCCCACAACAAAATGGGGTAGTGAAAGAAAGAATAGGACCACGATAGAGGCAAAGAAGATCTATGCTTGCGGACTCTAAGTTACCCACTATGTTTTGGATCAAGCGGTTGGCACGACTTGTTATGTTACGAGCAGGTATCTATCACTAGACCTCATTTTAAGACACCTTATGAACTTCTCTATGGGAAAGTTCCTGCTATACACTACCTCAAACCTTTTGGATGTCAAGTGACTATTTTGAATACTAGTGATCCATTGGGTAAATTTGATGAGAAGGCTGATGATGGATATATTGTGGGTTATTCGGCTCACAGTAAGGCGTATCGGGTATACAATTTATCTGCTAAGAAGATTGAGGAGACTTTGAACCTGAGATTTCTAGAAGACAAGCCTAATGTTCAAGGACAAGGTCATGTTTGGTATTTTGACCTTGATTACTTAACTGATTATTTGGGTTATTCTAGACATGTGGCTAACCAAAATGCAGGTTCACAAGAGACTCCCACTGACAGTGCTGCTACCATGAATGCTGATTCTGATAGTGAGTTTGAGGATGATGAACATCCTATTATTGTACCTTCTTTCTCCCCTTGCAGGTGACACTTCCAATATTACTACTGATAAGAGTGAAGATGAGTCCAACTATGCTGAAGACCTTGCTAGGCTTCAGAAACAGGAGTATGCAGCTAATATAGAAGCTGAGAGGAATGCTGAGGAGGTTGCAAAAGAAGCAGTCAGTGGAAACCAAATTTCTGCTGACAGTGATTCTGTTTCTTCTAACATCACCAAATCTGCTGAAGGCTATGCTGTTTCTACTCCCATTTCTACTTGAGTGTCCACAGACTTTGGGGAACCTTATACACGTTTTCCAAGACCTTCAGATCTTGGTCATCATCAACCCAAAGCTGGCATCTTCACCTCACCGTCCTATGACAGTGACTTTGAGCCCACTGTGACTAATCTTGATTCCTCCATTGATGTAAACACCACTGCTACTAAAAGGATCAACAATGCTCATCCACGGTCTAATATTATTGGTGATCCTAATACACCTGTTAGAACTAGGGGAACTGTGACAAGTTCTAAATATGGTCAAGTGGCTTTTATCTCTTATGTCTCAAATCAACAAAGAGACAATCACACAGACTATGACCATTGTCTGTTTGCTTGTTTTCTCTCTCAAGTGGAACCAACCAGTGTTACTCAAGCTCTTGAAGATTCAAGTTGGCTTGAAGCAATGCAAGAAGAGATGCAACAATTTCAAAATCAGCAAGTTTGGATCTTGGTACCACTACCTGATGGCAAGTATGCAATTGGGACAAAATGGATTCTAAAGAATAAGAGAGATGCAAGGGGTGTGGTTATTAAAAACAAAGCAAGATTAGTGGCTCAGGGGTTCAGACAAGAGGAGGGGATTGATTATGATGAAGTGTTTGCACCTGTTGCTAGAGTTGAGGCCATTCGTATTTTCTTGGCCTATGCATCATACATGGGTTTCATGGTGTATCAAATGGATGTTAAAGGTGCATTTCTGTATGGTGAAATAGAAGAGGAGGTTTATGTCACTCAACCTAAAGGATTTGAAGATCCAGATCACCCAAATCATGTTTATAAGGTAGTTAAAGCTCTCTATGGACTACATCAGGCACCTAGAGCATGGTATGCTAGGCTTTCATCATTTCTGCTGAAGCATGGCTATAGAAGAGGTGCGATTGATAAAACACTTTTCCTGAAGAAGAATTCCACAAACATTATTCTTGTGCAAGTTTATGTGGATGGCATTATATTTGGCTCCACAAAAGAGGCTTGGTGTAGGGAGTTTGAGGAGCTGATGAAGGGAGAGTTTCAGATGAGTGCTATGGGGGAGTTAACTTTCTTTTTGGGTCTCCAAGTTCGTGAAAAACGATGGTATCTTTATCGATCGGGATAAATATGTGAGG
>CM040245.1:256510993-256560311 GCA_022545495.1 Chrysanthemum lavandulifolium
AAATCACAACCTCAATTGCTTCATGGGACGAGGTTAGTGTTGTTTCCTTGAATCATTCATATGTCATCAAGATAACAAGAACAAAAGATTAAACTTTAAATGCCTTTTGATTGATAAAGAGAAAGAACTAGTTACAAAGAAAATTACCTAAAGAAAATAAACTAGTTAACAAACTTTCTAACCTAAATAATGAAGTAAAGGAAGGTTTATATACTCCCTCTTTAGGCCGGCCATATGAGACCTTATTTGGGCTTCTTTGGGCTTTGTTGGACTTTACATCTTTTAGCCCAATTACACTTGATTTAATGTACACTAAAGCCCAATTACATCTTTGGGCTTTGTTGGACCGAAAATTCTTTATTAGAAATCTACAAGTATTTAGCCTTGCAAGGTGGTCCTTGCTGATTCACACGGGATTCCACGTGCCCCATGCTACTCGGGTCAGAGCGTAAGCTAGTGATGCTTTCGGCTACTGGACTTTCGCCATCTAGGGTGCAGCATTCTCTTGCTTAGCCTAGACACTGACGTTTGTATTGCTCTCCCACAACCCGTTTTCACGGTTTAGGTTGCTCCCATTTAAGCCGCCGCTACTACGAGAATCGCTTTTGCTTTCTTTTCCTCCGCTACTAAGATGTTTCGATTCGCCAGTTGTCTCTTGCCTACTCATGGATCTATGCTTATTTTCAACTCCCAAGCATTTCTGTAAACACACGCCCTTCCTCGTCTTAGAGTTTTGTAACTAGAATACACTAAATGAGGATCTCATACCTTGATATGAGATCAACTAATATCTCAATCAAATACGTACATATGAACAGTAAACCAAGGGCAAAGTATATCGAGGTCACCACATCTTCAAACGTATCCAACTTTGGTCAATTTAAGTTAAACGCGTTTCTATTGATCCTCATGAGTTCTAAACTCACTCAAATGACTTCCTGAGTGTGTCTAAGAGATTCACAAGTCACTAAACTCATCAATGTGCCCTAACTCAACATATTCGACTCAATGTATATTAAAACGTACACACATAAACTCATATTATGAAATAACCATCGAGAGACATTCTAATACGTTTGAAAATCCATTATTATTCATTTTGAGACGTTCTATCTAAGCTAAAAAAGACTCTAAGTCTTCAAGACCTCACAACAAACTATTTGGTCACGTTAAATGTCATTTGGACTCCTAAGCGTGTCACGACTTCTACAAACTCCTTGAAGGACTCCTATAACTTTTTATGATGTCTTAACATCATCACAACTGATGCGTGCTGTTGTTGTCAATTGCAGTATAGGGTGATATTGCCTATATCAAGTTTTACAGTTATATTTAGCCGACTTATCCTATAACACACACACTAACGGACACTGTATCCGATCAATATGTATATAGTGGTAAGTAGAGTGTCGATCACTAAGAGTGGAACGTAAAGCTTAGTTTGTCTTTAGTATTTTAATAGCCTAAGTTAGTTTTACAATCTATCTAACGCAAAGGGGGGTTTAGTCTGAGAGACTAGCACATATTTGGTTTTATTAAACAGTAAATTAAACTAATGAGCACGAATCAGTGAATAGCAACACGTACACAGATAGATAATAGAGACTACAAGAAGAAGACCTGTCCTGATAATTAAGTAGCTTGTCACTTGTTTTATTGCTAGTTTTATATGAAGTGCATCGTAATCAATTCTTTCTCGTTGGATCGCATTATATCGGTGAGTAAACCCTTAATGATCACTTATGTCTATCCTACTTATCTAAAGACGTTAGCTTAAGTAGGCGAGTGTCACACCCTCGCCGGAGGCGGAAATACGAGGTGTAACGGAAGGGAACATAAGCACAAGATAATAGAACATACCAACATTAAGATTTAAAAGAAATAATACTCCATTACAATACTAGTTTAGCCATCATCGGCAAATATATTACAAAGTTTAGATTCCAAAATATTGAGTTTTATTACATACGACTTGTAGCGACAAGTGAAAACTTCTTTATGCAGAACTTGATAGAAAAGCTTAGTAACGATCACCTGAAATGCATGAGAGAAAAACGGGTCAACTATGAAATAGTTGGTGAGTAAGCACGGTTAGCGAAATAAGAAAACTCGTATGAAAGCGTCAAAGGTTTCGGTCATCAGAAATAGTCCACAAAGCAAAGGCATTGTATATCCACTCAGTTCCAAGTTCCGCCCATACAAAACTTGCAACCTGTGTGTACACAACCCATTGCACAAAATGTAGCGCGTCAAGTAGTCAAGTATAAGCGGTCATAATAGTACACAATATAGTACCACGAATATAATAATGATTCAGGGATGCTCCGAACATGGGAGACTTTGCACTGCTCCAACAAGGGAGACTCCTTTGTCACTCGACCACCTAGGCGAGATTTATTGAGACGCTCCACCAATAAGGCGAGACTTTATAGTGACGCTCCGAACATGGGAGACTTTGCACTGCTCCAACAAGGGAGACTCCTTTGTCACTCGACCACCTAGGCGAGATTTATTAAGACGCTCCACCAATAAGGCGAGACTTTATAGTGACGCTCCGAACATGGGAGACTTTGGGACAAGGTCATAACATGTACGGTTCAATAAATTCCAACAAGTCATAAATTCGTAATTAAGTCCAAGATTCTAAGTCAAGTTCAAAAGTTCAAGTCTAAAGAGTTCATAAGTAAAAATCAATTTAGTTCAAATATGGTTCATGCATTTCGCCCCAAAATATAGTAAAAGCGGTAAAAGGGATGTGATTACTCACTTGGTGAATAGATGCGATGACAAAAGTGGTTACACGAAATGTAGCGTGAATCTCGGCCGACCTATTATGAATGATATGATATGTAATGAGTTGCAATGTAATGTTATGCATGCATTTCGTATGTTATTTATACCATTAGCGAGTTTTGAAAATAATACTCATCGTCGAAAAATACTCTTTTGACGTCTAGACCCTTCAAAAATGACTTTACAAGTATTTACGTCAAAATGTCATCCTACAATGGTTTTATAATGATTTATAGTGAAATTACTACTTTTCGTCGCAAAACAATGTCGTCGGAAAAATCATGAAATTAACAAAAATGGCTCCGGAAAAGTAGTCGTAAAATAGTGTACGTCGATCGTTAGAGAACGAACTCGACGGTTTTGGAAAGTTTGTATCGATATCTAAAAGTTTCAGTTCAGGAGTTTTCGTCCAAAAGGTCTCGATCATAAAGATATTAAGGGTTAAAGTTGGTGGTTTTTGCTAATTGTGTGCAGAAAATAAGTTTCGGCCAATGTTTGAACATCCGTAATTAATTTACCATAACTCCGCTTGACAAACGGCTTTTTGTTTTGAAAAATATGGCCGATGAACTTGATTTTACTAAAAGACAATTTGTTCCAAAAAGTTTTGCATCATAGTTAAAAACTGCCGCAAACATAGCCCTTACAGCTAATGAAATACTTGAATCGTAGAAATAATATAATTTTTCAGGAAATAATAGTTACGGCAACTTAATAAAAACGTGCATATATTTGTCGTTTCAAATCCGTTTTCTACGTAAAATATGTCCTTAGCTTCGTATCGAAGTAAACTAATATATTTTTGATAAGTCGAAATAATTTGTGAAGCTTAAGGCTCGTTTTTGACCCAAACAATGTAAAAACTGCATGCTGAATTTTTCAGAAAATAAACATTTCGTCGTCAAACTTTAAAAATTCACCGCGGCTTCGTTATAAGTCCGTTTTAATCCGTTCAAGCGGCCACGGATTCGTTTTAAATTATATTTTCTAAATATCAAGGCCAAAAAGTCGTGGCTAAAGTCGGATTTTCCAGAAAAATGAAACAAGGACAGAACATATAATATACGTATCGAAAATAGTTTTTCTCGGACAAAACCTATTCTAATCCCTTCAAATCAACTCCAAAGCTAATCTAATCCTACCATACACCTTCTTAGGGTGTCATGGGTTCCTAATCACCATCAAGACCAATGAATACCAAGGGGATAATTATAGGATGACCATAAATATATATATACTCTAAAATCAAGTAAAAATGGTATAAACAACACAAGTCTTGCATGATTGCTCCAAAAATGAAGAGATGAATATGAGATGATAAGGAAACATGAAAAATGAAAGAAACATGCTTACAAGTACTATGATGAGGTGCAAAGAACCAAGGTTAATCCTAAATACTCTAGATTTTTATTTCAAAATCTTAACAAGAGTATTATCTAGATTGTTATAACTTGTGCTTAAGAAAAAATTCTTGATCCCTTCTAGCTCTTTGATGAGAACCGGTTTTATGGAGAGAAACAAGGAGAGGAAAAAGCTACTAACACTTGTGAAATAATAGAGTGAATGAGATACATGAAAGTGTAAGTAAGACTTTTATTGTTTGAGTAAAATTAATAGCAATCAAGAGCCATTCCCCATTTATTACCAACTCATGACTTATTTCCCTCTTGCACCGAATTTTTGGGGTTCATGTTTCACAAATATTTTTTTTTTTTTTTTTTTTTTTATAATGTAGGTACTTGTATACTTGTAAGAAAATGTAAGGTAAATGTGTAAATTAATAATAACTTGTAAGGTTTTGGTAGCTTTTAGGTACAAGTAAATTTTTAATAGGTCAAAATAGAATGTAATGAGATAATAAAAATTGTAAAAATACATTCCTTTTGAAATTTGAGCGATAAAATAATTATCGCGAAATTTTTAAGAAAAACGTCGCAATAATTTAATTTCAACGATTTATATACGAAATAAATTCGAAACACTAGGAAAACTCAAAATATAGTTTTTATAAACTAATGGGAGTATAAAAATATATTGGGATTATTTTTGAAAGTAACGGATTAAATATTTAAAATAATAACTCACGCGATAACGTTTAATAAATATAAAAATTACGCGGTTAATGTGAAATGAAATGTCATGAATGAACTAATATGATGCATATTAAATTTAAGAAATGACCGGAATTTGAGAATTGTGACAGCGAGGGGCAGGTATGGCAGCCCACGGGCTCAGCTAGACACAGAGGTTATCAATGCACTAATATAAGTCACCAAAATACATCATCATATAACCTTTAATTGATGGGAAAGCAATATAAGTCACCAAAAACGTCATCATATAACCTTTAATTGATGCCAAAGAACTGCTTGATAAAGCAACGCACGCAAGACTTCAACGAAATATCATTGAGCATGTTTGGCAACTACATCAGCAACAACAAGATTAGTTTAAATTTCATATGTTTTTTTTATTTCGTAGTGTATAATACATATATATAATACATATAGTATAACTTTATGTCAGTAGTAAAACAACATGATTAATTACATATGTTAGTAGTACAGTAATATTTTCTCTAACGTTGTTAGTACTACAGAAACATTTCTTCAATAATTGAAATACTATTATGATGTACATGAATTTAACTGATATAGTCGTAGTATGTTCATGAATACTTGTTGACATCAAATACGAGTAACTGTTACCCAAATACCATCAAATATAATTGGTAACAAAATTTAGTTGTATATCATATGCAGTACCCCAATCACGAGATTTTGATGTGCTTAAAAACATTAATTTCCATGTTTTCAAATAAATACATCTGTATTTATTTATAACCCGACAACCCGAATCACCCGACCCGACTTAACCCGACCCGATAAACACCCAAACCCGATAACCCGATTTCTTGTCAGGTCGGGTTGTGGGTCACTTTTCAAAAAATCAAAACCTGACTCAACCCGACCTGATAAACCTGATAACACCCCTACCACCACTATAGCCCGTGCTCTTATTCTAACAACAAAAATAAAAAAAGAAAAATAACAAAAGTATTGCCGCCGATTAAAAGATGAGTGGTCTTGTCTTGTCCTCTTTATCTGCGCGTAAAGAATTTATTCTTCGCATACTCTATTCAAGTCATCAATACACTCATTAACCCACGCCATCTACCACAATGCAAACAAAAAAAAGATCTCACACATCAAACTCACAAACCTCCCCAAATATTGCCGATTCAAAAAGGAGGAAAAAAGAGGTAAGATCTTTTTCAATATAGTTGTAAGATCTTTTTCTAGATTTGGGTATTTATTCATGGGTTTTTTTTCCTGGAGTTGTTGGTAGATGGAGTTGTTGAAAAATGATAATACGTTTTTAAAACCTGTAAAAACGGACAAAACGTAAGAAAACGGACGAAAATAAAGTCAATGGATGACCCGTGAAGTCAACGCAGCCACGTGGGACCATTTATGTCATTTTCAAACTTTTGACCGGTAACTTGTTAGTTACCGGTCACATTACGTACAATGAGCCAAATTTGTAAGTATATTACGTACAAAAGTAATAAAATAAGTATGTTACGTACATCGGTATATTTGAGAAAGTTTGTTACGTATTCTCAGCCTTCACCCTTTTAAATACACATATTTTAAACAAAATCATTACTTGAAAATAATTATTTATATACTTTTATTATTGAAACATTTTATACATTTAGTTATACAAATATATACTTTTAACAACAATATTCGCATATTTTGGCGACGTCTAATACGTATTGTAATTATTTTCCGTACGTCGTCTTCCGGTTGCCTTCGAACCGAAGACTCATTCGTCCTTGATATTTTTCCCATTACATACTTATGCACTTCCAAGAGCCAATACTTACCGACTATTTAAATTTAAGTGCTGCCACACAAGCAACAATAACATAAACACTTTAAAATTTTTGACTTATTTAAACTCCATCGAGTCTTAAACATAAGTCTGTAAACTAAACTTGCCATACTAATCTAGGTCGCGTGTCGGTGCCATCCACTAGTTCTACTTGACTACTACTTTAGACTGCTGATTTACTGAGGTGAGTTCTCGTAGCCCCTTTTTCATAATATTTTCCTTGGGGGAAAATGGTACTCAAATGACGTTTTAACTGTTTTTATGTTGTGCTAAATTGTTTACATGTTTTTGGACAATATGTGCGTTTGATTGATATATGTGACTACTTTGTGATGATAAATTGTGTTTCATGTATGCGCAACTGTTTAACTCCATTTGGAGCCGAAACAAGTTGATAGTACTATCTGGGGTAGCTCCCCACTATTGGTAACATGTGTGTAACATTATTGGTAGGTTCAGTTGTCGCTAGCATTGTGTTTCATATTCGCATATCTTGCTCACTATTGTCCTACACTACTAAGCACAACTTTGTGGTTTAACTCTTAAACCTACGAGCTCACCAACTTTATGTTGACGCCGAGTATCCATTTTCGTGTGTTAAGAACGAAGTTGCATAAAGGTTGAGTATTGGCCCGGCCTAGCGTACATAAGACAAGACTCTACCGGTCAGTGTTCCCGAGGAGTTGTGCATTTGGAAATGCCCCCTTAAGACTTAATTATTGTGAACTTATGTAGTAAGACTTGTATCCACCGTATTATGGATCATTGTAACCTTGACTTGTGTTATGATGAATGCATTTAGTATTTCTCTATTTTGACACCTTGTGTTCTTGGTTATGAAGTCATACCCTGTAAATGTCATTCCGCTGCGCCATTTTTGGGGTGTGACAACCATGGCCTCCTCCACCCCACCCACTTTAACCTCACCACTAAACCCTACCAAAACCACCATATCCCCACCCTCCACCACCTCACCAACCACCATCACCACTACCCACAACCACACACACCTATCACTAAATCACAACTACCTACCACAATTTCCTCATCTGGTCCCACAGAAACTTTTCCTTCACCCCTTTACCATCTTTAGAACCTAACCTTCTTGCTGGTTTCTTGGTCGCAAGTCCACCCGGTTTGCCTCAAAGATGCATTTTGGTCGGTCAAACAAAACAGTCAAGTAGACACTCTATCTGTTTAACAAGCTTTACAAGATCTTGTCAAAGCTAGTGGTGATGAAAAGCTAATAAATAATGTTTTAATGAGTTTTGAAAAAAAGTTATGTGGTTGTAATGATTATGGCTTTTTGTTAAGGGATTTAGGTAATCAAAATGAGTATTCCATGGCGATTCGGTGTTTTGAATTTGCCGTGAGTCATGAACGGGCTTATGATATATTTGATGATATGTTGAGTAACGGGTTTCAACCGGGTAGGATTAGTTATATTTCACTTCTTGTGGTTTGTAGTGGTAAAGGGTTATGGGAGACTACTATGAATTTGTTTAATGAGATGAGTTATCGTGGGATTGATCCGGTTATTTATACAGATATGTCCTTGATTATATAGTGGTCTATAACACTAAATATCAACATCGAAGTGCAAATTTTAGGTTTGGTTTTTGCATTAAGCATCATTCATTTTGTTTATGTTAGGATCTATAAAACACACTTGAGCCTTGTGCTAAGATACTTACTTGATACTTAGAAGAATATATCAATGTATGAATAATGTAACAGTAATAATAAGAACAAACTGTTTCACCAAAAGGCTTCAATATATTAAGCAAATAATAAGAGTGATCTAACTATTACTAGGGTTTACAACCTTGAAGCTAAACGTATGAAAAGATATATCTAACCTTAACATATGATCTCCTTTTATAGTCACAAGGATTCCTTTACAAGATAACTATGAATACTCTAAACATGCAGAATATTCGTATAAGTCTAACTATATAAGATATCTTCTAAATATCTTCTATACATATCACATTACACGCTTTCTATCACAACAAGACAAATACTTAAACTTCGTGACTCAAGAAGACAAAGTTCCTTCCGCAAGATTAATATAGGTAGTACTGTTAGTGTAAACTCCAGTAGTACAAACTATTAAGTTGACAGTACTAAGTGTTTGAACATTTACTTCCCAACAATCCTCTCCTAAACTTGTGATTTATCTCCAAATTAGCATGTTTCTTGAATTAAATCCTTAAGCTTGAGAGGATTCTTCCAAACACTTTATCTTCTTGTAGCCTTCATTGTATCTTCAGCCTATTGATGTATCTTCCTAAATAATTCCCTTGCCATGCTTGAATCTTCATCCACTATGAGTTTACCTGATAACATAACAATAAGGATTCCATCTCTGAAAGGATATTCTTTCTCTACCAACATGAACACATCAACTCCATCAGTTGTAGATATATGATGAACACCACATGTATCATATAACTTCCATGATGTTGCCCTATCATAAGCTTGAAACTTCCATAAGCTGTCATTAGGATCAGGCTCAAATAATATGTCCAATTCAACCCATAACTCCTTCTCTTTATCATCTGCAAATTCTGCTTGGTTGAATTTCTCATTGACCAAATCCCACAGCTTAACTAGATAATCTCTGTCAAAAGCTTTAACCATGTCTTCAAAAGTTTTGTATACTTTAATGTGATTTCCAATTCTGATTATCCTCCAAAACTTTCCAAAGTTGTCTGAGTAGTTCTCCCATTCTATTATATGATATTTAGCATGTAATGGATCAACATTCAAATCTTTTGGAATGACAACCATCATCTGTTGAAGTCTTTCATCAGTCAACTCTTCAACTATCTCATCCTTTGTAGTAGGTACTTCTTCTTCTACCTTCTGTTTCTTTGATGATTCAGACTCTAATAATGAACCTGCCCTTTTAGTAGTTGTTCCTTCATATTCTGTACCCATAGGAATGAAGTTTTGTACCCTCTTGTAGGCTTTGATGTACATCTCTTCAATCTATGCATATGACTTTCCCTTCAGTTGACCAGCCTTTTTGTGATCTTGATTCTTCAAGTATTCCTTCATATGCTTCATCTTTTGTATTTTTTAGGAGGTTTAAACCTTTTACCATCCATCCTAGCACTCTGATGTTTCTTAATCATATCTAACAGATCCTGTAGAGCATCTTCTCTGTCAGCTTCAGGGATAGTTGCTCTCTCTTCTTCATATATTCTTTGAGCTAACAATGCATCAGATTCTTCTTGAGTTAACTCTTCAGTTGATACTTTAGCCAGTCTTTTTTCTTCAAGGAATTTTGCTACTTCTTTTTCATGAGATTTCTTTACTATTTCCTCATCAAAACTGATCTGAGCTAAAACACCATTCTTAAGCTTCTTTGGTGGTTTTTTAGCAGTCATAATCCCCTTTCCTTTGTCTGCTATTTTCCTCCTAGCATACACAATCCTAGCACCAACAGTCTGCTCCAGCGGTACTAACAGAAAAACTTGCAACACTAGCAGTACCTTCACCATTTTGAACTGCATGTTCAATTTGTCTAGCCACTTCAGCAGTACTAACTACTTCACCTATCTGTCTGGCCACACTAGCAATATTTTCCACCAAGTCAGCAGTACTAATCACTGGCTCAATATCGTGATCAATCTGTCTTTCACCACCAATATCTTCATCAAATCTCCCCTAATCTCCTGCTTCTTCTTGAACCAATGTAGTATTAGGATCAACATCTATGTCTTCAATCTTCCTCCCCTGTTTGGAAGAATCATCCAAATCCATATCATCATCTGAACTTTCTGAACATGAGGACTCCACAATGTTGGTACTTCTTTAGGCTTTGAGTGACCTGAATTTTGTCTGCAACTTCTTCATCTTGCCAATGAGCTTTTTGTAGGCAGTGCTATAAAGGATCTTTTTCTCCTTGAGTTCATGCTCCAAATCAGTCACCTTGTTTGTCAAATTTGTACAAGTAGCCATCAAATAATGTATTAGTTTCAAACTGCCCTCACCACTTCCAGGTGTGTAACTGATAAGGTTTTAAAATGTACCTTTTTGAGGGGTCGTTTAAGCCCTTATTTGATCACTTTTGTATCCGTTATTACTTAATATCGTTCCTTTTCACTTTTTAGGTCTCTTGAAGGCAAATTGTTGTAATGGCACTTATTTGGACGAAAAGGAGCAGATATACGAAGAAAATGGCCAAAGTCAAGAATCGGGACACTCAAGCTGCTGAAAATACAAGGTGACGGCGTCACTGCTTAATTGCGACGCCGTCGGAGGATTTTGTGATGGGACGAAGCCAAATCTCTTATTTCCAAGTGACGGTGTCGCTTTAAAAGAGTAGGCCGTCGCAACTCGCACGGCCTAGATTCGATCCGACGGCGCCGAAGTCAAGAGAGGGCGTCACAAGCACAAGGTGACGTCGTCGCAAAACTAACGTGGCCAAGACGAAACCCTAATGACGGCGATCCGACGGTGTCACAAAACATAAGGTGACGCCGTCGCATATGTAATCTTATATATAGAATCCGAATTTTTTAGTTGTAGTGTGTAGTCTTTTGGAGTAAAAACCTAAACCGAACCAAGGCTGTCTTGTATAGTATTTTAGGGTTCCAAACCCTATCTTACATCAAGATAAGTGTTTTACTTCATTAATTCAATTATGTCTTTGATTATTTGTGTGTATGCTTGCATGTTCTCCATGTCCGGCTAATTTACTTGTGTGTTTGCTAAGGGAATATGAAACTTAATTATTGAATATTGATTGGTTGTCTCTTATCATAATTGTTAATGATCTAGTAATGCGATAGGTCATTCGTTGTGTACTTAATGCTTGATTAATCTTTGTGAACCTTAGGTTATAGCACTTAGAGTGGTTGTAAGCTAAACCTTCCAAAGAGGCCTTAGAGTTAGAGTTTATGATCCCTAGTGGTTTTTTGTAGACGAGACCCTTTGGTAACTTCAAAGAGTTAGGGATAAACGCATACCCTACGACTTTAGACACACAACTCAATTAAGAATAAGGACGTGACAATTCAACCATCAATAGGAGATAATTAAGGAGTAGTAAAACCTAAGTGAACACATCTTTAAACTATCATACGAGCACACAATAATTAGACATAGACAACATACACCTTAGGTTAGATAATTAGATAAGTAGATTAATCGGTAGCAATACCAACCCCCAAATCCAAACCCCGAGATTCGTACTTTTCCATTTCCTAAAAAAACATAAAAAAGATAAAAAATAATCTTCCTCAACCCCAACCTTAGCATAGTAACTTCTCACTAGCATTCCTATTCCCCTAGAGAACGATATCAATACCCGTGGCTTACCCTAATACTACACTACAACGATTAGGTTCACTGCCTAGGGTGTTATAAAACTTGCTCGAAGAAAAGGAAGTTCCTTTGACCCCGAACGACGCGTGAAGCGTTATCAAGTTTTTAGGCGCCGCCGGGAATAGAATAGCTAGTTAGTAGTCCACCTCGCTTAGGTTTCTTTGCTTGATTCCTATCAAGTAAAATTTTCTCATTCTTAGCTTTCTCGTAATCTATCCCCCTTCTTTGTGACCTTTGTTCGTAATCCCATCACTTTTCATCATGAAAGGTGACATACCACCAAACAACGCTTTACCACTATACAAATACATACCGCTTGATCCAGCCTTTGTCAATCTACTTCGAGCTCATGTTGGTACAATCAATGTGAATGAGGAGGATAATGCTTATTTTAATCTTTACCCCACTAAGGAAGAGGTTGCCTACCATCAATACATAATCGATAATCCCCGATCACCCATCATTAGGATATGCCCAAAGATTAGGAGAGGAAATCCTTGGAACTTAAAAGTTCCTTGTATGATCGGATATAGGAGTGTCGACCATGCTTACATAGATACAGAATCCCCCATTAATGTAATGTCATTTGCTGTTTACAATGACATTATGAATGAGCGACTTAATATTAGGAGAGACCCTAAGTATCCAGGTGGAGTTTGCAACTTTGTGGGAAGAGTCAAGGATGTGCATGTCTTTATAGGAAATTTCACCTATCTAGTTGATTTTATAGTCCTAGAAGATGTAGGATGCGTCATTGACTATAGCTTATCCCAAGTAGTGCTAGGGAAATCGTTTGTTGAAACATCTAAAATGAGCCATAACAAGTATGATGGAACAGTTAGTTTTAAGGAAGGAACCGATGAAATCACTTATAGGATGCCTTGGAAAACAAATGAATATGGCCATCTACCCATTTTTGAACGAGACAACATCAAAGCTTTTGAGGACAAAAGCAAGGACGATGTTGAAAAAGGTTATAAATTTATGTTGGAAAGAAGGAGGCTTTATTATAAGGATTGCTTGACCCTCGGGCCTAGATATAGAGTCGATGAAAATTTTGTCAATATGATAGAATTCTCATTGAGAATGCAAAATGAGAAAACGTGAGGGCACAACTACGAGTCTAGCTACAAGACTCTTAAATAAAGAAAAGCGCTTCATGGGAGGCAACCCATGCTTAATTGTTTGCTTGTTAGTGTCGTATATCTTTTATTAATTGTTTATTCTCATGTTTAAATTTGTAAAAATGCTTTATTTTGTTTTTAACCTCGTCTTAATTGCATATAAAGGTATTTTACATAAAGGATAAGTGTAGGGAGGATTACACACGTTTTCAAAAGAAACGTAAACATGAGAATAGCAATTCATTAAAAGATATATATATGTGTTTGTTCGAGTCAAATGCTTGTATCGAGTCATAATGGATGTTTTGCGTAAATTTTCCGATTCTAATGATGTAAATTTTTCGTAATTTTTTCCGTAAAATCGCAGACTAGTTTTTGTCAGATAACCGACGGCGTCAGATTGCAACCGACGGCGTCGTGAAGGAGTAAAACAATGATTACTTTTTCTTGTTTTCTCGAGCTACTTATAAATTTTTGGAATTTTCGTGTCTTAATTTTCCGTAAATTGTAAACATCCATTCCACAAGTATTATATCTTAGTTTAGTAGAGTCTTATATATATTATTACCGCCGATTTTACGCGAAGGTTTCATTTGTTTTCTTCCAATGTGCGTGTTTTATTTATCAAGAAGAAGAAACAAAAGATTGGAAGGAGCTTTTCACGCACACATTCTTCTTGGAAAGGATTTAACCACTACTTCACACACGGATCCTACCGAGCTAATCGGGGAGTACTAGTTTCTTCGCTTTTAATTACCTTCTATTATCATAACTTTGATACTTTCGGGAACATTGGGGACAATGTTCGGTTTAAGTGTGGAGGGAAAATAAAATGAGAACTTTGAAACTATGCTTATCCTTGATTATTTGCTTTGTCCAATTGTATTTGTGTAATAAACCATGAGAAAATGTCGGTTAGGGTAATTTTGGCACCAAATTTGAAATTTTTCATGACATATAGGAGTGAGCCATTAGTCTTAACAAAAGCGTCTCACGGATAGGAAGTTGCATGACTAGCACAAAAACCCTTTACCACCTAAATTCCACCCAAAATGTGAGGATCGCCCTTAGATTAGTAGGAATTAAAAGCATTCATCTTTAATGCTTAGAGTGTGAACCGGTAGTATATTAGATTCTAGAACTTGTTTTGTGATGCATTCCGAGATCGCTAGTAAGACTACACTTGTGTAGTTAGGAATAACTAAATGATAAGAGGCATTAGGATAACCCTTGTTTGATACCGTAATATAATTACTTCTTCCACATCGGTTGAGTAATTCCCCACACTCTTTGCGTTGTACTCATCTTTAGTACACGATACCCTAGTTAACCCCTCGAGCCTATCATTTTCGCGGTTCTCGTGATGTTTCGGTTTTCCGAATATCAATGAAGAGCATTGTTTACACCCCACCCCAAATATACACCCAAATCGCCTTAGCCTACCTTATATGCACTCACTTTTAGTGCATTATTGTCATCACCCTAAACCCTTAGTTCAATTATCTAGTTACTTGCATAAGTTGCTAAGTCGAGTCATATCCTTTGTACACAGTTTTGGGACTATTGGGACTCATGGGAAAAAGTTAAAGTTTATAAAATGATTGGAAGGGAACGTTAAATTCCCTTATTTGTGTAATAACATACTCCAAGTGTTTTGATCTTTTCAATTGGGTCAAATTAGTGTTAGAGTAATAAAACTCAAGTGTAGGATGTGCCTATAAATCCCTATCATTTTGATGTTACCGAGGATGGTAGAGGATGAAAAATAGAAAAAAAAAAAAAAAAAAAATAGAGTGTTCAAAAAAAAAAAAAAAAAAAAAAAAAAAAAAAAAAAAAACTACCATTCTACATCTATCCTTTAAATTTATGTTTGTTTGTTTCAGTTAGCTAGAGTCTAGAGTGTCGAGTCTTGGCTTAGCAACGACATTCTTCGTATGCTTGTAACAAAAATATTTTTGACTTGCCACCACTAAATAGCCTATCCCACCAAACCCTTTGTTTCCCTACCGTAAGCCTAACATTACAACCCTTTAAAGACCTCTTTGATAGTCTTTCCTAGGTGCTTACGCCAAAGCGATGGAGGTTTGATCAATTCTCAAGCCTATGGTAATCTATGTACTAGGACCGGTTAATGAGTGTTTAATCTTCCATTTCCAACTTGTTATATTTAATATACACCCGCGAGAGATGTGAGTATCCAAACACCCCATGTGAGGTGCTAGTATGTAATTCCGTGCTTGTTATGACTTTTATGGGCTTATATGTGTTGTGGACTGTTTTAAACCAATGATTCATGACCCCTAACTTATAAATTAATTGGCTAAAGCACATTTGCTTGAGCACAAGCAAATACCAAGTGTAGGGATATTTGATAAGGTTTTAAATGTACCTTTTGAGGGTCGTTTAAGCCTTTATTTGATCACTTTTGTATCCGTTATTATTTAATATCGTTCCTTTTCACTTTTTAGGTCTCTTGAAGGCAAATTGTCAGTAATGGCACTTATTTGGACGAAAAGGCGCGGATATACAAAGAAAATGGCCAAAGTCAATAATCAAGACACTCAAGTCTTTGAAAATACAAGGTGACGGCGTCATCGCTTAATCATGACGCCGTCGGAGGATTTTGTGACGGACATAAGCCAAATATCTTATTTTCAAGTGACGGTATCAAGCATTAAAAGAGTAGGCCGTCGCAACTCGCACGGCCTAGATTCGATCCGACGGCGCCGAAGTCAAGAGACGACGTCACAAGCACAAGGTGACGCCGTCGCAAGACTAGCGTGGCCAAGACAAAACCCTAATGACGGCGATCCGACGCGCCACAAAACATAAGGTGACGCCGTCGCATATGTAATCTTATATATAGAATCCGAATTTTTCGCTTTTAGTGTGTAGTCTTTTGGAGTAAAACCTAAACCGAACCAAGGTCGTCTTGTACAAGATTTTAGGGTTCCAAACCCTATCTTATATCAAGATAAGTGTTTTACTTCATTAATTCAATTATGTCTTTGATTATTTGTGTGTATGCTTGTATGTTGTCCATGTCCGGCTAATTTACTTGTGTGTTTGCTTAGGGAATATGAAACTTAATTATTGAATATTGATTGGTTGTCTCTTATCTTAATTGTTAATGATCTAGTAATGCGATAGGTCATTCATTGTGTATTTAATGCTTGATTAATCTTTGTGAACCTTAGGTTATAGCACTTAGAGTGGTTGTAAGCTAAACCTTCCAAAGATGCCTTAGAGTTAGAGTTTATGATCCCTAGTGGTTTTTTGTAGACGAGACCCTTTGGTAACTTCAAAGAGTTAGGGATAAACGCATACCGTACGACTTTAGACACACAACGCAATTAAGAATAAGGACGTGACAATTCAACCATAAATAGGAGATAATTAAGGAGTAGTAAAACCTAAGTGAACACATCTTTAAACTATCATACGAGCACACAATAATTCGACATAGACTACATACACCTTAGGTTAGATAATTAGATAAGTAGAGTAATCGGTAGCAATACCAACCCCCAAATCCAAACCCCGAGATTCGTACTTTTCATTTCCTAAAAAACATAAAAAGATAAAAAATAATCTTCCTCAACCCCAACCTTAGCATAGTAACTTCTCACTAGCATTCCTATTCCCCTAGAGAACGATATCAATACCCGTGGCTTACCCTAATACTACACTACAACGATTAGGTTCACTGCCTAGGGTGTTATAAAACTTGCTCGAAGAAAAGGAAGTTCCTTTGACCCCGAACGACGCGTGTAGCCTTATCAGTAACCTCTTGAGAGAGGTGGATCACATGGCATATCCCCCATGTTTTCCTTGTGAGTGGGGTGTCCATCACCTGTATCAAGTCCATGAGGACCAGACACATTAGATGTTGCCATAGGTTGGGTCTTATCAATGTTACCCCTGTCCTGCCCAACTTCTAAGCCTGAGACAGTAGTGGTAGCCCTTCTTATTCTGCCAGAGGCAGCCTCATCTGCTACAGTTGGATTAGGAGGAGATCTGTGCTGAGGAACACTAGATCCCTCTCTGGATGTACTCCTATATGGTGATGAAGTTGGTTGTGAGGATGATGGAGTACCAGATGATCTTGTGGGTGTGTGTTGGGACTCAACTGGGCTTGTTGATCCTTCACCCTGAATGTTTAACATATTTTCAAACAAAGGTACCACAATCCCATTAAACCCCTTATATGTCATTCTCATGTTACTAAAAAGTTTTTGTGTAAGGCAAGAAGTTGGATAAACAGTTTTATGGGATAAAAGCTGACTTTTTCTTGCATTTAAAATTATTTAAATAAACCTTGGATACATTAAAAATTGAATTTGTTATCCATGTTTTTCACCATACTATCAAAAATCAGTTTTGAAAAGTTATAAGTCCTGTCAGTTGATAAGCATATGAGAGCAGTTGCAATATTGCTACGGAATTGCTCCCATGAGGTTTTTTGGGACTTAAATAGTGAAGGATAGTGTGCATGAAGAATCTCCATTGTGGGGAAAAACATCCTTTTTGAAAAGTCAGATTTTGAGCAGATGTATCATACCCCATTCTGGGCATGTTTTGAAAATTTTCATTGTTTGGTAATTCAGTAATACCATTTTCATCTTCTAGGTGGAGATACCTCCCAACAGATGGTTCAGTAATAGTGATTGGCTTGCCATCAACTGTTGCTTTTAACTGTTTAGCTCCATTCTTAATTGTATTGACAGTAGCAGTCTGCCAAAACTGATTGATTTGAGAGACATAGATAGTAGGGTTTACAGATAGAGCATACCTGGTGAGGGTATTATTTATTAAATCTACTATCTCATGAAAGTCACTACCTTCCTCTGTTCCAAGGAAGCGACCTGATTGTGTTTAGCAACAAACTACAAATTCACCATTAGGGTTAAAAGAATGTTTAGACTGTTGGGTTTACGATCGTTTATCTGTGAATTGAAGTTATTTGTGAGCCAATTGAGTATTTATAAAGAATACATAGGGTTTGAGAATATTTGACTTGGATATATCTTATCTTAAGAGAAAAGAAATCTTTTAGAATATGGAAAGAAAGTAAAATTATCCAAGCTAGATACCCTATAAGTATGGTAAGTAACATAATTTTTCAACGGCTATATTTAAAAAGCGGTTACGCCCAAACAGTACAAACGGCCATCCAGCATTACTAATTTTACGCTAGTAGTACAAACTTTTGCCTAGCAGTACAAACTTTTAAGTTGACAGTACTAAGTGTTTGAACATTTAATTCCCAACAGTGTAGAAATAGGCTCTTGGGTTTGGAGTTGTGTTGTAGTTCTGGTTTGCTAACTGCTAGTCCCGTGGATTTTTGATCTTTCAGTTATTTCCTTTTTGGATCAGTGGATCGTGTTTTAATGTTCATCTATTTTTTTAGTTTCGTAGATCTAGCAGGGTATTTTAATTATGTAGATCTGAATCCCCATTTATGTAGTAAAATTTGATTTTGGATATGGTTTAATTTATGTTAGCTATTATTTTTTTCAAATGTTTGGGGTGTTTATTTAGGGGAAAGATGATGAACAATAAGGACATAAAATCTGGGTTTTGTGGGCTTGATGTTCTTAAGTGTGGAAGATGAAGATGTGTAAAAAGATGATAATACCCTCAGGTCATTTATCGGGTGAGGCCACTTAACGAGAAGTACTAACGACCGTTAGCTCCTGGTGGTTATTTTGCATGCGACGTAAGCTTCGGTGGCAAATTTGCAAAAAAAATTCGATGTGTTCATTGCAAGATCATTAGGGAGGAAATTTGCAATTTACCCTTATCTTTACTAATCACAATGATTTTCATCTATCAAGTAGAAAAATGAAAGTACAAACGGATATCTTTTTCTTCAGATTAAAACTCGGTTATAGAAAAAATGAAATAAACTCTTGTATACCAATCAAGCTGTTGGTTATCTATATCAACTAGACATTGTCGTGCCCCTCCAATGTACCATTATTAGAATCCTGTGAAGAAACAACAAAAAGTCTTAGCACAAGTTATACAATGGGTAATCCTCTGTCTCACTGAATAAAAAGTCTTGGCACAAGTTAAGAATCTGGGACAAACCTAATGTTGATGTCTGGTGCTATTATGTACGACATTGATCATCCACATTATTATGTACAATAGAATCAATATCCTAAAAAGTCTTAATTAAGTAGTAACTGGAAACAAACAAGTAAATATAAGCAAATCATATCAAATCACCTCATAGGTACAAAGGCGGGTAGAAGCAATGTGACAACACTTGCTGTTAAAACTTATAAGCGTAAATGGGTAATCCCCTGTCTCGTCGATTAGAACCCCAATGAAATGTATGATTAGTAAAAGAATGATAAACTGCTAGGAAGACATAAATCATAATAAAACAGAAAATCTTTGTGATCTTATGAATATGTACCATTTCAATGTACATTTAATTAAAGGTCACATGGTCTCATTATGTAACACCCCCAAAAATGGCACATCGGAAGCACACAAGTCACGGGTGCTACTAAATTGATATCACAACACAAGTATAGAACAACTGATTTTCATTAAGAAATTTCATTCATTGTTGAAAACAAAGTTTACATCATCGTTTAGTGCGAAAAACAGGCCCATAATAAAGTGGTCCTCATTTAAGTTTATTAGAGAAATCTATGACCATGCCATGCCTTTGCCTTGTGCCTCCAAAATTAAGCTATCAACTTTAAACCTGAAAATACATGCTAAAAAGTGTCAACAAGAGGTTGGTGCGTTCATAGGTTTATTCAAATACATTTATATGTTCAAGAGTGGTGAAGTAACCCTTTAGTTTTTGTAACCATGGTGTCATCATGTTTACCTTGAAATAAACTTTATTTGTGGACCATGTGTGGGTATATGACCATTACAACGAATATAATGTCATATACTGTGACTATTACGCTAGCACTAAGTTCATGCAATTGAAGCTTAACCATAGTGTGCATGCCTCTAGAAGCATGTTAAAATAAGGCCTAGCAAGTGTTGAAATCCCTATACACTTGAATCTCGACATGATATATGTCCGGTTGCCTATCCAGTCAACCCGAACGGGGAAGTCACCCCCAACAGATCTGTTTATAGCATTCGCGCTTCCCCAACAGGAATTGACGGTTCATGAGTTCGGCCAAAAATTTGGGATTTAGGGCTTATGCTACTTTGCGTACATAGTTTAATCAATAAAACATTTTCTGTGGTCCAGAAAACATTTTGTGTGATTCTCACATATGTAACTTTAAACAATTAAGTTTGCTAGAAAACAATCAATAGTGTGGTAGGTAAACATATCATGTATTTAAATAATTATTCATTTCAGTCAAACAACACAGTTTGAATAATACACATGTTCAGTAACGAACATTGAGTTTAAGTAAAACGAGCATGTATTCTCCCCCAAAACAGTTATAAAACAGATAAAAGTAGGGGTTATGAAACTCACCTCAACAATTAGCCATCTGAAGCGAACAATTCAATTAGTGATAGTGAGTGGCTCCGACACACAACCTAATTTAGTATGGCAAATTTAGTCTTTATTCCATGTTTAAGACTCGAGAAATTTTAACTAAACTTTACAAGTTTTATAGTGTTTGTGTTGTTGTTGCTTGTGTGACATCATTTAAGTTGTAGAAAAATAATTTTCTAAATGTTTGTAAGTATTGGCTAGCATTGGCTTTCGGAAGTGTTTAGGTATATATGTACCAAAAATAGAAGTGTCAAAAACCGAATAAGTCTTTGGTTCGCCAGTAACCAAAAGACGATGTACGGAAAGTAATCACATATAAATAGTAGATTTGAGAATGTCATTTAAAGTGTATTCACGTGTGTGTATATATATATATATATATATATATATATATATATATATATATATATATATATATATATAATTTCAGTTTCTAATAAAAGTGTAAAGATTATATTTATAAGAATTTGTATTTAATAATACACTTGCAGGATTTTTAGAAAAATCGGACATGACCCATGTATATCTTTTAGTTGTACATGGTGACCTATGTCAAAAGTTTTATGAAGTTCGATTATCGGAATCACTAGTTGTGAATATGTTTACTAGTTTATATTCTAGTAATAAAAGAATATTTTGTTGCATTGCGTATAATGTTAGTTTATTTCGTGAAAACTTGGTTTATTTACATAATGTGTTTCCAAGCGTCGTTTATCGTTGTCTTTTCATTACGCGTTGCCGTGACTTGTGTTTTTATTAGTAATGTTAGTAATGCTTTGCAAGTCGTTTCGTGATTGATGGGTTGCGAACGAATCATAATGTCGAATCGCATACTTATGGTGTGTCGTGTGAGTCGAAGCAGGATGGAGACGAACCAAGATGCAACTTGGAGTGACTCTAACCACACGCACCCTATTGCGGCTGTTGCAACAAGCTATATGCCTTAGTGGGATGTTGTAAAAATAAACGGACCCTCTACATATCTGGGCTTTGGCCCAGATTACTAACACACACTTTTATCTAAAACATTTTTGGCTTGGGCCTGACCTTGACAACCTAACGCACCCTCAATGGACATGGATGGGCTGTGCAGCCTAGTGTTAACCCAACAACAAAACAAACACTCATTTGGAACGGATTTGAGGCCCGTATAAATCCAACACAACCACAATACTTTTTTTGTTTCTAATGAAACTTTTGACGCAAAAGAATAACTACGAAACTAGTACAAAACGAACTCGTGCACGCTTAACATAACTTAACGAAAAACCAAGAATAAGCCGAACCTAAAGTAGACCAAAGATCGCTATAACTGAAACCAAAATAAGCCGAGTATCACAAATAAGCCGAGAATCAAATAAGCCAAAGCATAAGCCAAAACGAATTACCAGCTGTTAAGCTAATAAGCCAAAACCGAAAAAGTCAATAAGCCGAAAACCTTATTTAGGCGTTTACCAATTAAGTAGTTTCACAAGTTTTAGTTTTTAGCTCTATTTTTCCTTGTGTTTCACTTCTTAGCAGCCACGCAACAACAACAACATTACCAAACCATTTCTTTTTAATCCCATTTTTGCACACCATTCGTATGAGATAAAAATAAATAAATACAAACAATTAATTTAGTGTCAAGGTTTTAAATCAAAGAATGATAATACAATCCTTACAAAGAGTTTTGATGGTGTCGAATAGGAAGAAGAACCTAAGCAAGAATAATAATGAACACGAGCTTTCTTGGAAAAATTAACACTTTAATTAGCCTCAAATATAAACCCAAAAGAGCTAGTCTTTTAATACCTCCTACATCTCCAAATATTCCCTCCAGTGAGCTTGAAAATTCACCACCTCTACAACCCATCACCTTACAAGAACATCTAGGTTCCTTACCACCACCAATCACCAATATCATGGACTTCGATCCATATTTTCCAATATTTCCACCACCTAATCCGCACTCCAATAATCAAAGTTGGCCGGATGACATCCACCCACATCTCCCTCACCATCTCTTTTGCGAACATTGCCAATCCACTAGGGATATCGCACTAGAAATAAGGGACGAAATGCGGTTCATTCTCAACCATATTCTTGATCGCATTAACATTATCACTCACCAAAACTTCCATCATTAGACCCTATGCAAGCATGAAGGAATGATAATAATATTTTATTTTTATTTTTTTTCCTTTCTTTTTGGGTCTTTATAAAGAACAAACCCTGATTCTTATTTTTACAATTGTATGTGGCATATATACCACTATATTTTGATGTTTTATTACAAGGATTTGTTTACGTACCTTGGCATTCTCTCTTATTTCTCGTCTTTTACATGATTACATGTTATCACTAACAATCTTTCTTGTAGGTATCTTTTTCTTTCCTCACTTGACGCTCTATTCTAGGGGGAGCTACCGTCAAGGGGGAGTTAGTGCTTTGTGGATCATTTTTTTCCACCATTTATTTAGTTACTCAACTCATTTTTTGTTTCGACAAAAAAGGGGAGAAGAGAGTAAAACTCACTTATACTTTCAAAACCTACATCTAATCTTAAGTTTTACTCACCATAACTTTATGTTTTGTCATCAACAAAAAGGGAGATATTGTTAATACAAATAAACCGTTAAAACATTTGTTTATATTTAGCGATCTCGTTAAGTTTTGTTGATAAAAAATATAAAGCTATCATAAGTAAAATTATAAGAATACATGTTTTGCAAAGTATATACATTTGGTCATTTACATAAATATTGTAATAATAATATGTTGTAATATAATATGTAATAGTTGGGTAATATCCAAGACTCATGACCCATACCCATGGAGCTAATCCATAACCCATGACCCATTGCATGACATCATGCATGAAATCATGTTGGGTATTATCCATGACCCATGACCCATTGTCTAGATACATTGTATCTTGTTGGGTACCAATGACCCAAAGTCCATGACCCATAACCCGGTTTGCAACCCAAAATCCGGACTACACTGACCAAGACAGCTGGATCCCTGGAATTGCACTGGCCGGATCACTTGGGTAAGGGATCCGCGGGACAAAAGGCTTTTTTTGCCTATAAATAGTGAGTCATTTCTTCATTGTTTCTCACCCTTGTTCTTACAACTCTCTCATATATTATCTCACTCTCCTAACCTCTGATAATTTGATCATTCTAGTAGTTCTGCTCTCTTTTGTTGTGATTCTCATTTAGGTCCTTCACAAAGGCGATATCACGCTACTCTACAAGTCATCCAAGCAAAGGGTCCTTGATTAATTTGTCCATCTACAAGATTTCAGAAGCATATATTGTATTTCATATTTCACATAGTTGTTGTGTAATAGTTGTGTAAAGGTTTAGTTTTACCTCATGGAAGAACTCGGTATTTAGCTTTGTATCAGAAAAAGTGTAAGCGACGTTGTGAGGCTTCTCCGCCAATTTGAAGGAGCTTGTTGACATAGTGCTTGAACTCTCGAGTGGGGTACTCGGGGAGTGGAGTAGGGCAAGGAAGGTGTCTCTTGTAGCCGAACCACTATAAGTCACTTGTGTCGCTACTTTCTATCCTTTAATTTACTTGCATTATTTACTTACTTTATTTATTGTTTGGTACTATTTATTCATCCATAAGAATTCACATAAGATTGAATTTAAATCTTTGAAACTTAAATTAAAATCGATAAAACTAGTCAACCCCCTCCCCCCTTCTAGTTTTCCACAAACCCTTTACCCGATTATAACCCTACTCCAAAGCTTAGCTTCTAAAATATGAAACCCGATCACTTTAGATTTCAATACCTTATGTTTGTTTCAAATGAGTGTTTAAGTGTGAAGTGTGGTGAGAGGTTGAGGCTAAAGATGATGATTTATATAGTCAAGAAGGATATGGCCTTAGCAATTTTCTAATATTAGTTTGTATGAAATTCAAGTAAAAGAAAAAAAAATGTCAAGCATGCATGAATTCGGCTAAAGATGTGGGCATGGGAGAATTGTCATGTCGTGTTTGTGTGTTAGGAACATAATATCCAAAGGTTAACATATAGTCAAGTCAAAAGGTGGTGATGTGAATGTTTGTGAGAGTGTGTTGTGTTTCTGTGGTTGCGACAACCAAAAAGAAAAGAGAAAAAAAAATTGGTTTGCTTTGATTTTTGATATTTGATATAATTGTGTTGGGAAGGTATTGATTATTTAAGGAATTAATAGATATGACTAAAGAAATATTTATTTGATGTGAAATGGATGGAAATGTGTCCGAGGTTAGTTAGGAGAAATTGGTAAACAGATAATTTTGTTTTATCATTTGATAACTATAAAGTATTGATTATTTAAGTCATTAATAGACAAAGTGACACTTAAAAAAAATGCGGCGTGTAATGGAAGGAAACACCTTTCGAATTAGGGTTAGAAGAATGGGTATTTAGATACTTTGTATATATATTTAAGGCACTAATAGTTAAAGAGATTAAAGAAAAATTTAACACTAGAAAAATGGTTAAGTAAACTTTTAAAATGGATTAGTTTATGTTTAAGATAAGTTATTCGCTTGGAAATTTATGGGTTGGTTGCTTTGTGGCAGCCTTCGTCGGTCTATGACGTGCCTAGGAACCATCGGGGAAGGTTACATCACTCTTTGAGAAGCCCAAACTACTAGGTTTGTCTAATTATGTAAATTATTTACCTCTCCCTCTTATTCTCAGTATCCAAAAATAAAGCTCTACAAAAGTCTTACGCGCCAAAAATATACTGATGACATCTCAACGGTTTTCATCCTTATTTTTGGCAAAGATTAATTCAACTACTAATTTTGTTATGCATTTAATAATAATTATTATGTTAGCAAAAATCACGTATTTTCTTTGTTAATTACTACTTTTTATATGTCTCTTGCTTAAATATTTAACTTCATCATATTTTATCTCTTACAGAGTCTATTGCATACAACTTGTTACTTTGAGTAAAATGAGCATTTCAAAATCGGCATCAAAAAACATTGCGACTGAGGAAACAAGCAAGGATGTTGAGTACGCCGATATCTTCGAATCTGACGGAGAATATATCTCCAACACCGGTGACAGTGGAGAAGACGTATCCATGAAAGAAGCACACCCAACAATTGAAGTTGAACAACAACTGCAACAACGAAAAGTGAAGCGTACTCTTTTCTCCCCCTCCTCCTCCTCCAACAATGCTAAGAAGGTACGTATATTTTAATTTAGATTTTTCTAAAAACATATTAATTTTATTGTTGTTTTCCATCTTTTAATTTGTAGTAACAAATAATACACTGATTTTTTCAAGGAAAACAAAATCAAAGAAAGGAGCAATTCCAAGTCAGCAGAAAATGTGGTAACCGAAAGAAAAAGCAAGAAAAAACACGCTTCAATGTTTGAGGTGGTTGTCAATAAACCTGAGAAGCGTATTTCCAATACTGGTATCAATGGAGACGAAGCCCCGACCAAGGAGGTGGAAAAACGAGGAGTGAAGCGTACTCATTCCTCCTCTGCGACCCCCATTATTAATGCTGATAAGGTACTCACCTTTTAGTACCTACCACAAACACAATTTGGTATATATGTGCTATCTCGACCTACCATGCAATGTTTTTTGGTTACAAGTGACCTTAATTAGTTGCTTCAGTTGACATTATAATTTTGTTAGCATACTTTGTTTACATGGATATGGCTTGTAAAATAGAATTCTTGTTTTTATATGAACAGCATAACAGGTCGTTTGTGTGTGTAAATTATATATACACTATGGACAATCTATGTTTTTTCTTTAAAGCATACTTGAGACATAAAGAACATAGAAAGAACAAATATACGTACTCTTGAAGATTAAAGCATATAAATTACATAAACTATAATTGAAACAAATCAATCCTGTGTATTTGAAGCAGGTTCACCATTATACTATTTTATTGGGTCAAGGTTACAAGTAATTAAAACGCTGTTTTGTTACAAATAAAAAGAATATAGATTGAGTCCCTCATATTCTTGTCATTGAATTGGCGTTCAAAAGTGTGTTTCTTTTCTTTCTTTTTTTTTTGACTATAACTTTTATTATGTGGTTAAGACGTAAAGATATGTTATTGATCACAAATTAATTTTTTTAAAGTTTGATTCATTTATTTGAAATTTGAGAGACTGTAGAACACAGTTAAGATATAATGGACCTTATCCCCTGCTTAAATAATGTTTTATTAATAGACTAGCCTATAGACCCGTGATAAATCACGGGTTGCTTATAAATAGTTTGAAAATATATAATAGTTCATATTCTAATCTTTTATATAATAAAACAAAACCCTATTAGAATTTTCATTTCAAAAAATCAATTCATTCCTTATTTGGCAATATTTTTTAATTAGATTTTATTTTTAAGTGTAAAAAATATTAAAAGACTAATTATTTCCTAATTTGCCCAAAATCTATAAAAAGCGTTTTACAATCACGTTCATAAAAAGATCAAAATACACATGGGCCTCTCTGCTATTTTTTCAATTTATAAGCCAAAATGTAATTTAAAAAAAAACACGGAGCTCATTGAGAAAGCTTTCTATTCTATCCTTTCTAAAATCACTCATGCCTCCTTTCCAAAACATGTTTCACAAGATGATATTATTTAGGGTTTCAAAGGTTTTCATCATCTATCCATTGTGTAAGTAAATCAATATTAATTTTCGGTTTGAAAAATTGACGGGAGGATTCGATTAGTTTCCATAATATATTCCCAACAAAGTTTTGATTTTGTGTTATGGGTTTTTATTTTGTTAGTTTAATTGATGAATGAAGGTGTTTATTATCTTTGTTTAGTATGTATGCACACCAAGTGTTTGTTTTATGTCTAAAAAGATGCTAAAAATTAATGGTTTTGTTCTTTCTAGCACCGTTCTTAGAACACGAGGCTATACCTAGAGAAAACCTTGCAACTGTAGCTCAAGTAACAAAGGAGTAATCACATTAGGTGTAACAAGAGTTAGTTATACAATAGAATCAAGTTGTTGAAGTATTGATGAATGAGATCTTGCATAAATTTTGGATATAATGAGTAATTAGTTATTCTTTGTTTTATATTCGATGTGTTATGTTGTAGGTTTCTTTGGGTATAGATTATCATCATAATATGTTATTGTCTCACTAGAAGGTCAATCCCAAAGAAGTTATCGTTGGATGGTAATTTTTTCAACTCTTTGTAATGTCAAATTTGCAAAATTCTGTTTATGTCACAGTATTTAGATCACTTTGCATGACTAAAGATTGAACAATAATAAGCAATTGTTACCTGATTGATTAATATGGTGTTTTTTTTTCCTTAGACTAAATATTGTAGAGTTTTAGTACCGGTTTGTGTTAGTTTGGAGTGATACTCAAGTTAACCAGGCATATATTATGTATAAGACACGCATAGCCTCCGTAAATTACAAACTAAAAAGTGTGCCAAGATTAGCATTGCTGGAACAACCATTTTACTGTGATAGTAATTTTTGATATTTTGAGTTTGTGTTTATAGGTAGATCTTTTTTTAAAATGCATTGCATATTTTAGTTTTATGTGTCTGTTAGCTTAAGTTTTTTTTCTTCCCGTACGCACCTTTGCTCCGAGTTAGTTAACCTTTCCATGATTGTGACACAATGATGCTATGACCAAAGTACCAGTACTCGCCTTACCAGATTTTAATAAGGTATTTATTGTTGAAACGGATGCGTCGGGGTACGGGTTTGGTGTGGTGCTAATGCAAAAGCTAGACCAATTGCTTATTTCACCAAGTTTTGGGGTCTCGCTAGATTGAAGGCATTTTATGAAAGAGAATTAATTGCGATAGTATTGGTAATTGAAGTGGCGGCCAGTATTTTTAGGCGGGCATTTCGTAGTAAGGACCGATAAGTAATTACCTATCCTATGTATGACTTAGATTTACCCTATAAGTAACTTTTACTCATGTCTAATCCTTGTGTACAACCTTATAACTATATTTCATTGAAAGACGATTATTAACATGATGTAAATTACCATGACATATTTTAGGTAAAGGAATTAAAGAGAAGGGTCGAGACGGTTCAAAAGATGAATGAAGTGTGTTACCTCGTCCAAAGATCAAACTCCTTATGAGGTTGTTTGGGATTACATTTTGAGGTAAATTATTTTCAACTGGTGGAAAAGTAGGATAAACATGGTCAATATAACTTTATATAGAGGTAGCAGAAATATCAGGTGCACTATTGGAGTAAATTTGATCATTTCAAAACACAATTATCTCTTAATACCATGTTTATATTTGTATTTTTTTATGAAAGTTTTATTTAAATTTTCCTACAAAGGTATTCTTGGTTAACAATTTAAACATGTCAGATTGGTAGCTTAACTCTCTTTTTACTGGTCAAGCGGGTGCATTACTAAAAATAATAGGTCTTTTAGAAGCAATTAGAATTGTTCAATGAGGAATAAAACCACCGATTGGTTTGTATATTTATTTTAAACACGAGTATTATATCAATTATGGAGGCCAAAACGACAATGGAAGACTTACAAAGGATGAAATTGATAAAATGTTGGAAGATGCGAGAAAGATACAAATATGACGATCAAAAATACAAAAAGAAGGCAGAGGCTTATAATGCATTGGAAGATTACATTTATGCCATAAAACAAAATTAATGGATAGCAACATCGGTATGAAGCTATTTACGGAAGATTTGAAGAAGATGGATAATGTGGTTGAGGAGGCAATTAATTGGCTTGATGTGAATAAGGTAGCGTAAATCAATGTGATAGAGGATAAGAAGAAAGAAGTTGAGCGATATGCAACTCCATAGTTGGTTAGGTCATGTAAGAAATATGAAGTGCAAAAACTAGTCTTTTGAAGCACGATCGGTGTCGTTTGATAAACCCTTTATACTCTTTTCTTCGCACTATTATTGGAAGCTGGTTTTTAATTTGTCTGCATTATCTTTTTTAAACTAAAGACCTGGTTTAATCTCAATGTATGTTATGTGATGAGGTTGTGCTTGCTTCGAATCCCTGTATGTCACTCTGTGTTGTCTTTTATGATGCAATGTCATTTCAGTGATGGGGATAGTAAGTTAGAGATCGGGTTGCTAAGAGTTTTCGTTTTTGCTGTGTTGGGATAGTGTTGTATTACTGAACATAATTTGTTATGCACTATCAATGTATGTAAACTGTGTTGTAACATGGTAGCCAACTTGCTCAACCCGTTTATTTTGTGAACTAGAAAAGCCACCCAAGATTAATTTGCCATAATCTAATACGTTTGTAATTAGAAGAGGTGGTGCATTTGCATGTCAATGTTTATTCTTGTGGGTTAGATCAGGTTAAGTTCAACATTAATTCTTTATGCTCTCTCTTTTGTGCTCTTTTCCATTTAGTTATGAAAAGTAACATAAAAGCGTGCATCCGGTTTGAACAAAGCTAGACTGATCAACTAGATGAAACGTACCCAATATCGAAGAACAAAACTAATAGGACAAATTATTGAGTCAGCTAAGATCATTGCGGTCTCGATATTTATATATTATTAGCAAAAAATCGCATGTAGTAATACCTGTATAACATATATTTATCGAGTATTAGATAAAGAGAATTATTAATGTATTATGATTGGTTACATTGTTAGTTCATAACTTTATGGCAAGGAATCCCTTATGTAGTGAGGCTATGTTTGGGAGGTGGCTTATCAGAACTTATAAGAGCTTAAACTTTTAAACTATAGTCTCTAGGTGAGTTAGTCTCTTTCTATTTTACAATCAAGAAGAAAATATACTTGATAACCAAAGAAAGAAATTAATAAAATCAAAGTGTTTGCCGCATGAATATATAACAGAGTTGTCAATGGTAAATGTTGCCATAACCAAAAATGTTGGGCTGTTGGTGAAGTATTTTGTCAAATATGGCAATATGTACTCTCTTTTATCTATCTAAATATTATAGTGTGGCAACAATGATTAAACATGTTATTAACGGGAAAGATAAAGATTGGCGATTATAAAAAATTGGTAACAAATTTATAATTCACATCTATAATACGAATTGAAAATCTTAGCATGTTTTAAATGAAGAATAGAAACTTTGAAAACCACATTGATGTACGGGGAACTCTGCAAGGGTCTTACCACCTTCTTTATTTACTATATTTGAGTCTTTGGAGTACTTTAGGATTATATTCTGCGCCGAGGATTAGTGCTTAATTAACCCATTTCATTAGTAACAAGTCAAAATTTTCACATGTAATACTTCAATTTCTTGGATAGAGTCTTAGTCAATGACTGAACAACCTCTTGGTGATTTGCTGGAAGAACAAGTTTAATACTTCATGGAATAACATAAATTAGATGAAAGCATCAGGTTAATTTGCTTATCTGCTATAATGAATGTACCTTATTTAACTATCATGCCTTTAGCAGTGAATTGTAGGAAAGTACAAGGAACATGAATGAATATAACAGAAACCAAAAGTATAACAATGTAGGCTAAGCATAAGTGACAAATAGGTGAGTTTGGTGATGGGTCAAAACCAGTGGAGACGAGACATGTCACATGAGTTAATATTTTTTTACAAATAACTTTTATGAAAACTTTTTAATAATAAGTTAGTGCGTTAAATTTTTATAACATAAGCACCTTTGAATCTAAATAATCTAAGAATACAATACAAACAATCATTAAAAGTACATACACATGTATGACGCTATTATTATGATTTTTTTTACGCCTTCAATTATACTATCGAAAATCATGTAAGACAAGGGCAAAATATATCCATTTCATCTGATAGTTTAATATAAATGGGTCATATTGGTGTGGTTTAGTTAGATAATAAAAAAGTAACTCTTTCAAGTCGGCCAAAACTTAAAAGTACGTCGCTATTTTATTGCTTTTACCCTCTACGAAAATAACATATATGACCTTTTACAAAGTACATCAAACATAATTATAAAACAAAATTAAGAATCGTAATAAAATAGAAAACAAAAATAACCTATTTGTTTTATAATAAACAAAAATACGTTATTAAAAATTTTAGAAAAAAAAGATTAAAAACGTTGATAAATAAAACCGTGCATGTGAAAAAATTTCAATAGCATGAAAGAAATGTTTGCAGCGATGGGTGAAAAGCAGGTTTCGGCAAAAAAACCAAATTAAACCATACAAAAAGGTTGGTCTTGGCTTTTGTTAATTGATAGTCATGGCAAAATAAAAAGTTACGATGTCCTCGATTAATCTTTAATGAAAACCTTTTTGGGAAAGATTGTGTTTCAATGTAGGATGATAGTGGTGTTCACCCAATTCACGAAGTGGTGTTCACCGAATTCAAGAATCATTACTCTTGTTATTTTCCCGTAGGGGTGAGATTAATAAAGATCACATAAAAATTAAAAATCAAATAAATCAATCTCAATCATTCATTTTTATCAAATTAATTAAATTCGTTTTCACTCTTATATTTAAAAAGTAAATATCTCACAAACCGTTAATAGTTAGATAAAAACTAATTATACCATTGCGACAAGAATAAAATTATCTTTCTATAGAGATCCAATATTGTATACTTTCGACGAACTTATTTTATCGTGTTTTGCGGGTTTTGATATATTACACCATAAATGGAAATTTTAAAAATACTCTTTTGTGTTAACACAATCCCTAAACTACAAACCCTAAACCTAAACCCTAAAAACCCTAAACCCTAAAACCTAAAACGCTAACCCCTAAACCAAAAAAACCTAAACCCTATCCGCTAAACCCTAAACCTAAATACTTAACTAACTGTAAACCCTAAACCCACAAAAAAGTCGAAAAGAAAAATTCGTCGAAAGTATATGATGTGGGATATCAAATTAAAGTTAATTTTATGCTTGTCGTGATGGTATGATTAGTTTCGTCTAACGATCAATAGTTTGTGAGACATTTAGGCCCCGTTTAGTTCGCGGAATATTTTTGATGGAATTGGAATCTATCTATGGAATTGGAATGTGAAGGAATTGGAAAGTTAAAGAATTGGAATGTTAAGGATTTGGAATCTTAAGGAATTGAAATTCGCAAAAACTTATGCGTGTTTGGTTGGAATAAAATAAAATGACGAAAAACAAATTATAATAAAATATTTAAAATTTTATTTTAAATTAAAATTGATAATAATAATAATAATAATAATAATAGTAATAATAATAATAATAATAGTAATAAAATAATAATAATAATTAATAATATTAATAATAAAATTAATGTAATAATAATAATAATAATAATATTATTATTATTATTATTAAATAATAATAATAATACTATTAATAATAATAATAATAATAATACTATTAAAATAATAATAATAATTAATAATATCAATAATAATATTATTTTTAAAATAATAATAATAGTAAAATAATAATAATAATTAATAATATTAATAATAATATTATTTTTAAAATAATAATAATATTAAAATATTATTTTAAAATAATAATAATATTAAAATAATAATAATAATTAATAATATTAATAATAATATAAAATAATAATTATAATAATAATATTAATAATATTATTTTAAAATAATAATAATAATAATAATAATAATTAATAACAAAATTAAAATAATAATAATAATTAATAATATTAATAATAAAATTAATGTAATAAATAATAATAATAATAATAATAATAATAATAATAATAATAATAATAATAATAATAATAAAGTGGCGTTCATAATAATAATAATAATAATAATAATAATAATAATAATAATAATAATAATTGATTTTTATGATAAACATACTGAATTCCATGGAATTGTAAACATTCCTCACACTTTGCTATGGAATGTTGAATTCCACAGAAATGAGAATTTGAAGGATTTCATTGCATTCCATTTGCCAACCAAACACGTTAAGGAATTGAATTCGGATTTTGAATTCCTTGAATCTGCCAACCAAACATGTTATGGAATGAAATTAGATTCTAATTCCATCAGAATCCTGCAGATTCCGTGAACCAAACGAGGCCGTTTTTAAAAGTAAAGGTGAAAGTTTATTTTATTGTTTTAATGAAAAAATGAATGGTTGAGAATTATTTATTTGATCTTTAGTTTTTCTTTGATCTTTATTGAACCAAACTCTTTTCCCGTATAGCCCATGAAATTAACATGATGACTAAAAGGTAGTAGATTATGAACGTTCTTGTAATACTAAACAGCTTGCACATACTCATCGCCTTAGTTCACAAGTAAATAAAATTCAAGCAAAACACCAAGCATCCAAATCACGAAGCGACTCTATCAACATTTGAAATGTGTAGTCTTTAAAGTACTCCCATGTCACATAGCCTCTTATGTTGGTTCCGAACGTTCAACGCCATAAGTAGCATACTCATTTCAAGAATGAGTCCTCATTCAATAATGACTTTTCTTAATTCATCAATATGCAACATGAGTCCTTATTTATGGAAAGGAATATGGATGCTTTTTTTAGCATATATTTTATTAAGGAATTACATAACCTAACAATAATCGAATCAAATAAGATATCAAGGCTATGAGGTTATTTACATGTGCGTATATATTGGCTATCTATACAAAATAAACTAATTCAATTTAGTTACATTAAGAGGGAGTTAACAAAAACCTATTTGGAACGATTAATTTAAGGGCTCTTAATTTAATTGGGTCTTCAGTTGGAGTTAGTAATAACAAAATTCAGCTTTCACAAAATAGAAGAATGGCACTAAATGAGTATAACAAACATGGAACATATATATTCACTATTAATGAGGCAATCAATGTTTTTTTTTGTGTGTGTTACCAAAGTGCAAGCTATGATTATGGGATGAGCTTTGGATTGAACCCTTGAGACACATTTTGTTAAACAGATGTTGTGGACTTCTTCAAATACCCCTTTGTTTAATTACTTTAATTTTAGAAAATATTTTTTGGTTAGAACTAATGATAAAGAAGTATATACCATTTTCCATTGCATGGGGATCATAAACCTTCATAAATTAGAAAGAAACATGCTACGCTATACATTCCGTTGCAAATCCTAATCGTGTAAAATTATAGGTCAAAGTCAAACAATTTTTGTTATCGGCATCATAAAAAAAAAAAGAGTTTCTTATCTAGGTACCTTTCATAATGGGTTGTGAACCTAATAAGATTGACCATTTTAAATCGGGTTGCAAACCCAAATCAAGATCAAATTGCAAGATGAATACAAACAGAAAATTTTGTACCAACATAAGAGCAATATTAAAGATCGAGAGAAGGAATGAAATACTAAAACTTCGTACTAACAAAATTTGAAGGTTGAGAACTAAAAGAAACCAAAATCATAATATATTATCTTATTTGTTAATCTTGGAAAAAATCCATTAAATGCCATTAAACTAAAGCAAGCAATAAGGGAGCAACGTGTAAATTTTATATGCCAAGTGGCTTTTGTGACATGACATTTATGACATGGCAAGGTATACATGTGGCACTAATGACATGTATAATTTTCAAAAAAACTTTTGTTTATTATATATATATTTCAAAAAAACCTCTGTTTATTATATATATAGATTTGTCGACCAAATTAACATTTTTATGTGCATATGGATCATTATTAGCTATCTATCTTATTTACTTGCCAAGTTTTTTATTGACCTATCAATTTTATATAAATTTTGGAATGTTTGAAGGAATCGCTGTCAGGTACACCAAAAGGGCATGGTTTGGAGATAAGGGACCAAGAAGCTGAAGTCGTAGAAATCCAAAAGATTGATGTCATACAGCCAAACAATAATTTTGTGAAGGTATTCTCATTCAAAGACGAAAAAAAGATTCTAAAGGAGTTAATAAAACTGGTCTGAAAAGTGGTACAATGGAATTTTGGAATAAAATAAAGGCGGTTCTTTGAGATTAAGCATTCCTTTGGATCGAACTCAGATTTATGAAAAATAAGGCGTCTGAAGCGCACATATTTAAATAGTTCTGGCGTTATTGAAGACAAGGAGAAAAGAAGGCTTTACAATCTGTCCCATGAGATATGGGAGATGAAGTTACTAAATCTACTCTTGAAGTCAAAAAGAAGTAGAAGACAAGGGAATAAAACCAGTTGAGGTGGTTCAAAGAAGATGGGAGAAGATGTTGATCCCAATTATCTTGGAAATCTTGGCAAGTTTATCTCAGAACTTAGAGATAATGACGTCTTTGATATTAGATTCCCTGTCAAAGAAGCAATGAAAGTTGTTCCTGCTTCCAAAATGGCGCCATAGATAAAATGATTAAAGGTTTGGACATTCCTTTTTGAAACAGTACAGCAAACAGATATCGGCGGTTCATGAACTCCTGCAAGCCGTATTATCACATCCTTCATTTCCGTCATCGGATGAAAATTAGCTTTTAGCATGTTTTTCATGGAGTTACCTGAGATGGAGCAAAAAGCTTTAGCCTGTTTTATTTATTTTGCTTTTGCAACTTGAAAATTTTCGTATTTAAACATTGGTGCTGTTATTTAATTTCCTATCCTAGCAAATGATTCTCATTTATCTTCCACACTGTCCTCAATGTTATATATGTTTCAATTCCGGTATTCATGCTTGCTTGTCCCACGCACTGTTAACAAATCTTATAAACTTGAATCTTCAAATACTTTTTAATAAAAGGAATACTGAAAGGTTTATGGATATAATTTAATATCGTATGACGGATTCGAACTCGAGACTTGGGATTGCACACATTACGTATGAGAGTTGATGTTAAAATAATTAATATATATAAATATTATTATTATTAATTATTTGTCACGAAATAAAACATAACGATAGTTAATATTTAACGAGGTTAGACTAACGGTCGTTAAATGTAAACTAAAGGGACTAGAGATGAAATTAGTGGACGGAAGGATCTAGAAACCCTCTTGGGTTCTCTTGGCGATCGGTTGGGTTCCCAAAGTTTCCCACACAAACTTGGTCATCAAGTTAAGTTACCTATAAATCAATCCCTTGTATTCATTCATAACTTAACCTTGGATCACCAAGAAACCTAATTTCTTTTCTCTCTCCTCCTTCTTGGTTTTGGCGATCGTATACCAACCCTCCCAAGGGTTTCGATTTTCCAACTCCAAGAAACAAGTGTTTGGTTTTATTTGTGATTCAAGAACCTAGCTTTTCACATCAAATCGATATTAGTGCGTGTGTACAAGAGCGAAGGGCGAATACAATTGTGTTTGTGGAGATTTGTGGGTGTCGACTTTTGTGGGTCGAATTATATTAAACCCTAAGTTAGGGTTTGGGTTTTGTTCCTCGTTCACGTTATCGTGTGTTTCTTGAATTGCTAAAAGTGCATATTCTTTTATTCGGTTAATTCAATTACAAGTATTATTCCTATTACTTCCGTGCATGTTTTGATGATGTTTACTTGTTTTTAATAATTGTTATGATTAGTAAAACCCAACAGTGGCATCACGAGCCGTTAATATGTTGTAATTAATTACCGAAACACATAAAAATTGAATCTTTATGATTTTTACATGCTTTTATTGGTTTCTAGGGTTTTAAAATTGAAACGCTATTTTTTTTTTTAATTTGGGTCGATTACCCTTAATTTATTTAATTAGGTTTTATTTTTTGTAAAACTTGTAGAAACCGTAGGATTGCATGTATATTTTATGTGGTTTTAATGAATAATTGTTATGTGTCATGTATTATGTGTATCTTGTGATTATAATTGTTATGAGGAATCCATAGTGGAACATGCATGTTTTGCCATGGATTATTGTTTTGATTAATTGTTAAGTGATATACACATGTTTATTAGTTTGATAATTATTGAATTGGGGAGGACCTCAATATATCTAATAAAAATTCGTTATGTGCTATATGGTATATTATTGACTTTGGCTTACATGATCGACTTGTCGATGCATGTAGCTCATCTACCTTGTGGGTGAAAGCCCTAGTTGATGTATGCATTATTTTACGCCTAGAATTGTTTATTAGGTTTTATCGAAATAATTATGCATGTGGCTAATTGTTTTACATATGTTAAATTGTTAAGTTATATGTATATATTATTTGAGTTTGTTTAATTTTATTAAAGTGCTTTTTGTTTATATTGTATGACATGTTAGTAAGCAAAAGGGTTTTTATGAATAGAAAATTAAATGGACTAAATAATGGCGAAATTGATTTGTTTTCTAAGTATTAAATCTTGAACTTTTAATCGATTGATCGACTGTACTAAATGGTTAGAACGGCTCACCCACTATAACAAACTCAAAGGGGTTCAAAGAAGTGCGCATGATCCTGCGAAAGGATGTCTAAGGTTATGCTTGGCGCTTACAGGTCCTCTGCCTCCACATGCGTTCGATTGGAGCTACCTAGTATAACTATTCTATGTATGAAGCATCTTAGTGCAAAGTTGTAAGTTTCTCAACGCATCGATTAAAACTTTGTAGAATTTAATCTTAGCAATTAAAATATAAGTAAGTTTTTTGTAAAATTTTATGTTATAGAGATGTATGCATGCTTCTTTATACATAAGTTTTGATTACACCAAAAATTTACCATTTAAATTTAAGTTTATGCCATCTAATGATATGAAACACTTGAAGTTGTAATTTAGTTATGTGAGACCTTGAGCTAGATTACGATAACAAGGTGAATCTTTATGTTGTGTGAGACCTCGGCTTAAATAATTTGCGGTTTCTAAATTAGACAACTTAATTAAGTTAGTTAGTGAGACCTATAACTTAAGGCATAAGATGGGATAAAACATGCTTACGTTTTGCATAATTGTTTGGCAAAATTGTAAATCCCATATTTTCTAGGAATTGAAAACTTGTTTGTCAATTATTGTTTTTCAACAATTACCTATTCTATACTTTCACCACTAGCAGATCAACTGATGTGGTGAAACTATGATAATGAGGGTCCTAAATTCAAGGAAAATTCTATGGTTAATATGAATATTGACCAAAGGGTATTTTATTTTCTTGAATGTTTATTTATCGAAAGTACTAACTTTTGAACTTTTATTTTCTGTAGAAATGGCTCAAGCTGAATCTACTACACTAGCCTCGTCGTTCAAATCTATGTTTGATCGAGAGAAATTATTGGCGGCACAAATTTCAATGATTGGTATCGGCACTCGAAATTGTCTTGAGGTTGCCAAAAGACTAGATTATTTGAACATGCCTTGTCCTCACGAACTGCGGTGATGCTCTTCTTTGAAGCACGAGTGCATGGCAAACATAGTATGATAGACATAATGAGGTCGCTTTGCATTATGCTTGGAAGTATGGCTCCAAACTTGCAAAAACAATTTGAGAATTACTTCCTCACAACATGCTCGCCGAACTTATTCGGTTGTTTGAAAAGCTTGTGTTGTAGAGTGTATGATTTGATAGATGCCTACGGTTGCAAGCAAGGGGACGGAAACACTATGGCGCCTTGTATGGAAATGATGAGTTACATGGACCACTCGGAGACTCAATTATGTCTACCCTAATGACATACAAATTGGCCTTATCAGCGGATCCCTTAACAAGGAGTTTGATGGTTTCTTGTGCAATTACAATATGCATTGCAGGGAAGACAGTTAGTGAGGTACATGCAATGCTCATTGACTACGAGAAGGTTTGCCCAAGAAGGCTCCTACACCTACGGTACTTGCTATTCAAAGGGTAGGATTTCTAAGCCTAATAAGCCGCTAGCGAACAAGAAAGGGAAAGGTAAGGGTAAAGTTGATAAGGAAAACAAGTTATGGCTTATCAACAAGAACCCAAGTACCCTCCCAAAAGCGTGAGAATCCTAAAAGGATCAAATTTGTCATCAACTTGCCTTGAGGTAGGACCTTTGGAAGAGGCATCCACTCTACCTTGATGAGTTGCGTACTAAGAGGTATAAAAATGTTGGCTTGTTGCTAGCACTTGGTACTCTTTTGATGATAGAATTATTTGCTTTTCCTCATAAAATAAATTCACGGGTATATGATCTTGGATGTGGTATTCACATTTGTAATACACTGCGGGGACTTAGAGGTGCAAGGAAGCTCGCCTATGGACAACAATACTTGCGTGGGTAATGGAGCACATGCGATTGTTGAAGCTATAGGAACGTTTGATTTAGTTTACCTTCGGGTTTAGTCTTGTCTTTGAGCGATTGTCATTCTGCGCCTTCTATAATTAGGGGTGTCGTTTACATTTCCTTGTTGAAAGATATTGGTTTTATTCATACATTTATTGATTATGGAATTTCGGTTTCTTTAAATGATGTTTTTACTTTAATGTTATTCCGATAAATGGTGTGTTTGAAATTGATTTGCATGATAATGTGATTGATAAAAATAATTACATTTTAGCATCAATAATAAAAGAATCAAAAGTGATTTGGATTCTTCATATCTTTGGCATTGTAGACTTGCTCACATAGGCAAGAAACACATGCAAAAGTTGCAACACGATGGGCTTTTGCAAGATATCAATGATGAATCATTTGATAAATGCGAATCTTGCATATCTGGAAAGATGACCAAGAAACCTTTACAAATAGTTTAGAAAGGGCTTCGATCTTCTTGGTGTGATACATCTTGGCGTATGTGGACCACTAAGACATGTGTCAAGGAAGGGTGCTAGCTACTTCTTAACCTTTACGGATGATTTCGATCGTTATGGTTATGTTTATTTACTTAAACATAAACATGAAGTCTTTGAAACATTTAAGGTTTTCAAGAGTGAAGTAGAAGCGCAACTAGGAAAGAAGATTAAAGCTCTTGATCCGATAGAGGTGGTGAATATTTAAGCCAAGAGTTTAAAGATTATCTTCTTGAGTGTGGGATTGTCCGACAACTCACTTCTCCATATACTCCACAACAAAATGGTGTATCGAGAGAAGAAATCGTACATTGTTAGACATGGTGCGATCAATGTTTAATCTTACAACTCTTCCCTTATCCTTTTGGGATTATGCTTTAGAAACGCTATTCGCATTTTGAATATGGTTCCAACTAAGAAGGTTGATAAGACTCCTTATGAAGTGTGGTATGGAAAGCTCCCAACTTGTCTTACTTAAAGGTGCAGGGTTGTGAGGCGTTTGTTAAGCGTGACTCGGTGATAAGCTACAACAAAGATTTGTTAAGTGTATCTTCGTAGGATACCCAAAGGAAACTATGGGTTACTACTTTTACTTTCCACACGAAAACAAAGTAATTGTTGCTAGGTATGGAGACTTCCTTGAAAGGGATCTCATATCTCATGAATTCGATGGGAGAGTTTATGATGCGGAATATGATCAAGAAGATACATCACCTTTTGAAAACACTAGCCAACCTCAAGTAGAACACGAAAGTCGAGTGTTCCACACGAAGTTGAAGTGGTTCCCATTCGTAGATCCGCAAGGGCTACGCGTGCACTGGCGTCTATGTCTTAACGTAGAAGTTGAGGAAAATATGTTAGGGGATCTTGGTGAACACCGCTAACTATAAGGTTGCTATGATGAGTCTGAAAAGGATAAATGGCAAGTCGCAATGAATGGGAAATGCAATCCATGAGAGATAACGAAGTCCGGATAGAGGTTGACTTACCTCCAAATGCTAAGGTAGTTGGAAGTAAGTGGCTCTATAAGATAAAGACTGACATGGATGGCAATGTACACACCTATAAAGCTCGTCTTGTAGCTCAAGGGTTTACTCAAACTTTTGGGATAGACTACGAGGAGACATTTTCTCCTGTAGCAGACATTAGAGCTATTAGGATTCTTATAGCCATAGCTGCGTACTATGACTATGAGATATGGCAAATGGATGTCAAAACTGCCTTCTTAAACGGTCGCCTAGATGAGGACATCTATATGGCGCAACCTGAAGGGTTTGTGAATCCAAAATTTCCAAAGCGTGTATGCAAACTTCAAAGATCCATTTATGGGTTGAAGCAAGCATCAAGGCAATGGAACAAGAAGTTTGATGAAGAAATCAAGAAATTTGGTTTCACTCAAAATCTTGATGAGCCATGTGTATATCACAAAGCTAGTGGGAGTAATGTTATTTTCCTTATCTTATATGTCGATGACATATTGATCATGGGAAAAGACATTCCAAGTTTGCAAGATGTAAAGTCTTATCTTGGAAAGTGCTTTTCTATGAAGGATTTAGGGAAGCGACATTTATTACGGGAATCAAGATCTACCGAGATAGATCAAGGCGGTTGATTGGACTAAGTCAAAGTACTTACATCGATAAAATATTGAAGAGATTCAATATGCATAATTCCAAGAAGGGATATTTGCCGATGCAAGTGAACATGGCTTAAGTAGTGAACTATGCGTCAACACACGAAGAGGTGGCACACATGAGAAAAGTTCCTTATGCTTGGTGTAGGATCTATCATGTATGTTGTGAGATGTACAAGGCACGATGTGGCGTTTGCACAAAATATCACCGGTCGATATCAACATAATCCGGTGTGAAACAACGGCATCTTTATTAAGAACATTCTTAAGTATCTAAGGGCTACTAAAGAAATGTTTCTAGTGTATGGTGGGAATCGGATCACGAACTTGATGTTATAGGTTTTTGCGATGCGTCTTTCCAAAGCGATAAAGATGATAAGAAGTCTCAAGCGGGATATGTCTTTGTCATTAATGGAGGAGCGATTGTTGGAAGATCAAGAAGCGGAACAACGGCTGCGATGTCTATTCTGAAGTTGAGTACATAGCTGCTTGGAAGGCTGCGATGGAAGTTGTTTGGATTAGGAAATTCATTTCGGGACTCGGAGTAATGCCCTCAATCGAATTACCTTTAAATGTGTATTGTGACAACTCTGCTGCAATAACATTTGCCAATGAGCTGGAGTCATGAAGGCGCGGACATTTTCCTCGACGATATCACTATGTTCGAGAACAAGTCGAAATAGGTGAAATCAATCTACTCAAAGTTCATACGGATGATAATCTAGGCGATCCCTTCTGAAGCCTTTGCCAAAAGAAAACTTCTTGACCATCTTGATGGGATAGGACTTCGTTTAGCTAGTAGTTTCATGCGGATCTGTGATTAGTATTTGGATAAAGGATGTTATGAACAAATATTATTTTAATGAAATAAAATAGTTGTTTATGTTTATTTTTCATTTTCTTAATATTATATCCTATATTTGCATGTTTAATTCGTGAATGACTTATGTTATTCTAAATAGTCCGTTGTCGATCAATGATGTGGGAATGTCATTGAATTAAGACAAATCTGAGTTTTGGTAGAATATACTTAAAGTATATTGATGCGTGGGACATACCAAATTCACATGATATTCAATGAATTGAATATAGGACAGATCCCAACTTTACATGATTATACTTATGGATCTTTTTCATTAAGTAAATCATGAAATGTTTATCCTCAGACTTGAGATACCAAATAACTGTTATGAATGTAGTGCACTTGTGTAAGATAGTCTAACTCTATCCGTGGCGGTAGTTATAAGGGCTATTTTCGAAGTGTTACAAAGTTCATGAGTTATGTTTGTAGTCAAGAGAATTTGTTCCTTTGAATTTGTTTCAAAGCATAATACTATTTTGGGCCCCTCGTAGGGTTGACAAGATGTTTGTATGGCCATACCCAAGATCAATCTGGAATACGTTCGGATGATTTGGTAATCTTGTTCAATCAAATATAACGAGAAACAGAATATTAACTTATGAAATGACTTGATCCATATTCATAGTTAATGTAGTATTAGTAGCAAAAGGATAAGTAAAAATGATGAATCATTAAATGGTTTTCCAGGATACCATACTCGATTCGATCTAGGGACATTGGCGAGTTAGGCTAGACTAAACCAATGTCATTACTATATTGAATAATATCCAGTGGGAGCTCGAAAGGTTTATGGATATAATTTAATATCGTATGACCGGATTCGAACTCGAGACTTGAGATTGCACACATTACGTATGAGAGTTGATGTTAAAATAATTAATATATATAAATGTTATTATTATTAATTATTTGTCACGAAATAAAACATAACGATAGTTAATATTTAACGAGGTTAGACTAACGGTCGTTAAATGTAAACTAAAGGGACTAGAGATGAAATTAGTAGACAAGAAGGATCTAGAAACCCTCTTGTGTTCTCTTGGCGATCGGTTGGGTTCCCAAAACCAATCCCTCACAAACTTGGTCATCAAGTTAAGTTACCTATAAATACAATCCTTTGTATTCATTCATAACAACCTTGAATCACCTAGAAACCTAATTTCTTTTCTCCTCTCCTCCCTCTTGGTTTTGGCCGATCGGTACCAACCCTCCCAAGGGTTTCGATTTTCCCAACTCCAAAAAACAAGTGTTTGGTTTTATTTGTGATTCAAGAACCTAGCTTTTCACATCAAATCGATATTAGTACGTGTGTACAAGAACGAAGGACGAATACAATTGTGTTTGTGGAGATTTGTGGGTGTCGACTTTTGTGGGTCGAATTATATTAAACCCTAAGTTAGGGTTTGGGTTTTTGTTCCTCGTTCACGTTATCGTGTGTTTCTTGAATTGCTAAAAGGTACGCATATTCTTTTATTCGGTTAATTCAATTACAAGTATTATTCCTATTACTTCCGCTGCATGTTTTGATGATGTTTACTTGTTTTTAATAATTGTTATTATTAGTAAAACCCAACATTTGGAGATGACAACTAAATCAAACAAAAACCAACCATTATATTTGAAATGATTTGAATCAAACCCTATCATTTACGATGCATTTTACATCACAATTCAAATCTCATAGTCGGACCTAAAATCACGGCAACTCCATCACTTAATGCTAAATCCGTTTCTTGATCAAAACAAAACCCAAACATACAACCCATTGTTTACCTAATTTTGTTTTGATTCATTCATATTCATCATCGGTATTGAATGAGATATATGAAGCTAAGTTATTACGCATAGCTATGAGTCTAAGGAAAGAGTTTATTTTGTGATTCTAACGGTCTTAACTAATTGCGTTTTTTTAAATTGATCTCTTTATTAATACTCCGTATATTGGTTTTGGTTTAATTTTTGTTTCATTCAAAAACATGTTACGAATAATCTAATTTTTTTTTTAATTGCAGGCATGCTATAGATTGAGTTGAAGCCTTCAAGAATCTGGTAATTGTTTCAAGTTGTTTTATCACCATGATATTTTATTGATTGAATGAATTTATTTTTTATTTGTGTTAGTAATTTTTCCGGTTTCTTATGTTGTTAATCAAGTGTATTCAATAGATCATGTCTGTCATTCGTGGTTAGCTTAATAGTTGTAATTTAAGAATTTTGTGTAGGTTAAGCATATGATGTTTACGAATGAGTAATCTCATGTTTCGTATTTGTATTTTTGTTGTTTAGCATGAGCTGGTAAGAATAAAAGCAAACCTTCGGTTTGAAAACAACCAATGAATTGGTAAGTTTGTGATTTGATTCAAAGTCAAGTATGTATCATTTCATCGTCTATTTGGATGAAGTCGTAGTTCGGTTTCGACCAGGTTCTAACTGTTGGTATTTGTATTTTGTTGTTTAGCAAGAAAAAAGCAAACCTTTGGTTGAACACAACCAAGGAATTGTAAGGTTGTGATTTAATACAAAGTCAAGTATGTATCTATTTAATCGTCTATTCCAGACGAAACTATGGTTTAGTTTGATTTTGGTTTTGGCCAAGGTTCTAACTTGATACTTCCTATTTTCATAATACCAAGAACATCTCTTGCCACTATATATATTTTATACTTGCGATTAACACCCAATTTTACGGTAATGATTTATTAATATTTTATCGCTTCTAGTTGACTTCCGTCACTTTTATTCACTTTTGTTAGGCAAAGGACCTCGCATACGGAATAAATCCAAGAAATAAGGACTATCCTTGCAATAGTATCGCCATCGGGGACTAAACTTGTCAAACAGTCAAAGTTGAAATTATAACAACTAGAATTACTTCATTCTCAGGAAATCAATTTCAAGAAATCTCTATCTCGTGCTCTCTCTTTCATGTAACACCTACACCAACTTCATACCAAGTTAGGGTTTGATCCAAGATTAATTTTAAGCAAGGATTAAGCACGGTTTCACCTCACATAACCTTATAATTGAATAAGCTAGCATTCCCAGTTCCACCATCCAATTTGAGGTAAAAATCATATTCTATTTTGAATTCATATTTTAGTTTTGAATTCATGATTATGTAAAAGAGGTGCTTTTTAAAATCACTAAGAACCTATGAAATGATTTAGAAATTTGATGGGTACATTGTTAGAGTACCATAACACCAATTTGTGGTGTTAATTTTTAGAAAATTGTGTTGGTGTGGTCACATAACCATGAGCCAAACACATCTTCACGGCTTATTTACCTTTTAGTGATTATTATGATAAGCTTAATCAAGTTCCTAATAAGCTCCATGTAAATTATATGTTCCTAAGTTATAAGGGTTAGACGAGGATGTCTTTAAGGGAGCTCGTTTTTCTATTCAAGCATATTCGAGGTGAGTAACATATATAAGTACAAGAACGGGTCTTTAGTAACCCGTTAAATGTATTACTTACATCGTGGTAATCACGTTCATGTAATTATGTTCTACTCGTGACACGAGTTCATAATAGTATAGTTGTATGATATAAGCCTTAATGGCTTACATGATATAAGCTTATATGTGAAATAAAGTAGACGGGTCAAAACAGCCCGTAATAACCCATGTGGTCTTAATTATGCGTTTTTAACTTAAATGTAGGACCTTACTTTTATCAACCTTATCACAAACCCAACACAAATACAAGTATCACCACGTTTACCACACAACGAGTAGAAAACGTTCAACCCAAAACACAAACATAAAGCTTACACAAAGAAGGAAAGATAAAGAGAGATGGTGACTTGATGTTTATACAAAACCGTGTATGTGAGAGGATAAAGATAAACACAATAAGTTGTATATTCCTTGAGAGAGAAAATACACACACACACACACACTTTCAAGCACACCCCTCAAATGACATACTTGAGGGGTATTTATAGTACAAGACAAAGGATGCCCTAAGGCTTGGCCATGGGCCGTATATGGGCTTGGACATGGATTGGGTTACATGAACTTATACAATGCTAGCTTAACTAAACTAATAACCAATTAGCTTAGCCCAATCCACGAGCCCGTTGACTATTCTAGCACGATATCTAACACACGTTACAAAGTTCCTAAATGTGAATGACCATCACTTCTAATAAAAACTATTAAGGCTAACAATCTCCCCCTAAGGGGTGGTCATTCAAAAGATGCTCCACTAGATAAGATCTTTGCTTTCCTTGAGCTTGAACTTTGCGTGTAGATATAGAATAGTCTTGATTCTTTGTTCCTTCATGCTTTGTGATTAGATAATGTGGTTTATGCGCCATTGTCAACCGTTGGTTTGGTGTCTCCGTCTTTCTCCACCATGCTCACACTTCTATTTGTCTTTTGGTTACCAATGATGTAGTTCTCGAGTCTTTAAATTTTGTAGATTCTTTGACATTGATGAAGAATCATTTTTAACTTTGTGTTGCCTTTGATTTTGATGAGAACTATCATGTGTTATTGGTATGAGCATGTGGAGAATCTGTACGATCAATCCGCTCCGGAGCTTCCATAAGAAGAAAACATAAAAACAGGTTGGTAATAAGCGGATTCTGGCACTTACAAGTTTGAATTTCGAGAGTGTTAACAGCATAGTGTGAAAACAATCTCTAATTCTCACAGAGGCCGTTCCTGAACTGGAGTCCCACAAGTGAGATAACGCGATGTGCCAAAATACACCTACGGTTTAGATGAGTCGTTGAGGTACACGAAGCATCACCTCCTGATGTAGACCGTTTGAGACACACTAAGAATAATCCACGGGGAGTTACGAGTGACTGCTTTGTCGGTCGCTTGATGTTGACCACGGAAGGAGTTTCCATTCAATCACCGAGGATCACAATTGTGAAACCTCTCATAAATGTTACGGCGATTGCTAAGACTGCGTGGGACTCTAGAATATATTACTTGTGCCCTTATTGATGAACAACAAGCGATGACATGTTAAGTGTTCCTATGAGATCTTTTGATGAATCTCATGGCTCTAGACTCAATTAGTGCATTTTGATTTTCCTGAGCGGAGACAAGGGAGAGGGTCTCCTTCTTGAATATCAACAATCTCTAAGAAAGTCGATAGATTATGTAGGGTTCCCGGTGAGAATGAAACAAATCCCTTTTGAGAGGAATTGAGTGGCTAGAAGGTTTAGTGCGGTCGTCCTTTGGGTCCATGGCGTCTTTGTCTTCAATACCGGTGTCATCTAGTGACAACCCGGTAGCATATGTATTGAACCGGTTTACGCCCTAAGGTTGAATATGGAGGCTATTTCTTTTCACCCTTTCTTTTACATTTATTTTAATTCTTCAACCCTTCTTTCTCCTTTCTCACATTACTCCTTTTCAATCATTCCTAAGGACTTCTAGTTCTAAACTATTTGTGATGTCCTTGGGTAGATCCTCCGGTTACAGCGGATCATAGGGTGATTTCTTATTCTTAGTCACCTTATAACTCCATGATTGTCCTATTGTTGCCATAAAACCATTTTCTTGAAAATCTCTCGAGTGTTTATGATAGAAAACATGTTTGAAACATTCGAGAGTTTTATATTTTCGAAACACTCCCCTTCACATGTGCTTGAAATTATTACCCGTTTACATCACTAGAGAACTAGCTTGAAATTATTACCCGTCTGGTCAAATCCATAGAAAGTTTCTCGAGATGGTACATTTCGACTTAGATTCCTCGTCAATTCAATGGTTACGGTAGTCGAGCTCTTTAAGATTCAAACAACGATCATTAAATCTTTTGATCACATTTTAATCACGTTTCTCCCTCTCAAAAATAGCATATCCATGATGTTTTTGAAACAAAATGATTATAAGATATGTTTTTGAAAAACATTTGGAGAAAGCCGATTTAGCATGAATTTTGGAACAATTTTGTTTTACACTCCCTTAATGAAAGCATATTTTTCATACAGAGAATTTAGAATCAATTAAGGGTTTAGAGGAGTTATCTTGGTACCAAATGTTAGAGATTTTGAAAATCTTTTGAAAATTTGAATCAATGGTCACGCAAGATGATGAAGATTTTGAAAATCTTTTGAAGATATTAGAGAATAAATATCTTCATTTGTTTTAGGATAAGTGCTCGATATTTATGAAAATCGATTTTCGTAACACTTTCCTTTCTTTAAAGCGCGGGTCTGGCCGATGTGTTCGAAGCCATTAATTTGAAGTCCGGGTTTCGTCTTGATGTATCTGAAAGCCATTATGTTAAAGAAATATTGAGAAGCGACATGTTTTGGAAAACATTTAAGAACTCTCGCTCAAGCATCTGTACATGCCCGTATCATTGTTGAATGACATTTCTAGAAGCGTCTGAATATCGATTATCGAGAGACATGTCGTAGAAGAATATTTTGGATTCTTGATTTTTGATTGTTTTGTATTTTTGAAAATTTTATATTTTTATATTTTGCTTTTGTTGGTTTTCAAATTTTGTATTTTGTTTTGATTTTATAGAAGAAATGGAAAATCAATAATAGAAGATAGAAAGAATGATGAAGAAGAGTTTATAGAATTGGAACTCTCGATGAGTGGGTTCGAGATATGTGAA
>CM040245.1:256560411-256838016 GCA_022545495.1 Chrysanthemum lavandulifolium
TTTTTATTCAAGTTTGCAAATTGTGCTTGAAGTTGTATTTGTTGTCATTAAGCATCTTTAACCTGTTCAGTAGTTGTAATTAGAATATCTAGATTAAATTTCAATGATAGCTTAAGCCATTTCAGTAGTTAGCTTAGTTTGAATTTTCAAAACAGTTTCTTAAGTGGTGTTTGGATCATTTGCTTGTTTGAGTTTTAGTTCTTGTTTGTGTTTATAGCCTGTATACTCAGTCTTATTTAGCCATGAGAAACTCATTTTAGTTCATGTGTACCTTCTAAAATAGCTCAAAGTCAAAATAACTTTTGAATCAGTCTTAAGTCTTGTCTGTTGAGATTTTAGAAAAGCAAAAGCTTGTTTCATGTTTAGAAATCACTAGAGTAGCTTGCATTGGCTTCATTTCATCTATTAACATCAATTTCACCATAAATCTAGGTTCAAAGTTCAATTTGGTCAAAATCTCAAAAACAGCTTAAAAGTCAAATCTGAAAACCGCCACCCAAATGGGGTGAATTTTCATGAGTTCATTTCGGGCCAATTTCGGTGAAAGTGGGTTTTAAAACTTCAAGAGGTCTATTTTCGTATCATCATTTTTGTATAATTTTGTTAAATTTTATAAGCTCTAAAATTGTTGCTCAAGATGGGCACAAATGCCCCTGCATTGACTCGAAAGTGGAACGTAAAAGGAACGAAAAGCTCTAAAATTGTTGTTCAAGATGGGCATTTCCTTTACGCCCCTTTATGTTCCCTTTACGCCCCTTTATGTTCAAGATGGGCACAAATCTAAAACCGCCACCCAAATGGGTGAATTTTCATGAGTTCATTTCGGGCCAATTTCAAAGAAAGTGTGGTTTTAAAACTTGAGAGGGTCTATTTTCTTATCATCATTTAGTGTGGGGGATTGATGAGTGTCTAAATACTCATCATTTTGTACAATCTAAACGCAAAATCATCTCGAAAACACTAAAAATGCATCAAAATGATGAAAATATCACAAATCAGTGTTTTATGTGTTTTAAATGCAAAATATCAAAATCGATGAAAATGATTCAAGTTTGCAAATTTGGCGCTTTAGTCCCCAAGTTTTAAAAGTTGTCAAATCTAGTCCCCGAATTCAAAAATATGAAGTTTTGTCATTCAAGGTCCCTGAAATATTCTAAGTTGTTAAAATGGTCCTTGAATGATTCTTTGGTCAAATGGCGTAAAAGGTCCTTCAAGTTTGGAAAATTGCAAAATTAGTCCTTGGATTTTTAAATGGAATTTTATGCAAAAGGGTCCTTGTACTATCAATGTTTGTCAAGTTTGGTCCTTGTGATAAGTTTGGAAAAGTGTCATTTTCATCCTTGAGGTTTGGATAAATTGCAATTTTGGTCCTTGTATACTACTTAACCAAACGGATCCTTGTTATTATATCAAGCCCAAAACCATATCACTTATCCACCGCCCAAACCTTAGCCCAATCCCACATACACCTTGACCCTTTGGCTTAACCTTGAACCCCGTTAGTATTATTGCCTCGGTCAACGAAAGTCAAACGGATAAAACCGCCAAAGACTGCTCACTCTCCTCTTCAAACATCAATTCCAAAACCGAGCTGGTTTTCTACTTTTTCAACATCCTCACCTTACCTTGTCCCCTCCACCTTCACTAACATCCAAACTCCATTTATTGATTCAAACCAACCCATTAATATCAAAACCCGCTCAAGAAGAAATTGGCGCCAAAACTACACTTGACGAATAAGATGATTTTGGCCAATCCAATGGCTCGATGAAGTGGGAATGAATCGAGGTCAACATAGAGTCTCAAAAGTCATTATAAAAGGAGGGAAGCAATGTATCAAGACGGATAGTATAATTTTAGTTTATCCATGTCGCTTTAGCTTAATTTCAACTTTCAAAGTATGTTTTAGTTTTGAAGCTTTGTAGTTCAAGTTTTCAGTAGAATAAACCTTTGCAAGTATCAATTTCAAGTTTTAAGCATATTTTCAAGTTTATGCAGTTTTCATTTCCAAAAATCTCATGAATGCTTTAATGTTGTTGTTGGTTGTTATTATGGACTGATATAGCACATGTAAGCTCCTATAAAGCTTATTCAAGCTTTTAGAAACTTTTAAAATCAGTTTAGAATCAAAAAGGAAAATTCACCAAAAATACAAATTAAATAGTTGAAAAATAAAAAATCATATGGAAATGGTGTTCACAGCTGGAGCAGGGTGAATTTTGGATGGCCTTGGGTTAGAAGCTTAGTGGTAAGCTAATAGGGGTGATAATTGGTCCTTGTTCTCGCTTTGAGCTTGGAAGCCTTTGTAAGCCTTTTTGTTCATTTTGCATTTCAACGTTGTAGTTGTTTAGTAGTTGTAATTTCGGTTCTTTATGTTCATTAGTCTTAGTTAAGTGTATTTGAGTATTAAAATCGCTTAGTTGTTCTTTTAAATTTGTATTTAGTAAAATTTCATCTTGATGCTTAAAAGTGCATAACCGTCATTTCTTAGTTTCTTGTTGTTAATGTTGTTGTTTTATGCTTCATTAGTTCTAATATATGATAATACATGGTCTTGAATCGCCATGGTTTTAATTTGTGTTTAGCTTTGAAAACCACCAAAACTGCTAAGTAAGTGGTGTTTGGATTTGCTTGTTTTAATTGTGCTCTAGGTCTCTTGTGTTATTGCTTGTACTTGCTTTGTGTCACATACACACCTAATATCTCAAACAAGTCATAAAACCAGGTGGTGATTTGGTGATAAGTCAAAATAATCTTTGATCTAATCTTGTGAGTCCATCGTTGGAATTTCATAATCTTTGATCTTGTTTTCATGTTTACAAGTTGTTAAAATCAATCAAACAAGTCTTATTTCACTTTAAAACAACATATTCAGTGAGTAGTATTGATCACAAGTTCATTTTAGTCAACTCTTTGGTTTTATAAAAGTCAAATTTGCATTTGGTCGCTTTGAATTAAAAGATAATTTCACCGTGTGTTTAATAGTTAGATTTAGCTTAAAAGCTTTTGGGTTATCAAAGTTAAGTTGCTAAACTAAATTAGAAAAATACTAGTTCTCTCGTTAATCGCCTTTTAAGTACTTTTTAACTAGCTTATTGTGAGAACTGTTCAAAAAGTGCCTTGTGCACCGCCTAAGTTAAATCAAAAGCTCACACAGAGCTTAATTGTTGGTCTAATCTTGTGAGTTTTGGTTCTTTGGGTAGTGACCTAGCCATCTTGAGAACCCAAGCTTAATTTTTTATTTTGGAACTTGTTTGCTAGAATGCAATAAGCTCTAACTTTGTCCCATTTCTGTTTGGTTACAAGGATTTGAATAAGTGCTTATTGTCTTCGTCCTAGCTTTTCAGTGTGCTTATTTGTATTTTTTTAGCTTCATTTCTGTTCATCTAGCTTGTTTGAATCTTATTCCACCTTTGTTTCCAATTTGTAAGCTTGTTTGAGCTTATTTACATCAAATAAGCTCTTTAGCCCATCGTTGAGAATTTTAGCTTATAAATCAGCTTATTTGTAGTTTGTAAAATTTTGTTTTATAAAAGTTTCATATTATTAGTATTTAAGTAGTTTTCAAAAGAAAACCGAAAAACTTCATTTTAAAAACAATGATAGTGTTTATTTAATAGGTTTTAGCTTTTTATTTTTCTTTTCACTTATTATTAAGCAAATCTTGTTTTTATATTTTTCTTAGTTTTCGTCACCTTAAGTTATTTTTAGAAAAGTTTCATAATTTTCCTAATCCTTTTAGTATTTATTATAATTTTAAATAGTTAAAAGTATTAAATAATTAGTAATAAATAATTAAAATCATAAAAATATCTTTTCAGTTCTAAAATTAGTTTTATCATATTTTAGATTTTCCAAGTTAAAATTTCATTTTTCCAGGTTTATTTTATATTTTCTAGTATTTAAGTGTATTTTAAATAATAATTAATTAGTAATAATTAGATAAAAGTGTGAAAATATATTTTTAATTTTAAAATTAGTTTTATAATATTTTAGATTTTTCTGAATCATAATTTTATTTTTCTAGCCTTATTTCATATTTTCTTTTATTTTAGAGTATTATTAAATAGTTTAAAATAGTTTTAATTAATAATAATTAATTAAATAGTTGTAAAAATAATTTTCTTTTTCTAATAATTTTCTTTTATTTTTAGGATTCCAAAATGTCATTTTCATATTTTTAGGTCTTTTATTTCTTAGATTCACTTTTTATTTTTGTACGTTTACGTAGTTTTTAAACGTACATGTTTTAGTTTCTTTTATCTGATTGTTGTGCTTTCCAATTCTGTATCCATTCCATTCCAATCAATCAGTAGCGTAATAATTCATCTAAATCCTTACTGATCACTATCCTTAGTGATCATTCTATCATCTGATCAAGTGTTTACACACCATTTAGTCTCCGTGGGACTTAACGACCCGGGAATCCACTGTATTCTCCAGATCTTCATTTCATTTGTGTTTTAACTGTTTTAAGTTTCCTACGGTTAGCCATTCACAAGTGGCTAGCTTGTGTGAGATAACTTGACGGTTTAGCACAGATCAATATTCCTTCCAGCAACAATGATGACAAAGGAATTCGTAGTCATTGGTGTGAGAAAATTAAAACCCCTGACGGAAATTTTTGGGCATCATGCAACCCTTTTGATTATGAATGTAATGGGGGAGCAGTATAGGAAGAGTTAGGTAGGTGAGTTCCTATGGACCTCAACTAATGACTCGGAAAGAACAGAATTGCCTTGGCTAGACGATTTAGGATTCGACAATTGGGTAAAAATCAAATACGGAAAGATAGATGCACTAACTAAGGAGAAGATCTGGAATGGATGTATGAGTAAAGAGCGAACCAAGCGAAGAAGTTCCAATTGAAGAACCGAAAGTAATGACAATGATTCATCGAGGAAAGAAAAAGAAGAATGCAAACAGGTGCTAATGGAAAATTTAATTGACAATAAGTGGCTTAAGGATGCCGATTCCGACGATGATGATATAGAAGGGATTTTGGACTACCTTGAACTACAAGGCGAGGATGGATCAACTGACCCAGATGATGAAGCATATGAGCAAAGAAGGTGCAAACTTCTTGGTATTCCATATAAGAGGCCGCCACCAATCATAGCCGAAAAGTATGAGTTCACTAGATACCATTTGGAGCCGGACGAAAAATTTTGAAAAATTCGGAAGGTCAAGACTAAAGAGTACCTCCGCACTGCTACTAATATTGCTTGGGTCAGACATAACTTAATGAAGGACATGGATGAAGTTGGCCAAGTCCAAAGGCCACCATAAAGCCCCGAGGCTCTGAGTCTAACTTAATAACTCAGAATAAAGAAAGTGCTCTTCGGGAGACAACCCGAATTATCCCTTTCATTTGTTTTATTTACTTTACTTGGGTTTAGTGTTTTAACCATTTTGCGGAAAACAAAGAAAAGTTGTTGTCATGCATTCTCGATCTCGACTGAGTTACTGGCAGAACTCGCTATTTTAGTTACGCTGTAATAGGCCTTTGTGCAGCAGAACTAGTCAAAAGCATTACCAATTACGGCGTAACCCCAGCTATGGTTACGCCATAGCCACACCCCTGTAGCATCTTAGGTTTTGCTTAATTATGGCGTAACTCCTTATGGGAGTTACGACATAACTACCCTCTGTAACACTTCTTTCATTTCAAACACAATAACCTTGTATTTGTTTTCAAATGAACTTTGTGGTATGTTCCCTGTAAGCCCTCACGAGACTACACTCGTCCACTTGGGACACCAAGTGGTTTAAAAGGCTTGTTGCATACGCTAAATGCAACCATGATTCCTACGAAATTGAGTTATATTTCTTTTTCATTTTTCTTTTCTTTTTAGAATTATGCTTGTCGATAGTATGATTTCAGGGATTGAAGTTTGCTCGTTGATGCTTAGGCGAAGGCACGACTCTTTTCGTGGGCCTTCTTTCTTTTTGGAGCAAATTTCAGGGAAGTTCTCGCTCTAATTCTACTTTTCTCTTCACCTTTATTTAACGCTTAGTACAAAAGGGACTTTGTACAATTCAAGTGGGGGGATGGGAGTAGAATTGTCTCTTGAACTTTATTGCCCTCGTTTTTCTAGTTTATTTTGACAAATTATGCCATTTTTTAAATTTTGACATGTTTTTCTTAACCTAACTAGATTGGACGTTAGCCGAGCACATTATAACCCTTGATATTATATGGTGAGATTATCCTTATCCGTTTCCAAATTTTTACCCCAAATCCACCAAATTATGAGTGTGCCGGTAGCTTGTAAACTTTAGAACTTGGCCTTACATCATTTCGAGACCATAGACAAGGTATGTTGAGTTAGCTCGATGTATTTGGACTTTTCAGTTTAAGAAGGCAGTATTATAGGATTATCACCCAAATAGCCTACCATTGTGTGTCTATCGATTAGTCACCTCGACTTCTCGACCCCTATGTTAAACCCTTTGTTGCACTCACCTTTAGTGCAAGATACCCCTAGATACACCCTTCTAAGCCATTCCTTTCATTTTGTTCACCCAACATATTGTTTCGATACACCATTACACCTTATCCTACCCTGTAGTCTTTATTTGTAATTAGGAAGTCACTATTTGCCTAAGTTCAAGGTTCAAGTGGAAAGGTTCGGGAATCACGCTCTCGTCGATGACATCCTTAAAGATCATTGAAGTCCCCCCCCCAAATTCTCACATTGTTTATCTCAAGTGGGGGGATGTTATGTTTAGTTATTAGTTATGATTCAAAAAAAAGTTATTGTTATTTAGTGATTGTAAAGTGCAATGTTATAAGCACTAGTGTTATGAGCTTAATATAGATCTAGTATCGTGGAAGCCACCTCGGTCACATTTGAAGAATGAAGTTGGAAGTGTGCCCATCATGACGTCCTCTAATGGTACATCTACCTGATTATATCACGATCCGGTTTCTTGACTTCGAAACTTGAAATTTGGGCGAACGGTAAGTGGTGAAGACTTGGTTATAGATTTAGAATATTTGCTTGATTTTGTTTTACACCAATTTTATCCCATGTCTTATCCTACCCTTAGTCATGAAGCATGTTTAGGTGATGCAGCGAGCAATCTTTGGTGTCTTGGCCATGGATTTGGTCATGTATCATTGATTTTGTCCACTTCGCGTGACATGTTAGTAATGACAAATCACCCTTAACCTTTGTCATGTCTACCCATATTGCCTTCGAGAATTGTTTTGTCCATAACTCTAGTGGTGGAGATTTGTGTAACCGCCAAGCTTATGATATAATACATGCTATGACTGTGCAATGAGTGATCACCCCGAAATTGACACTTATAATAGTTGAGAGATTTGAGTGTTTTGTTTCCATTTCATGAGGTGTTCGGCTTTGTTTTATTCTAGCATAAAGGATTTGTAAACTTATATTTTTCTAGTTGATGGGAGATATCTTTTTAGGAATCTATCTAATAAGGTCTACTTGAGGGCAAATAGAGTTCAAGTGGGGGGATATTTGATAACATCAAATAATCCTGAATATTAAGTGTCAATTTCCCCCGATAATGCTCGTATTTTATATCATTTATATGGATTTACGCTTGTTTTCCTATGTTTTACACTTTCAGGTAATTTACTAGCATTGGAGCTAAAGAGACGCGGATTTGGAGAGTTTATTAAAGAAATATCATAGTATGCTCATTTTGAAGCAGTTATGGCATAACTCCTCTCGCCGTAACTAAAGTGTGGCCTAGAAAACCAACTCAATCAAGATTACGGCGTAACTCTCCCAAAGATTACGACGTAACCAAATTAGGTCAAATGAGGTTCCGCGCCGCTGCAAGCTACGCCGTAACTCTTGCATCAACTACGGCGTAACCAAGAATTATTGAAGATACGGTGTAACTCTTGCCATAGTTACGCCGTAACCAGATCTGGCCTATAAATACCCTACAATTTCCAGCATTTTAAAGCATCCCATTTCACATACAACACAAAGTGAACATGAGCAGAAGTCGAAGGCAGATCTAGAGGAGCATACGGAGCTATCTCCAAGGGAGAAATCACTACCCTAGGATAAGCATTAGCATTTTATCTTTTCTTTACTTTTAATTCATGTATTTTGTAATGTTAAACATTGAATCGATTGTTATAGTTAATATGAGCGACTAAGCACCTCTGATGCTGGCCTAGTTATGATTCCTTAATTGTTTTGTTTGCGTTTACATTACTTCCGTATAATTATTTCTAAGTGTATGCATGCATAGATTGTTGGTAGCTACCGTTGTTTCGGTAGTTTTGAATGGCGGTAGAGGCTAGTTACTTAGGAGATATGACCAACTGACCCTAAGTAAGTATACTGAGACGGGAAGGGTAAGATATGACCAACCCACGACCCTTTCTACTTGTGCGATTTGACCAACCGATCACCCACCGCTTGGATGAACTTAAGAAGTCGGGGTGAGTGTTTAAGTTGCTAGCGCCGGTACTCACTATTATAAATCTAGCATGTAGCGGTACTTAATGACTTGGCTTAGGGACCGGGAACAATCGGACTTATGACGGGCACCGATTTCTCTAGTGGTACCTTTTGCTGATAGGTTAGGACGAACTGACCAAATGTTGTCCTAGCGACTTTGACCCCACCTGAAGTAATTAGAAGTAGTTAGATGTAAACACTACTACTTAGGATGAGTAACTAGGTTAGCACCCCTCTCCTCTATTGATCACAACCTCGCCTTTATTTGCTTTCATTGTTTTAGTAGTAATTAATCATTTCACCTTAAATACTATTAAAATCTGTGACACCTAGACTTAGTTTAAATCCGCACACATAGCTCTTGGGACGACCTCGGTTTTACCGAATACTACACTACACACGACCGGGTACACTGCCCGTTAGTGCATTAGGGTAGACCATAGGTATAATGAGTAATTATAAATATTAAAACCTGGTCAGTAAAACCTACATCAGGGGGCGTTTTGTAGTGCCCTAGAAACTTTTAAAGAGGGCTTAATGGCCAGGCTTAAAGTCCCCATTTACTAGTTCAAAAATAGCGCAAAAGAGTGGGGTTTGGGCCTGTTTTGGCGACCAGGTCAGAAAACAAAAACGGGTTTTAACTTTGTTTTAGCGACCAGGTGAGAAAACAAAAACGGGTTTTAACTTTGTTGCATGTTATGAAACATACCTAGGACTTATCTACTGATTATTTAACTTGTTTAATAGTCTTAATTAGTGCCTTAATGTTTAGCAAAGTTACACTAACAAGGGTGTGCTTGGTCTTGCTCGACAACATAAAGAAAAAAAAAGTGAACATTTAGCTTTGTTTCTTCATGACACTAAGTCTACACTATATATAAATGTTATTAGACATGAAAGATGATTAAAGAGAGGGTTGGGATAACTTACTACACTTGTGAGCTTGATTAGATATGAAAACGCCTATTTTAGCTTATATGGTCACCATGCATCTACAAACCCTCTAGGCTCTTCTCTTCCTCCTAGACTACTCTAAACCCTTCCTTGGCTTCTATTAGAACCTTTAGATTAGAGAGAAACTTGTGTGTGTTTGAGGTGTGGTTCGAATGGTGTGAGCTTAAATGCATGGGAATGACTTGCTATTTATAGAGGGGAGATGAGAGAGTTTTGGAAGGAGTCTAAGTCACCATTTTGTGTTGTAGGGGACAAGTCAAGGTGTCATTGTGTTATATTGAGCCAAGTGTTGAAATGGGAAGTAAAGGATGGTGTGGTAAAATCTCCTTCAAGCAAATTTTCTACCATTTTGACCATGGTAAAAATATCAAGGGAACAAGCTTATGTGGAAGGTTAGGGCACCAAAAGAGTGTCTTGTGGCTAAGAGATGAACATGTAACACTTAGGAACTAAATTGGTTTGGTTTCAGTTCATTTTGAACCATAGTGTAACTAGAGGGTTCGATTAGCTTTAGGGGTGGTACCAAGGCTATAATGTGTTGTACCATAGTCTATTTAGGGTTTTACTAGGGTTTTAGGGATATAGAAAATGTAATCCTAAGCTTTTAGTTAAGTTTATAAAAGTTTAGGTTAACTTAGTTAAGTTTAAGATAAGTAAAAGTAGAGTTTTAGGTTTTATGCATTAGGCACTTGTACATTAGGTTTAGGGACTTGTACTTAGGGTTATTAAGTATAAGAAATATATTTTAAAGCTTTGTGCATGAAAGACTTGTAATATGTGCTTTATGGTGAGTACACTGAGGTTTATAATAAGCCTTGTATAATTATTAAGGTCTTATGCTTTAATGACTTGTACCTTGGCTTGGAAAACTTGTACTTTCATATTTTTGTAGAAAACATGACCCTATTGATTAGGGTTTGTGATTCGTCCACATAAAATCATGGTTATGGAAGTTTAAGGTTTATACCGGGAGTTATCGTAATATTAGGGTTTTGTGCTTTAAAAGCTTGTACTTTAGCTTTGGAGTGTTGTACTTGAAGGTTTATGGTTTAGTTATCCAAAATCGTAGTTATGGCAATTATAGGATTTCATGGAGACTTTATTAGATAGCAAAAATTCAGCTTGTACACTTAATAATCATACGTTAACGGATTAACGTAAAGTGGCAAAATGAAAGTTGGTAAACCTTTGTTACTTGATATATAAAATATTTATGTTGAAATAAACATGAAGTAGGTCGGTGTCGATCCGCGGGTGAACACATTTATTAAAGATGTGAGTTACGTCACATGAAAGGGTAGTAGTCAAACAAGTCGATATTGTAAAAAAAAAAGTATGCGTAGAAAATGGATAAGTATTAGTGATAAAAGTAAGGTGAAATTACCAGTTGTTACAAAGAGTGTGCCAACACTGACACTAGGAAAGTGAATCATCCCTTACCAAGATATAGGTTATTGTAACGAGGCAAAATACGTAAGGTATTTTTTCTTCTGAGACTTATGTCACCTTGTCTTTTAGGATAATAGATGTATTTCATACTTGTATAAATAACAGTCATAAGGAGGAGAGAAAGGGTCAAACTTGTGCACTAAATGCTTAGATATTCACAAGCCCTTTCATTCCTCCAAATACAACTAAGTCCTTGAGGTTAACTCAGTTGGTTAGAATAGTTGTACTTAAGCTTAGCTTAAGTTTAGTGAGTACCATACATTGTCATTCAATCCCAATTGTTGTTCTGCAAACACTTGGGTAATATATTCTTTGACTAACTTTTAACAAGAATATAAACGTTGAAAAACTTGTCTATTTTACTTTACGTTTTAACTTGTTAAACTGTTTTTTCAATTAACATTGCTAAGCCACGGAGCTTGGATATATTAACTTTGTAGTCAATTTTAACCAAGTATAAGGGAACAACAATATATATCTACACTACTTATAAAGCATTTAACACCATTTCTCCTAATAAATTTTAAGACTTCTTAAAATAAAATTTAAGCAAATACAATTAGCTAAGTTATTTGTACAACCATCTAATACAATAAATAATCAACTATTTGACTTACCCCCCATTTAATGTTAAAAAAAACACCCCTCAAAAAGTACATGTTAATATGCTTATTGTACAAGTTAATCAAACATAAAAAACTTCATACAATATATAACTTTTCTTTTTATCTTGTATACATGGTTTTTAAAACTGGACGGTATAACGAACCACTTTCCCAAATGGTTCTTGATTTTTGGTAGTTTTTGGTGGTTTTGTCCGATTCAGCCGGCCAGTTCTAGACCAATTGGTTCCCGGATGAATATGCAGCCCATCTCATATTAATGTTTTCATTTCATTAAAGGCTCCTCGATATATGTATCATCGTAAGAAATAATGAGTTAATACCTCTTAACTTCATAATATTTTCATCATTAGTCACGAAGAACATATAATCAGATACTTACTCGCATAAAATTTTATTTACAGGGTACCCGCCGCCGCAACGCACGGGTACCATGCTAGTGAGAAGTAACGCAAAGTTACTTCGAATCGTGTTACGTTTCCTAAAAAACCAGTCGAGTCACGAGCTTTTTAAATTAAAATTGATATTATAATCACATACCTTCATAACCTTTTTGTTAAATTTGATGAACTAATTCTATGAATCATTTTCAAAGTTCTTTCTCTTTGCATTAGGGTCTGTCTTTTTTTTTTTTTTTTTTTTTTATTTTAAAAGGAAGATGATGCGTATATTGTTGGTATTTTTCCTTGTTAGTAATTCAAGTTTGCAAAAATGCCCTTTCATTTTTCCAAGTATTTTCTTTTTATATATTTGACGCATATGTTTTTCACTAGTTTTATGCAAGTAACAAAATTAAGTATGTGTTGACCGACTTTTATTAAATTGACTTTTCAGTTAGTCAATAGGAGCCTTGATTTTGCAATTGAACTATCTTATGAGTTAATAGCATATTCGATTGCAAAAGATTTTTCTTATTATATAAAAGATTTATTTATGATTTTCATATTTAGTATTTCAAGTTTGTTTAACTTTTATTATACCCTATTAAGTTATTTAATTATGACTTTTATCTTGTATTTCAACTTTGTTCAGTGGTACCATGCAGTTTTAAAAAATATCAGTGTCACATTTTTTTTTGTAGAAAATGTTTTTGATTGATTATGATCCAATAATAAACACTAATGCCGGATTTTTAAGTTTTGTTTAGTAAGTAAAAATAAAAAAAATAAAAAGTAAACACTTTTATCATGATTTTTGAAAAAAAAGAATATTTTACTCAAAATCAACTAAATTATTTTTTATTTTTAATTTTTTCTTTTTCCTCTTTAATTAATACTAAAAAATACAACACCTTTTTTTCACTTTATTTCATCTAACTTCCTTTCTTTTTACTTCTTTTACTAACACCTTGTTCTCGAGTTTAACTAGTTAAGAAATAAAATAAAAAGAAAACATAAAAGGTTGTGTTATTGAGTAATACTTAAAGAGGAAAAGTAATAAAGTTGGTTTGTTTAATAAAAAAATATGAATATATAATTTTACCCTATACTTTTTAGGGCAAATGGCACAAAAAGGCATCAAAGTTAGGGTCCATTTCCAATCAAGGTATTCAACTTTTTTTCTTGCATAAAAAGGTTTCCAACAAAAAATTTTGGCGGATTTGGGTATTTTCATTAACTTCCGTCAAGTATTTATACATTGAAACATTTATAATTTTTGAAGGGCCAGATTGAAACTTTTTTTTTATTATAACTTTTAGGTCAAACATATATCTTATACGGTCAAATGTGTTTCATCCCCAAAATAATTTCATCCCCAGAATCATTTCTTCCCCAAAATAATTTCATCCCCAGAATCAAATTAGGTCAAACACATTTGTCCCAAAAATTAAATTAGGGCAAACGGTGTGTTTCCAAATATCAAAACATGACAAAGTCATCTAATTCATCAAACTCATCAAATTGGGTATACTGGAATCGAAGAAATGCAGGTTGGGAAAAAGACAACTTGATGAATCGTGTTTGTGTGTTGTGCGAATGTGGTGATGTTAGTGGTAAGTGGACTTCTCAAACCGAATGTAATCCGTGCAGAGGTTTCTTGGATGTCCTAACTATAAAGCAAGAAAGAAGTGTAATTTCTTTCACTGGTGGGATCCAGATTTTGAAACCGAGCATTACAAAGGTAGATTGGCGGATGTGGAAAAACAAATGAAGAAGGAAGTCGTGAGTTTGAGTGAAAAAAGAGATTGGAAGAAGAAGTTGAAGTGTTGAAGTGTACAGTTAGCATGCAATCTAGACTTATCTTTGTACTGTTAGGAATGCTTTTCTTGATGATTATAAAAGCTTTTTAGTTTGATGAATGTATGTATAGAAAAGCTTTACTTTTGAATGTATTGAAAAGCTTTACTTTTGAATGTAATGAAAAGCTTCTTACTTTGATTATTCAATGTATTGAAAAGTCAGTGACAGCCCCCCTTGTTGAAAAGCTTGATCAATGTATTGAAAAATTAGTGATAAAAGACACTGATAAAAGGCAGTGATAAGAATGTCAACATTTGCAATGCATCAAATGCCAAGCTAATGACACAATGCCGTGCTAATGACTTTGCGGTCATGGTTTTGTTGGTATTAGTTTGCGGCATGATAAAAGGACATTGCCGATAAAAGTACTTTGCGAGTTGCTTTACACTATTTTTTCTCAACATTTGCAAATGCATCAAATGCAAGCAATCGTTATGGTTTGACTGCTTTTACACTATATAAAGGCATAAGCAACACCTCATTTTCATCTCACACCTTTAAGATAACCTACAACTAAAAAAAATGAGCAAAAACAAGAAACCGTGTTTTTATTTAACTACATAATTTGCTTTCTCATATCTTTTAACTCATAATTTTAATATATATATTTTTGCGAAATCATTTGCATTTCCAAAGATTCTTCCGATTGGGAATCTTCGATGCATCATACCCAGACCATGGTCTAAGTATTTTCCACCGATTATGATTCTTGTGTTAGAAGCTCAAAGAAGGTTGTTGCAAACATGAAGCCAACCCCAAAGTGGATGCAAAACAAGCTTTTGCCGATAGGGTTAAGGTGCTAGGCTTGCCAAACAAGGAAACTTGTGCTTCACTTGATATCAAGCCATTTGGTCTCAAAACCCACGATGCAAATGCCACCAAAAATGTAAGGGCAAAAAAGATGGTTTAGTATGTATGGTGTAGTATCATGGTTTAGTATGTATGGATAAAATGCCATTAAATAAATCATTGTATCATGGTTGAATATTGTGCGTTACAATATTATGAATGCAATGGTATCATGCTTATGTTTTAAGTAAAAAAGCAAGCGATATGGACCAAAAGAGCTTGATATTAATTTCTTACAACTTGTTACAAAAGAGATTGATATTACAAGTTGGACATTAAGAGACCGATAAGTTCTTAAAGTTATTACAAACAAGTTGGACATTAAGAGACTTATACACCATATATTAAGTTCTTACAAACAATAAATACTTAGTCTACTTCAAATGCTTCATCCGGTGTGAGACCTTGACCTTCATAGTCCCGGTTTATTTTCCTATTATAATTCTTCATTAATAATCTTTGAGAAGTCCTTCTAGGGGCGATATCCCGAATTATATTGAGCTTTCCAAAATTCATCATACCTCCTCTTAAGCTTTGTTGTTTCATCCTGATTGGCATCCATATCTGCAGCAGCATCACCATCATCAACATTTGCAGCTGCATCACCAACATCAACATTTGCAGCTGCATCACCAACATCAACATTTGCAGCTGCATCACCAACATCAACAAGATTGGCATCCACTTTTGCAGCAGTATCAACAACATTAGCTTGATCAATATTGGCTTCCATATCTTATGTATTTGCTTGATCAAGTTGTACATCAACCAAAGTTTCATCAAGTTGTACATTATTAGACTGGTTATTTGACCTTGTATGAATTGCTTCCTCAAGTTGTACATCAACCAAATCATCATCATCAAAGAGTCTGTATTGGGCATTCTGTATAATGGTTCTCTAAGTTAGAATATCTAAATGAAATCACAAGAAAAAAAAATAAACAACAAAATGAAACTTACCCTGCTTGTTACACTATGACTTCCCTTCCCTTCCTCTTGCCCTTCCCCTTCCCCTGCTTGATCCACTACCACTTCCTCTGCCCCTCCCACTATTTGATCCACTAGAACTACCCCTTCCACTGCTACCACCTGCACTTGTGCCTCCCATCCATATACCACCTCTAGCAGTCACAAATTTGTTCTTTCTACTACAACTTGGGGTTCTAGCATTCACTGGGTCTTGGACCATAGGTCTGCCCTTCTTTTTGGGTGGATTACCTTGTTGATTAGGTGTTTGTTTTGATGGTTCACCTGTTTCCTTAGTACACCCTTTTTTATTATGACCAAGTTCACCACAATTTTGACATGTCATTGTTCTTGGAGGCCTTGCTACATGTTTATTTTTTTTCAATTCAGACCTATCCTTTGTCCTATTCAATGTGGGCCTACTCGCATCCTTCTTTCTAATGGAGGTTTCATTGGCACATGTTTCCTTTTTCCCACATATCTATACCACCTCTCGGCAAAATATTGAGCTCATAAATACTTTTGTATGTACTTACCTTGAATGAACCGCTCACATAATCTTCGTCGCTTGCTAATGAAGTAAATGGTCGTGATTGCATGAGGGCATGGTATGCCGCTTAACCGCCATTGCCTACAACTACATTCCTCTTTGTAAGTCCACAAAAAGGCTTCAAAATTCCCTTGCCTTACTTCAAACCGATGCCATCCATTGGATTCAAACTCCACTTCGTTAGTATACTACAAGTTAGCGAGTTTCTAATGCTAGTATTATTTGATCAACATAAGTACATACCTTTGAATCTTCTTATGCAAATCCAAAACCTTGATGATGTTAGGGCAAATATCATTTTCCAATCTTGACATTCCTTCATTAGAGTGTAATTCCTTGTCATCACATAAGATCCGATGTCTTCAAGCATTCCAATTATTGGTTTTCCTTGCTAGCTTTATGTGAGAATTGAAAGATTCACAAAGACCATTTTCAACAAAGATCACAATCCATTCCTCACAACATAATACAAGTGTAGAATAATTAGTGTTGCTAGCTTTATGTGAGAATTATTTATGGAAAATAAGACGATACCTTCTTTGAAGTATGATCTTGACCATGTCCATGGATCTTTATCCATTAAATCTTGATAAGCTTCTTGACTTGCATTTTTATTTCTTCCATTGTATTTAACCATTTCGATGATAAGAAGCCTTTGATGCTTGCCAAAACAGTTGTCTAAATAGAACACCGTGGTAGAGCTTGGAAAAATTGGCATAAATATGCCTAGCACATAACCTATGTTCTACCAATGGGACCACTCTCCCAACAACTTGGTAAAGTCCTTTGTGGCCATCGATATAAATGTGACCCTTTCCCATCTCCTAACTCAAGGTCTTTGGCTAACAATTTAATAAACCATTCCCAAGTGTCTCGAATTCTCAACTTGTACAATGACCCATGCAATTGGGTATATTTGATTGTTTCCATCCTCCCAATAGTCGACAACAATTCACCTTGGCACACCCTTTCAAAAACATCCATCCAAACCTATAATCTTTCTACAACTCGCTTTCCAACCTTGTTTCAAATTATGAAAACAAATATAAAACTATTGAACATGTGTGTACCATCCGCAAGAGGATCAATGCGTAATCGCATCCGTGGTACTGGGTTGGTCTTTCTAAGTTCACCAGAGTAATCAACCAACCTGTCATATTGATCTCCAACATTCTGCTTAAGATTATATAGTGCAATCCTTCTAGCTCTACTACACTGATTGTGTGATGTCTTAACCCTATATTTTCTCATTACCATGTCTTGCAGATCAACCACTTTCATATCAGGATACATTCTGATTTTGTCTACAAATTGTCTTGCAATCCATTTTGAAGTCACTAAATAACCAAGATTACACTGTCTACTGCAAGTATGCTCATTAACTAGGGTTCTTATATGCCAAGAATTGCCATCATGCATCTTCACAGCTCTTAACCTAAAAGGACAACAAGGCTTGTTGGGATCTCTAGGAACTTTTTTCTTTCTTCTCTCTTTTTCATCAAATCCACACCTAACCAGCAACTTTTCACTATCACTTTTTTCATACCAAAGTTGGTATCCATTGGCAACAGAATAAAATGTAAGACAATCTTTTACTTGATCTAAGTCTGCATACAATTCACCTAATAAAGGTTTTTTTAACTTCCAATGTGTGTTTGGGTCATGGATAGGGTAATCTCTTTTATTAGAGTCAAACACAATCTCATCATCATCACTGATGGGCATATCTTCATCTAAGCTTATTTCTGGTTCAACATGAGGTTTCTCTTTTTGAGATTCATCACCTAAGTCTGAAAATAAAGGATCTGCTTCTTTTTCAGATTCATCACCTACATCACTGTCATTTTCCAACACTAGCCTACTTTCATCAAATACAACAATTTCATTTGTTATGTTCTTTTCATCTAAACCCTTCCTTTTTTGTATCCTAACCTGCCTCAACTCTTCTTCACCCTCAGATAAATGGTCAACTGATGCAACATCTGAGTCTGAGTCTTTGTAATAACTAGTAGGGTTTAACATGACAATAACATAATCACCAGAGTATTCAACTAAATATTCATTCTTATGAGTAACATATAAGGCTATCATACCTTCATCACTACTTTGCCACTTTTCAACAAACAACCTAACATCATCATCGGACTTAATACTTTTAAACCATTACTAAAGTAATACAACATGACACTCACAAGCTATGTTGTTTTGAACAAAATTTTCAACTCATTATAGGTTAAAGGGACACATCAAGAGTAGTTGTGACCATATCAAGATTATGATAGGTTAAAGGTTTCAGACTGAAATACCCGTTATAATAAATATCCAATGTTAATGTAGCTCCTTTGGATGAAGAAGCCATCCTGCAGCTGCAAATTATGAACACAAAGGTCAATGAATAAAGATTATTAAGATAAATAAATAAACACGACATTAAGTATTAATTACCTTAACGAACACAAAATAAGGTTCAATTTTGTGAACAGTTAATTAGGGTTTATGTGGAGAGTTGGGGAAGAAATTTTGGGGGAAATCTGGGTTTAAACAAAAGATAACGTTTTTTTTTATTTAATTTTACAAAAGTTTCAATCTGGCCCTTCAAAAATTATAAATGTTTCAATGTATAAATACTTGACGTAAGTTAATGAAAATACCCAAATCCGCCAAAATTTTTTGTTGGAAACCTTTTACGCAAGAAAAAGTTGAATACCTGATTGGAAATGGAATCTAACTTTGACTTTTTTACGCCATTCGCTACTTTTTACTAGTCATTTTGTTTATTATTATTTCCACCGCCAAATTTGTTGAATGAAACGACAGACCTCTTCCTTCTCCAAATCATCAAACCCTAATGAGATGGAGATGGATGATGAACAAGTTAACAACAAGAAACGGAAGAAGATCAGTCTGGGAGTGGTTAATCTACCATTAATTAATAATAACAATTGTGAGGATATTATTCTTTCTTATATACAGTATTATTATATTATGTGTAATTAATTACTAGTAAATGGGATATATGTATAGGTGGTCCTGCTTTTGGTGATAAAGCCGACAGATTTGCCGCACGAGACCAAGACAAATTCAAATTTCTCGCCAAGTAAGTAATTGGTTTGCTTTGTTTGTTAAAAACCAACGCATTTGTGACATAATATATTTATATATTCAAGAGTAGTACGGATAAATAAAACTACAACCGCACATTTTAGATGCACCTACAAATATAGATGCATCTCTCCTTAAATTTATCTCCCTCATTTCAACTTTTCTTTTCACTAGATCCATTCCCATGTATTCATATCATATTTAATATATATCGAGTTTACAAAAAAAGATGTGGCTGTGGCAGCATAACCAAGCTTTGCGAACCTTTTAGAACCATGTTAAAAACATATACCACGGATGAAACAAAACTAGACCACTAATTGCTTTAGGGTGGTGGCATCACCTTCGGTATGGATTCAAACCGCACGGGCACACCATTGCCACTCGTGCGGTATGGATCGGTGTGGTATGGGATTCGGGGTGTGATGCCGATTCGGTATGGGAAGGGATAGCAAAGTTAACGTTGGACAACGGTAGGAAATATAGCCGTTGGCTATTATTTCAAAAAAAAAAAAAAAAAAAAATCCCTATTAAATGACCATTTCAAATCACATTATTCTCATCTTCTTCTTCCAACTATTATTCTTTTAAAAAAGATGGATGCTAGGAAAGCAAAAAATGTTTCAACCTCATCCAAAGGTCGTGGACGAGGCTCTCGATCACAACCCGTTCGTCCGCAAGTTCAATGACAACCCACCTCCCTATTATCCCCAAATGAGTCCTCAAGCCGGTCACTATTATCCTCAACCTCTACCGATGAACGTGAGTACGCGGAGAAATATGGATGGCCGATGGATTTTTAGATACGTAATTTTTTTTTTTAAGTATTATGTAATTTTTTTTTAAGTATTATGTAATTTTTTTTTACATACCCTGCTCCGGCGGGATTGGGTCTGTTGTTGTTGTTGTTGTATGTAATTTTTTTTAATGAAATATTATGTTTTATTTAATTGTTTAATATAATTATGAATTTAAAAAAAAAAAAAAAAAAATTGAGGTATGGAATCATGGTTGCCACTAAAAAACTATGGTGAGGTATGAGATTAGGTGGAATGATATTATTGGTTGGTTGTGAGGTATGGTGTGGCATGAATGCCACCACCCTTATATTATTCTGTTGGAAAATGACAAAAATAACTAATTTACCCAATTTTCATCAAAAAAGCCGTTACAAATTTCATTTCTTTCTATATTTTTTCTCCATAATTGCAGTTTTGTTGGTGCTAGTGCTGGTCTAGCTTTTGGTATTTTACTGAAATTTCATTTATTCTAATTTAGGGAACGGAGGGATGCCAATAAGAGATCTCCCGAAGATGAAAATTATGATCCAAGAACTTTGTACTTGCCTCCCACATTTCTCAAGAGTTTATCAGGCGGCCAGGTATTTTTTTTGTTCAATTCATAACTAACAATCTCTGTTGCAAGTAACTGAATTTTGTTGAATATAGAGGCAATGGTGGGAGTTCAAGTCGAAACATATGGATAAAGTTCTGTTTTTTAAGGTGATTGATGATCTACGTACCTCAAATATACCTGCTGTCGTAGATGTCTGCTAATTATTTCATGTAACTAAGCAGATGGGAAAATTTTACGAGCTCTTTGAAATGGACGCACATGTTGGAACCAAAGAACTTGATTTGCAGTATATGAAGGTAAAGATTTTTTGTGATTCACTTATTTATGAGCTCTTTAAAGTGCATGCTTTGATGATGTGGCTTAATGGAAATAGAAGAACTATGGTCCATGTTGAGTGAAACAACATTGTACGGCGAGGATGAAAATCTATTTATTTGGCATAATTTTTTTCTATTTCTTTTACTGTATAGTTTTAAGAGATATCAGCAATGTTTGGTTTACAACTTGCAACTCAGACACTCTGGTATTATGGAAAGTGGGCTGAGTTTGACTGTTGGCGTGGAGTGATAATAACAGAATATGAACTTGATTAATATTATGACCTGCTTAACGATGTGAGGTTGGATGTAAATTTAGATCATAATTTGAAGCTCAGCTCGCGTGAAATAGCTGATATGGATATCCAAAATAGTACCTACTGTAGATTGGGTGACTTGTTAGTTTTTTGTTTTTTTCCAGTATGTTCTGCATTTCACAAGTTATCTGTATCTCAGGGAGACCAACCACATTGTGGATTCCCCGAAAAGAACTTTGAAGCAAATGTGGAGAAGTTGGCTTGCAAGGTATCTTTTAAGATATATGGACCGCTTCATGTTCATGTATACATAATAATCTTATATCATTGTAATGTGGAGAATATTTATTTGACTGATGTGATGGACAGGGTTACCGTGTTCTAGTTATTGAGCAGACAGAGACACCTGATCAGCTTGACAAGCGTCGAAAGCAGGATGGTTCCAAAGACAAGGTTGCTAATTAAACACCTCTCAACAGTACAGCTTCTCTGAAAGACATTGCATAACTATTGATATTCTGTTTTTGACCATTTGAACCTGTTTTATAGGTTGTAAAACGTGAGATTTGTGCAGTAGTAACCAAAGGAACATTGACTGATGGAGAAATTCTGTCAGCCAATCCTGATGCTTCTTATCTGTTTGCGGTTGCTGAATGCTATCCACGAACAGGAAACCAACAAGATGATAGAATATATGGTGTTTGTGTTGTTGATGTTTCTACAAGCAAAATCATCATTGGCCAGGTGTTAACTAAATCTGATTTTCGTGTTCGCTCTTTTTGCTTTTGTACTTCTTTCACTTTTCGGGCTTTGTTGCATTCGTCACAAAAGATTGTCAATCACTGGCAATGCCAGTTTGGACCAATATGCAGAATGGGGCAATTTGGAAAAAAGTTTAGCTCAAGTGGAGCGGTAGAACTGGTTGAAAGCTACTTACTCTTTTTGTGCGCATACAAGCTCCTACATCGTTTTGTTTCAAAGGCTTAGTAATTAACACCAATTATTCATAGTATTTTATAATATGGACAAAATAAGTGTTTGCAGCTAAAGCCAACTTCACCTGGCCCATTCCAACCTCGAACCTATTTTGACCCATTGTGTGTCTCACCCATCTTTTCATCTTCCTTGATCATCACTGAGAAATGAATTAATTGTAGTGCATGATAACTGATGGTTTCATTTTACAGTTCAAAGATGATTCAGAGTGCGGTGTGTTGAGCTGTCTATTGTCTGAACTAAGACCAGCGGAAATTATAAAACCTATTAAAATGCTCAGCCCTGAAACTGAAAAAGTACTTATGAGACAAACAAGAAGGCCTCTTGTTAATGAATTGGTACCACTCGAAGAGTTTTGGGATTCTGAAAAAACCATTCTTGAGGTCAAGGAGATTTATCAGCGAATCAATAATCAATCTGGTTCATCATCATTAAATGAATCCATCACATGTGCTACTGAAGGATGGCGTACCTGAATCTCTCTCTGAGCTAATGGCTTCAGGAAAAGTTGGTAGCTATGCTATCTCAGCCCTTGGGGGCACTCTATTCTACCTGAAAAAGGCATTCCTGGACGAGTCACTGCTTCGCTTTGCAAAGTTCGAGCTACTCCCGTGTTCTGGATTCAGTGATTTAACAGAAAAACCATGTATGATTCTTGATGCAACTGCTTTAGAGAATCTTGAAGTTTTTGAGAACAGCGTAAATGGAGACTCTAAAGGGTATATTCTGCAATATATTATTCACAATTTTACTAGCTTGTTAATCATCCTAATAGGTTATATTCGATGCAGGACATTGTATGACCAACTAAACCGTTGCGTGACAGCATTTGGGAAGAGGCTGCTTAAATCATGGCTTGCTAGACCTTTATATGACTCAGACTCAATCAGGGAACGCCAGGAAGCTGTAGCTGGTGTTAAGGTTCTCTGGATTCTTACATTGCATCACATATACCCTATTATGTTTCTAATGTATTTTATTATAGGGAGTTAATCTGCCTCATACACTTGGATTTCGTAAAGAGTTGGCCATGCTTCCAGACATGGAACGGATGCTTGCACGCATCTTTTCTTGCAGGTAAACACTAGAACACATTATTTATCTACCTATGTTTCAATTATCTTAGTAATGTTTATTGATTTGATATGAGACAGCGAAGCTATTGGTAGGAATTCGAATAAAGTGGTTCTTTACGAGGATGCATCAAAGAAGCAACTTCAAGAGTTCATATTGGTTCTCAGTGGCTGTGAATTAATTATTAATGCATGCTCTTCACTAGGTGTCATTCTGGAATATACTGATTCTAGTATGCTGCATCGCTTACTAAAACCTGGTATAATTATGATCGGGTAGTTTATTTTTCTCTGCCACTATCTTCTATATCTAACTTGAACCGTTATTAAATATACGCAGGTAAAGATATGCGGATGTTAATGCAGTTCTTAGACATTTCAAGAATGCTTTTGATTGGACGGAGGCAAAAAAGTCGGGGCGTATAATCCCTCGGGATGGGGTCGATGAAGTGTACGACACAGCTAGCAGAGTTGTTACAGATATTGAATTAAATCTGACAAAGCACTTGAAGGAACAAAGAGAACTTATTGGAGATTCATCAGTGAGCTTACTTGCTTGAAATGACTCATTGTTATGTTTTTTCCAGTTTACCATACTAATTACGCATGTATGATGTTGTCTAGATCAATTATGTTAGTATTGGAAAAGATTCATATCTTCTTGAAGTACCTGAAAGTTTGTGTGGGAGTTTACCTAGTGATTATGAGCTACAATCATCTAAAAAGGTAAATCTTGCATTATATTTTGAGTAACTATGTTTAGTGTCATTGTTGCTGTCCTTAAGATATGACATGCATATAAATAATCTAATAAAACCTTGCACCATGATTTTCCGTTAAATCTATAGGGTTTCTCCCGTTACTGGACTCCCACTATCAAGAAGTATATTCGGGAGCTTTCAGATGCTAAATCTGAGAAAGAATCTAAGCTGAAAAGCATCATGCATAGATTAATTCGGCGCTTCTGCGAGCATCATATAAGCTGGAGACAGCTGGTTTCTATAGCTGCAGGTTATATTTGCTTTACATTGAATGAATTTATGGAAATCTTTGTGTGTCTGCTTTTGTTGTCTTGGTCAACTCTTTGACAGCTTCACATTTTCCAGAACTCGATGTCCTTATCAGCATAGCAATTGCAAGTGACCTCTATGAAGGACCAACGTGTCGTCCACTTATTGTGGATACGTCTAGCGAGAATGAAGCGCCATTTATTGCAGCTAAGAACTTAGGGCATCCTGTGCTCCGAAATGATACTCTCGGTGATGGAACCTTTGTCCCAAATGATGTTTGTATTGGTGGTTCTGATGATGCTAATTTTATTTTACTTACTGGTCCTAACATGGGTGGGAAGTCTACTCTTCTTCGTCAAGTTTGTTTAGCAGTAATTTTGGCCCAGGTGAGATCATGTAATGATATAACATCTCTAATTTGGTGTTTCATGGTGATACTTACTCTCGTAGTTATGTTTCAGGTGGGAGCAGATGTGCCAGCAGAAAGCTTTAAGATGTCTCCGGTTGATCGTATTTTTGTTCGAATGGGTGCAAAAGACCATATTATGGCTGGCCAGAGTACATTTTTAACTGAGCTTCTGGAAACTGCATCGATGCTGGTATGTTCTGTATCAGCTGTATAAGAGGCAGTACTTTTGACCCAAAAACCTATATATGGTCGATTGGGTTATATTTTATAACGGTCATACGAGTTAAGCTAAAAACATACATCTAAAATATCCTTAGTATGTCTATAATACTCCGTCATGTTTATATTGTGTTCATTAATTATGTATAAAATTAACAAATGGGATCAAACAAATGCCTGCAGGTTAACGTGGCACATGCTTAAAATTTACCCATTCTGCTCCCATACCTGTTTTGACTTGTTACCAACCTGCCCATTTTTTTTAGTGTGTGGCTTATATATAAAGTATATATGTGGCATAGTTTATTCTCTTCATATCATAACCAGAAAGGTATTGGTGCAATTAAGCTGACAACTCTGAGTGCCTGAAAAGGGATTTAGACATTTTCATCCCAATTAAAGGTTCATTGACAGATGAAGAGTTTCCATCATAATTTCACCTTTGCACATCATAAAATATAAATTTTACACATGAAATTCTATAAAAATTCATCCATCGCCAACTTATTTTTCCGAATACTCTTATGTTTAACGCAGTCATCAGCAACCCGTAGTTCACTAGTGGCATTAGATGAGCTTGGACGAGGGACAGCCACGTCAGATGGACAAGCTATAGCGTATGTTTCATATTACAAAAACATGAATGGACAGCTTCCATACCCATTTATGTGCTCTTTTTTAATTGTCACCACTTACCATTTATCAAATATCGACTGTTTGGTTGTAGTGCGTCAGTTCTTGAATACCTTGTCAACAAGGTCCAATGTCGGGGATTATTTTCTACTCACTATCACCACTTAGCTCTGGACTATCAGCAAATCCCAGGGTATGCTCTCTTGTTTATATGTCTGCAATTTGTCCATGTTTCAGCATATATAACAAAATTAATATGCACTATACATCTACACTTCTATAAAATCTTACTATGCTTTCAAATCGTTTCCTTACTGGTTTTTGGCTATCTGATCCTAGTGAATCATATGAAAAGCATTTTGCAAATTTTAACTTAAAAAATCTGGTAATATTATTTTTTTTCTGCTTATGTCTTAGGTTTCCCTGTGTCACATGGCATGTCGAGTTGGAGATGAAGGTGGGGGTCTAGAGGAGGTAACGTTTCTTTACAAATTGACACTTGGTGCTTGCCCAAAAAGCTATGGTGTCAATGTTGCACGTCTAGCAGGTACTTGCTCTCCTTATGAATTTGTGTCACAAACATAGTACCATGCTGTTTTTTTTTTCTTTACGCCATATTAGCTATTTGTAATGAAAAATGATTTGTAGGTCTAAGAGCACAAGGTATGGGGTGCCATTGGTGTGTCATTGGTGAGCCATTGATGTGCCAACCATACCGGCCAACATGCCAAACTTGTGCCAAATGCATCCTTTTGTGTTTTGAGCCACTACAATGGCTCATGCCAAATGCAATCTTTTGTGTTTTTCTTTCTTTTTTTGTGTATTGTGAGTGAGTGTTATATTTGGTGGGGTATTTCGTGGGACCTACAAGTGATGTTAGTAATGTGTTATGAAGGAGGGGTCTTTTAGTTATTGGTGTGTTATTTGAGAGGTGTATGATGGCATACCAATAACGTGTTATTTGTCATTGCGATACCTTGTGCTCTAAGTAATGGACCTAAAAAGAGACCTGCAAATGTGATTGGTGTATTTTAAAAATGATTGGTGAATATAAAGAGAGAAAAAAGTGTATTTCAAAATTTTAATATGTCAATGGGGTAGGTTTATTTGTAGGTCTATTTATCATTACTCGTAATGAATTATGTTCTTTATCTACATTGATCTAAGTGATTAACATGATACATTCAACTGTGGCTTCAGGACTTCCTGATAATGTGCTACAAAAAGCTGCAACCAAGTCAAAAGAGTTTGAGACGATGTATGGTAAGAATAGAAACCATTCCAATCCCACCAATAAGCACTGGAAAGACGAGATGATGGTCATTTTGCAAAGTTTAAGTAACTGTCTTGTAGATACGCGTTGCAGTTCTTCAGCTGATGGCATTTTTGATCTACAAAGTAGGGCAAAGATACTTTATGACCAAAAGTACCATAATTAGCAAAGCCCTTGAATGAGTGTCCACATGTATGTTTTTGATGATACTATTATGATTACAAGCGCTACCTGATATCAGTTTTTGTAAGCATTAGCTGTCTAATTAACGTGTAGATAGAGTAACGAATGGAACCATTAGTTCATGGACAATTTTGTGCTATAACGATACATGTACTTGAGTCTTTACATTGCTTTTTAAACTTTGGAAGCATGGTCTAGTGGTTTACATTGGTTCTCTTTATCTTTAGGGTAATTTGCAAATTTCGTCCCTAATGTTTCTGGAAATTGCAATAAACACACCAAAAAATTTTGCAAATTTGCCACACAAGCTGACGTGGCGTGCAAAATAGCCACCGAGAGCTAACGGTGTTATTTAAGTGGTCTTACCCGATCAAGGATCTAAGGGTATTATTATCTTTTTACACATCTTCATCTTCCACACTCAAGAACATCAAGCCCATAAAACCCATATTTTATGTACAAGCTTTAAAAACATGAAATCCAAACCTGTGTGTCATCACAAATTGTCTTGTATAATGCAAATGGGATTGTACAAACTACAAATACTATGTTGCCTATTAATCTAAGCATCTACCATATGACTATGGTCTTTTATGATGCAAATTATTTTTTCAGTTATTGGATACTATATATATATGTTATGTGTTGTATATTGAAGATAAAGAAATGCGAAAAAGAATTATTATAAGTAAGAGCATTGGTTGAAGAAGCATAACACTCTTTTCAACTTGTGATGAAGACCAGACCTTGTGTAAGAAGATTCATCTTTATCAACCACCTTCGGCCACCGCTACCAACCACCTCTGTCCACTGCTACCAAATCCACACCTGCTGCTAGCTACCACCATCAAGATCCAGCACCGCCACTACCTAATCCACACCCACACCCGCCACAACCACCATCAAGATACGGATACCATATCTAAAATAGCTTATAACCTAATACGTAAAAAACCTAAGTATAAAAAACACAACTAAAAACAACAGTCTTTTGTTGACTAAGCAAAACTTAACTCATTAGCTTATCATGTGTACTTGATAACACACAATCGATGTGTGTAATCTTCTTGATATCATCATCACCATCACCAAACCCTATATCCGGCCACCATGGCCTCCTCCACCCCACCCACTTTAACCTCACCACTAAACCCTACCAAAACCACCATATCCCCACCCTCCACCACCTCACCAACCACCATCACCACTACCCACAACCACACACACCTATCACTAAATCACCACTACCTACCACAATTTCCTCATCTGGTCCCACAGAAACTTTTCCTTCACCCCTTTACCATCTTTAGAACCTAACCTTCTTGCTGGTTTCTTGGGTCGCAAGTCCACCCGGTTTGCCTCAAAGATGCATTTTGGTCGGGTCAAACAAAACAGGTCAAGTAAACACTCTATCTAAGCTGAACAAGCTTTACAAGATCTTGTCAAAGCTAGTGGTGATGAAAAGCTAATAAATAATGTTTTAATGAGTTTTGAAAAAAAGTTATGTGGTTGTGATGATTATGGCTTTTTGTTAAGGGAGTTAGGTAATCAAAATGAGTATTCCATGGCGATTCAGTGTTTTGAATTTGCCGTGAGTCATGAACGGGCTTATGATATATTTGATGATATGTTGAGTAACGGGTTTCAACCAAGTAGGATTAGTTATATTTCACTTCTTGTGGTTTGTAGTGGTAAAGGGTTATGGGAGACTACTATGAATTTGTTTAACGAGATGAGTTATCGTGGGATTGATCCGGTTATTTATACAGATATGTCCTTGATTATATAGTGGTCTATAACACTGAATATCTACATCGAAGTGCAAATTTTAGGTTTGGTTTTTGCATTAAGCATCATTCATTTTGTTTATGTGAGGATCTATAAAACACACTTGAGCCTTGTGCTAAGATACTTACTTGATACTTAGAAGAATATATCAATGTATGAATAATGTAACAGTAATAATAAGAACAAACTGTTTCACCAAAAGGCTTCAATATATTAAGCAAATAATAAGAGTGATCTAACTATTACTAGGGTTTACAACCTTGAAGCTAAACGTATGAAAATATATATCTAACCTTAACATATGATCTCCTTTTATAGTCACAAGGATTCCTTTACAAGATAACTATGAATACTCTAAACATGCAGAATATTCGTATAAGTCTAACTATATAAGATATCTTCTAAATATCTTCTATACATATCACATTACACGTTTTCTATCACAACAGTACAAATACTTAAACTTCAGACTCAACAGTACAAAGTTCCTTCTGGCAGTACTAATATAGGTAGTACTGTTAGTGTAAACTCCGGTAGTACAAACTATTAAGTTGACAGTACTAAGTGTTTGAACATTTAATTCCCAACAATCCTCTCCTAAACTTGTGATTTATCTCCAAATTAGCATGTTTCTTGAATTAAATCCTTAAGCTTGAGAGGATTCTTCCAAACACTTTATCTTCTTGTAGCCTTCATTGTATCTTCAGCCTGTTGATGTATCTTCCTAAATAATTCCCTTGCCATGCTTGAATCTTCATCCACTATGAGTTTACTTGATAACATAACAATAATGTTGGATCGATGTACTCTAACCAAACTAACTTAAATAGCTTGTTAAGGTTTAATAACCTCGGATAAATCCTAAGTTATTAACAATGAAAACACTGAGCAAACTCTATTAAGTATGCGGAATTTACTTAACAAAGCTAAGAAGAATAACTTTAACTTTGAACGATTTTATTAATAACTCTAACTCTGCTTATTATGCAGACAACTCTAATAATATCGAACTTCTCTAAAACTCTAATAATGTCACGTACATCTAATGCCAATCTAGGGATCCTTTTATAGGCTCAAGGATAACCCTAAACGGTTTACAATTCTTATCCTTGTACGTCAAGTAAACAATACTTAGAAAGTTCTAGATAAACACTACTTTCTATCTTTAATCTAATACAACCGACTTTAACTTTACAATACTTTAATGAATAAGCAGTACTTTGACTTTTACTTAGCAGTACTTTGACTTCTTGCAGTACTTAGTCTTTCTGCAGTACTTTAATCTTCTGTATCCCAACAATCCTCCCCTAACTTGAATTCTACTTGTTTGATTTCAAGTTCCTTTGTAGATTTAGCTTTAACATCATTATTTTCAAAGAGGAATTGTGACTTTATCTTCAGATTTTATCTTTGTAGTTTCTCTGCTTATATCATCATCAAAGTAGTCTTGATTTGTATAATTCTTTTCAAAGATCAAGCAACAATCTTATTTCTTTTCAAAGAACATTCAAAGAAGCTCCATCTTTTCAAAGAACATAAGACAATTTGTACATTTAATTCAGGTAAGTTTCACTCTATTCTCATCACTTCTGGTATATAAACTCCCATGAGAGGTGAATCATTGAAAATTTAATAGATTTGAATTCTCTTTACCAAAGCCATTAACTCGAGTAGCCAAATGTTTTGGTGTGTAAGACCATGGTACATTGATAACCATATGATTTTTAGCAAATCATCGCCTATCAACATATTTGATTTGTCTTTACCAAAAGTCGCACTTTTGGACTAGTTAGTTCTTTCATCATGGTGAACTAATTACCATATAATGGTTTTCCACGCCTTTACCACAAGCCATTTTCTTGTGGGCTAGCCAACTCTTCACATTCTTGATATGGTGAGTTGATGACCATACAACTTATTAGCAAGTTGTTAACTACAAACGGTTTGAAATATCTTTACCGAGCCGTTTGCTCATGGATTAGCCAATCCTTTTATAACCATGGTGGATTGATAACCTATTGGTATTACCATCTCAAAACCATTTATTTCTTTTAACCTTTGTTTCAAAATATTTATTACTTAACAAAAGTTTTTCAAAATCATCGAATCGGTTTAAAAGCGCAAGCGATGCTTTGATGAAAGTATCGTTTGATCGCCAGACTTTGAATAAAGTCTCGATATATCAAAATTTAATCAATTAAGATTCATACCGCTTATTCATCCTCATCAAGAATTGTAGTCCATCGATAAACGACTTGATGACCGGACATGCTATTTCATTATCTTCTTCTACTTCCATTCCATGCTCCAAGATCCTCCTCATAGGTTACGGTGTAAGAGGATATCTTCTATCGCTAACATGTGAATCATAATTCCATCTTCTAACTCTAGAACATGTACTCCAGTTCTTCAAAGAATCTCCATTAACAATCTCCCAATTCTCTTGATTCTTCCAAATTTCAAGAAGTGCTTTGTTCTTGATTTCCCATACAGTTGTGAGATCTCCAAGCAATACTAAACCAACTCTTTCGATGGATTTTGTTCAAAGTAATCTCGCACCACATGATATAAATAAAATAAATCCACTCTATCTATGATGTGCAATAAATCCCATAGCTTTGTTGAACACTCTGAAGCTTTCATCATCTCTATGAAACATCGATAACTTCCATCTTTGATTCTACAACTTCAAAAGCAATAATTTGAGATTTGTTCACTTTCATCTCAAATCATCTAGAATACTCAAAATCCACTATTCTTAAGTAATTCCTTAGTTCATCATTAGTATCGGATCGTAACTCAACTTTTTCTTTCTTTGATGACCGTACCTTCTCGAGATGCAAGACTGAGAAGCGAGACTTTCGAAGCGATTACCTTCTCTATCTTCATCTTCTACAAAGATCGCCCGACGACGAACAACTTCCATCATAGAAGTAGTTAAGGGTGTCCTTCCGTGAATAAATCACTCTTCCTAGCCATAAAAGTGAAAATCTTGGCTTGTTGTACCACAACAGGTAAAAGACTTGTAGGTTTAGGTACATCTGAAAGTTGTTTATTGAGGAATACTTGAACAAATCTTGGATACATCAACCATTTTGAACCATGAGTGATATGTGAAAGCATTCCATCTAGAATTAGCCTTGAAAAATTGAAAACACGATAAGTAGCCAATCCAACTATAGCAGATGCTATGTTAGATCCAAATTGCTCCCATGATGTACTTTTAGCACTAATACAATGAAGCAACACATGCACTAAAAACTTCCAGTGAGGACAAAATAGGGGTTTCCTGAATGTTTGTTCAGTTAAGGACCCTTCTGATGTGCCCGGTTGGTGCAAGTTTTAAATTTATAAAAGGTGAATTACCAATATTACCAATAACACATACGAGCAAGTATACTCGTCCGTTATAGCAAGATTGTGAAGGTAAGTCGGGATCGTTCGCGAGGATTTGAGTGAATCGAGCACAAGTTTGAATTAACGGAGTCTATCAAAACATATAAGAAAGCAAATAGATATAATGAAATTCGGATGATTAAAACTACACTTGCTTAAACTAGTTTCATATCATAGATTAATGTGATTGTGTTAACTACTTAACATGTTGGTTATGATAATTAGTTGGTGGACTAATCTATTGTTCTTACAAGTCAAACTTTGATCAAGAGTTTAGTTCATAAAAACAAGCATTAAGTTTAACCAATCAATTCAAGATCAATTCAAGTTTCATAAGCCTACATACATAAACGTAAACACAAAAACATCCACTTGTTCATCAAATTGCTTAAGAAATGGTCAATACAAAAGGTAACCGATCATAGACAAAAGGCTACAATTGATTCTCAACAACTAATCTTACGACCATTTAGATGTTTCCAACCAATCCAATTTGATAATCAAAAAGCGTTTCTATTACAACCACACCTTAGTTCCTTTGTATAATCAAGAATAATGGGTAAAACAATCATCCATAGACAAAATGATTATGACTAGTTGAACAACACGAAGTTCTTTCGACCCCAACGATTATTACCAATTAGCCAAACTTGATTAACAAATGTCACTATGAAACTTTAGCACAATTGGATCTTAGAATTAACTTGAAATTGAATTAAAACATGTTAACACAATCACTAACTAATCATATGATAATCAACATATTTAAGCAAGTGTATAAAGAAACTAGCCACTCATAGCAAACATGAACATAAACTCATAACTTTGAACATTAGAAAACATGATTAAAAGTCTTACAATGCTTGGAATAAGATTACAATTGATGAAGTAATGTTTCCCAAAGGATCGTGGTGGACTTCTTGGTGTTTTGGCCTCCAAAGGTGGAACTTCTGGAACTCCAAACTTCCCTGGATTTCTAAGGACGAATTTTAAGAGCTTAAGGCTTGGTTTGGTGAGTAGAGAGATTTGTAATTGAGGTGTGTCTCATATGCTCACAATTAGCCTCTATTTATACTATTTCCAAGGCCTAGGGTGTTAAATGCTTAACTTGGCCTCCAAGGAGTAAGGAAGGACTAGAATACACCAAGGAAGGACCTAGAATCGTTTGGATGCAAAGGGAAGCTTAGTGATGAAGATTTGACAATGCAGCTTCTCCAACCGGATCGGTCATATGACCAACCGATCCGGTGGTCTTCAATAATAACACACCGACCGATCCGGTTGCGGGTTGCGACCGATCGGTCGGTTATGGCAAAACATTAATTCCGACCAAATTCCAACCGATCCTACTGAAGGTGTAACCGGATCCGGTTGGATCTTCCGAGATATAAAACTTGATCTTTTCTTTCACTGCCTTGTAGAACTTGGTTCTTCAATCACTAAGGTCTTCAAAGGTAGTTGAGATTTAGCTTTCTTGAAGCGGAATCTTGATTAGTGCATATTTCCACATTTTCCTCCATTTCCTGCACTTGGTTATAAATACTAGACAAACATCTCTAGATACGATTAAGTACTAAAATCACACAAATATAACCAAATAATGATATAAAAGTACACACAATGTTACTGAAAAACATGCACAATCTGAGTGTTATCAAATTCCCCCACACTTAAACTTTGCTTGCCCTCAAGCAAATCTAGGACAAACATCCACTGGTACCAGATCGTGATTATGAAAAATGTGATGCAAATCAACCAAGTATAAATACGAGAGAAGATTCATCAATTATGCTTATAAAGGTGAAACATCAAGATGTTTGACAATATCCAATGATTTTCTTGCATGATTAACATTTCAAAACACCTCACGAAAAATAATGGAATATAATTCACTCAATCACTCATTTTAGTGGAGTAACAAGATAAATCACACTCATTGCTCACCATGATTAGATTATTACCATAAGCTTGTACAAGAAACAAAACTCCACCGACGTGGCGTGAGCACCAAGTAAAACATCTAAAGAGGGCTTTTATTCGGGTTATAATGGTAGGCTTAGGGTTAAGGGTATGGATAAGGCATGGAATGTTAATGAAATTGGTGTTAAAATAAAATGAAATCAAGTCTAATTCTCATGTTGCTAGCTACCAAACGTTCCACGAACCAAATAAACGATTATAGCTTTGCTTTCTTCTTTCCACTTTCCACGACTTTTTGCTTTGCCATGACAATTATTCTTCGATCATAGCACATTGGCTATTATTTCCATACTTTCAACACAATTTTTTTTTTTTTTTTTTTTTTTTTTTTTTTTTTTTTAACATAAACTCATGGCTCAATCAATCAATCACATAGGATGTGGTACTCATAATCATTTGAACAATCTTCACTTTCCGGCGACTAGCAACCAACCGTTAGACATTGATATGGGATAGGCTAAGGTTTAAAGTGTAAAATCTTTTGTATTTTCCGGTGAAGCAAAAATGAAAGGGTCGGCTCGGAAGGTGTAACTAGGGGTATCTAGTGCTAAAAATGAGCACTACAAATGGGTCCATGTGGGTGGTTAACTAACCAATGAGGCTAGTAATATATCATTAAATGTAAAATGGAAGGCCATTTGGGTTAAATCCTAAGGTGCCTCTTTATCACACGAATTTACTTATATCGCACGAATGCAATCTCACTGCGGTCTAGTAATGATTTACAAGCACAAGTTCTAGAATAAATAAAATCACCGGCACACTCATAGCAAAAGATCCAAGCATAAAAGATGTATGCTAATAAGAAATAGGCTCAAATCCTCACAATTTAGTGGAAAGGGTATAATATGTGTTAGCAAATGTTATCGATCCCAGAATGGATTGCAATAGTAATCGAACACATCTTGAAATTTCAAATATTACCAATTTTACCAATGGAATGATCCGATTATTCTAATAGATAATCCTAAAAGTGTGAAAACAACTAGATCACAAGGGCAAACAAAATTTTAAATTGAAGCATGAAAACTCTAATTTTCCTATTCACCCCCACACTTAAGTTAGACATTGTCCTCAATGATAAACGAACTTCAAAGTATAGAAATAGGAAAATAGAGATGAAACCGAGATATGTCAACGAGTTTATCGACTTAAAATTTCTTCTTCATTCTGGCGTCCCACCGGATAAATCATTACCGCACACAATCTTATAAACAAACAAAGGTTTTATTAAAAGTGGCACCCCACACTTAAGTTCAACCAAAGGTTTAAACTTTGGGTGTGACCACGAAAATCAATCGACACACATGGGTTGCCTCCCGAGAAGCGCTTGTTTTATTACCGAGTCATCACCGACTCGAGTCTTCCCGAATTTATTCAGTTGCAAGGGCAGCTTTGAACATTTTGTAGAGGTCGGGATGTACATGAATTCTTCACCAAGATCTTCAATATCGTCCCAGACGAATTCAAGTGATTGGTTTCCATGGAGCAGTTTGTGGAATTCTTCCAGAAATGGTGCTACAAAGGTGATAGTTTCGAATTCATTCTCATGGTGTCTCAAGGACACCGTCAGAATCGAAACTTCATTCGCTTGCTCCTTGTCGTAGTATAACTTGATTCGTGTCCATTTACAATGAAACTTCCACCTTGTTTGTCATAGAGTTCGACATACCCGATGGATATCCATGTTTAACGACATATGGTCCAAACCATTTTGGTTGTAACTTAGGAGCTTTGAATTTGAATTTCATGTTAAAAGCGAACTTTATCTCCGGCTTTGAATTCTTTTCGGATTCGTAGCTTTTTATCATGATAAGCTTTTGTTCGGCTTTATACGTTTGGAGTTTTCATAAGCTTGGAGTCTTAATTCATCGAGTTCGTGCAATTGCGTAAATCTTTTCTCTCCAGCTATTTTGAGATCGGTGTTACATTGTCTCGAGCGCCCAATAAGCACGATGTTCAACTTGAACGGCAAATGACAAGTCTTCCCATACAAGAGTCTCGTAAGGAGTTGTACTAATTGGTGTTTTATAAGCCGTCACGAAATGCCCACGAGCATCGTCAAGTTTTCTTGCCCATAAAGACGGATTGTCTTTTCTTGTTTTCAAAGATTCTTTGAGAGCTCTGTTGGTATTTTCGACTTGACCACTAGTTTGTGGATGATAAGCGATCGCAAATCTATGATGAACTCCATATCTTTTCATGGTTTTTCCATTTGTTGATTGCGAAATGAGTTCCTCGATCGCTTATGAGTGCTTTGGGAATTCCATAACGAGCGAAAAGCTTTTTGAGAAAATTAACGACGACACGAGCATCGTTTGTCGGTAAAGCTTCGACCGCCCATTTGGACACGTAATCTATCGCAACCGAATGTATTCGAATTTGTGGGATTTAGGAAAGGTCCCATGAAATCTATTCCCAAAATATCGAATATTTCGCACACTTGAATGCTTGTTAATGGCATTTCATCCCTTCGAGAGATTGGTTGTTCTTTGACAAGCGTCACGATTTTGAACAAGTGTATGTGCTTCTTTGAATATTGTTGGCCAATAGAATCCGAAGATCAAAAACTTTCTTAGTTGTGGTGGAAGGACCATAATGTCCCCAGTTGGGCCATGGTGACATTCGTCAAGAATTTTATGAGTTTCGAACCAAAATACATCTTCGGATCATCCCATCGGACACATTTTGAAAAGATATGGCTCTTCCCAAAAGTAGTATTTGAGTTCGAAAAGAATTTGCTTCTTTGAGCATGAGTTAGTCCTTTTCGAGAATTCCTCCGTGAGGTAGTTTGCAAAGTCGACAAACCAAGGATCGTCATTTCGTCGATGGTCATGAGAGTTTCATCGGGAAAATAATCATCGATTTCTTCTTCTTTCAACTCCTCAAGATTAGGATTTTCGAGACGAGATAAGTGATCGTGACAAGATTCTCTCGCTCCTTTCTTATCTTTGATTTCGATGTCAAATTCTTGGAGTAACAAAATCCATCGAATAAGGCGTGGTTTAGCGTCTTGCTTGGTGAATGATACTTGAGTCTTTGAATGATCGGTAAAACATTTTTTTTGAGAGCACAAGATATGATCTGAATTTGTCAAAGGCAAAACGATGACCAATAATTCTTTTTCGGTGACGGTATAATTTTCTTTGGGCACTATTCACCGTCTTCTTGGCAAAATATATAGGTCGAAAGTGTTTTCCTTCGCGTTGTCCTAAGACGGCTCCAACAAAGAAAATCGCTTGCATCGCATTATAAGTTCGAAGGGTAGTGACCAATTAGGTGAAACCATGATCGAGCACTAGTAAGTTGAGATTTTAGTGATTCAAAGCTTTTATGCAATCGACGCCGAAGTCAAAGATAGATTCTTTCTCAAGAAGTTTTGTCATCGGACGAGATATTTTGGAGAAATCTTTGATGAATCGGTAAAAACCAAGATGTCCTAAAAACTCCTAACGGCTTTGGCGTTGGTTGGTGGTGGAAGTTTTGAGATGACATCGACCTTTGCTTTGTCGACTTCCATTCCGGCACTAGAGATTTTGTGTCCAAGCACAATTCCTTGGTTACCATAAAGTGGCATTTCTCCCGATTGAGAACAAGATGTGCGACTTAGCATCTTCGAGCATTTTATCGAGATTAGAAAGGCAAGCTTGAATGGATCTCCAAAGATCGAAAAATCATCCATGAAAACTTCCATGGAGGTTTCTAGCATGTCTTGGAATATGGCGATCATACACCTCTCGAAAAGTTGCGGGTGCATTACAAAGACCAAAAGGCTTACGCCGATATCGTAGGTTCCAAAAGGACACGTAAAGGTGGTCTTTTCTTGATCGTTAGGATCGATGGGAATTTGGAAATATCACGAAAATCCGTCGAGGAAACAAAAGAATTTATTTCCGCTAGTCTTTCAAGCATTTGATCCATGAATGGGAGGAAAGTGATCCTTTCGGTGGCTTTGTTTAACTTACGATAGTCAATACAAACACGCCAACCGGTGATGATTCTAGTTGGAACTAGCTCATTTCGGTTATTAGTTACAACCGTCATTCCTCCTTTCTTAGGAACACGATGAATGGGGCTTACCCAAGGGCTATCCTCAATTGGGTAAATGATTCCAGATCGAGAAGTTTAATGATTTCCTTTTAACAACTTCTTTCATGTTGGGATTAAGTCGACGTTGACGTTCTACCACGGGTTTAATCCTTCTTCAAAATTGATTTTGTGTTTGCAAAATTAGGACTAATTCACGGGATATCGGATGTTTTCCAAGCAAAAGCTTGTTTATGATTTTGAGCACGGAAACTAAACTTTCTTTCTCATTATCCTTGAGCAATGAAGATATGACTCTTTGGAAGAAGTGAGTTCTCCTCGGATAAGCATATTCAAGATAATTTGGGAGAGGTTTGAGTTCGAGATCCGTGGGTGGTTCTTCGATAGAGGATTTTATTCGCATCTTGTCATTGAAAGTAATTTCCTCAAAATTTTCTTCCTCTTCCTCCATTTCTTCTTCTTCGAGTTATCTCCTTGAATTCTACTTTCATGAAATCATCAAACTCTTTATCGAATCTGCTTCGTTGATTTTTCGAAAGTAGTCATGAATGGATCGGATTCGCTCGATGTGCATCTAATTCCTCATCGGTGACTTCATCTATAACATCGACGTTAAAACTAGTGTCATCACCGGAATGTGGGTAGCGCATTGCTTTATCGATAAGAAAAGTGATTCGATCTTCCCAACTCAAGGTTGAGTTCTTTTCCTTTAACTTTGATGATTATGTCGGCGGTATTTAGGAAAGGTCTTCCTAAAATGAGTGGGACTTTACTATCTTCTTCCATTTCCAAGATTACAAAGTCCACGGAAAAATGAATTTACCGACTTGAACAAGCATATTCTCGGCAATTCCACAGGATATTGATAGGAATGATTTGCCAATCGGATGCTCATTTTGTTGGTTTCAGTTTGTTGTTGCACAACTTGGAATAGAGTGAATAAGGCATCAAATTGATACTTGCGCCAAGATCGCTAAAGCATCACATTTAACGTTATTCCAAAGTACATGGAATCGAAAGCTCCGGGATCTCCGAGCTTTGGTGGAATTTTGTTTTGAACTATAGTGAGCATTCTTCGTTAAGAAAAGTTGTCGATATTTGCTCAAGCTTGCTTTTGTTATTAAGAAGTTCTTTCAAAATTTCCGTAATTGGGCATTCCGGCTATAACATCAACGAGAGGAACATTGAGTCTAACCTCTTTGATTATTTCGATAAACTTCTTATAACGCTCTTCCATCTTTTCTTTCTTTAGGCGTTGAGGATAAGGAATTTTTGGTGTATACGCCTTGACGGATGGAATGTCTTTCTTTTTGGTGGTTTGAGTTGTGTTTGGTTCTTCGTTTTCATCCTCACTATCAACGGTGACAGGAGTATTAGGATTAGGTGGTGGATCGTCGAGACCACTTCTTGTAACAACATTGATATGTTCATTTCTTGTTTGGGGTGGACAGTGACGTCTTATCATTTGATGATTTTGGATTGGATTGAGTATTACTTGGCAATGAACCGGATGGTCTAGAGGAATGTTGGTCGAAAGTGCATGAGCTTGTTTTCAAGATCTTGGATAGATGCTTGATGATTTTTCCGTCCTTGCTCAACTTTGGCTTTGAGATTGAAAAATTGATTTTGATAAAATCATTTGCGGATTTTGACCGACCACGAATTCTCTCATGGTTTTTCAAATTCGGTTTCTTCCGTCTTTTGTCGGAACTTTGGTGTGGTGGATCGTCGGTTCGTGGTTGAGAATCACGGTTGTCATCCCTTGGTCGACGATCTTGCCAATTTCGAATTTCGACCGTAATAATTACTACGATATCCTCCTCCACGGTATCCTCCACGAGCGTAATTTGCTTCTCCTTCTTTCGGTCCACCCATAGGTTTATCGTCGCACTCGGACGATGGGTGATTTCCTCCACAATTGTTGCATCCGTCTCGCATGTCTTTCATTTCATCTTTGATATCTTTGTATTGCGAGTCGATTTTTGAGGTTAACGCTTCCATTTTCTCCAAGAGTTTTGAGGTATCGGTGTTTTCGACAAAAGCAACGGTTTTTCGGAGAGGTTTGGTTTTTGAATCTTTGGACCAATCAAGTTTGAGAAGTACTCGATCTTCGAGCAATTGATGTGCATCATTAGGAGTTTTATAGAGAAAAATTCCTCCAGCATCAAGGATGCCTTGAGAGATTTCATCTAGTCCATGGTAAAAGATTTGGATAATGGTTCCTTTTGATAGTCCATGTACATGACAACTACGAAGCAAATCTTTCATTCGAAGCCAAGCTTCGACAAGTGATTCGTTTGGGTTTTGGTTGAAAGCGAATTTCTCCCATTAATCGATCAAACATGGCGGTGGAAAGAATCGGCTCACAAAGCTTGCCTCATCTCCTCCCAAGTATTGATGATTCACAGGGTTAATTCATTGTACCATACTTTGGCATCTCCGCGAGTGATGATGGGAAAAGTTTGAGTTTGATGGCATTGACATCGGTGTCGCCATAACGGAACATGCCGCAAATTTCGATGAATTCGACAATGTGCTTATGCGGATCGGCCAGCGTCGTCCATCGAATTGTCGGTCTTTGATCATAGAAAGGTGATGTCCTTCACGGTGAAGTTGTCACCAAGGTTAATAGCAACGATAGCACTTCCGGAGTTGGTGCTACGGTTCGATTAGTTCCCACATGGGTTGATCGTCCGCCATGGGAAAAGGTAAATTGGTGAAAGGGTTGTAAACAACTTTGGCTTCAATGAGGTTATCAAATGGTGGGTTTGGTATTCTTGGTACACGATTTTCCAATGGTATGCAAAGTGTTCTTCTTCTTCTTCTTCGAATCAATCGTTCGGGGTTGGTAAGAGGTGTAATTGGTTCTATTTCCGTTGCTCGAGTGTTCATACAATGACCTAGAGAATCCAGGCAATATCTAAACACACGGACAAGAAACGAAAACAGTTTATATGGAACAGAAGAAGGTAACCGGATCGGTTGCGGGATCGACCAATCGGTTAGACCAGTTGAGTGATGGAACAAATTGTAACCGATTCGGTTGAAGGCCAACGGATCCGGTTAAGGTTTCTGAATTTTTTTAGTTGAATCGGTGAGGAAATTCAAAAACTTGTTGAAACACAATCAAATCCCGGCGTGCGCCTAAAACTTGATGTGCCGGTTGGTGCAAGTTTTAAATTTATAAAGGTGAATTACCAATATTACCAATAACACATACGAGCAAGTATACTCGTCCGTTATAGCAAGATTGTGAAGGTAAGTCGGGATCGCTCGCGAGGATTTGAGTGAATCGAGCACAAGTTTGAATTAACGGAGTCTATAAAAACATATAACAAAGCAAATAGATATAATGAAATTCAGATGATTAAAAACTACACTTGCTTAAACTAGTTTCATATCATAGATTAATGTGATTGTGTTAACTACTTAACATGTTGGTTATGATAATTAGTTGGTGGACTAATCTATTGTTCTTACAAGTCAAACTTTGATCAAGAGTTTAGTTCATAAAACAAGCATTAAGTTTAACCAATCAATTCAAGATCAATTCAAGTTTCATAAGCCTACATACATAAACGTAAACACAAAAACATCCACTTGTTCATCAAATTGCTTAAGAAATGGTCAATACAAAGGTAACCGATCATAGACAAAAGGCTACAATTGATTCTCAACAACTAATCTTATGACCATTTAGATGTTTCCAACCAATCCAATTTGATAATCAAAAGCGTTTCTATTACAACCACACCTTAGTTCCTTTGTATAATCAAGAATAATGGGTAAAACAATCATCCATAGACAAAATGATTATGACTAGTTGAACAACACGAAGTTCTTTCGACCCCAACGATTATTACCAATTAGCCAAACTTGATTAACAAATGTCACTATGAAACTTTAGCACAATTGGATCTTAGAATTAACTTGAAATTGAATTAAAACATGTTAACACAATCACTAACTAATCATATGATAATCAACATATTTAAGCAAGTGTATAAAGAAACTAGCCACTCATAGCAAACATGAACATAAACTCATAACTTTGAACATTAGAAAACATGATTAAAAGTCTTACAATGCTTGGAATAAGATTACAATTGATGAAGTAATGTTTCCCAAAGGATCGTGGTGGACTTCTTGGTGTTTTGGCCTCCAAAGGTGGAACTTCGGAACTCCAAACTTCCTGGATTTCTAAGGGCCAATTTTAAGAGCTTAAGGCTTGGTTTGGTGAGTAGAGATTTGTAATTGAGGTGTGTCTCATATGCTCACAATTAGCCTCTATTTATACTATTTCCAAGGCCTAGGGTGTTAAATGCTTAACTTGGCCTCCAAGGAGTAAGGAAGGGACTAGAATACACCAAGGAAGGACCTAGAATCGTTTGGATGCAAAGGGAAGCTTAGTGATGAAGATTTGACAAGCTGCAGCTTCTCCAACCGGATCGGTCATATGACCAACCGATCCGCTGGTCTTCAATAATAACACACCGACCGATCCGGTTGCGGGTTGTGACCGATCGGTCGGTTATGGCAAAACATTAATTCCGACCAAATTCCAACCGATCCGGTGAAGGTGTAACCGGATCGGTTGGATCTTCTGAGATATAAACTTGATCTTTTCTCTTCACTCTGTCTTGTAGAACTTGATTCTTCAATCACTAAGGTCTTCAAAGGTACTTGAGATTTAGCTTTCTTGAAGCAGGAATCTTGATTAGTCGCATATTTCCACATTTTCCTCCATTTCCACGCACTTGGTTATAAATACTAGACAAACATCTCTAGATACGATTAAGTACTAAAATCACACAAATATAACCAAATAACAGATATAAAAGTACACACAATGCTACTAAAAACATGCACAATCTGAGTGTTATCACCTTCATAACCAATGTGCCCAAAAGTATCCCAAATCAGTTGCTTATCAAAACGAACAGCCCCATCAACATCATCAAACAATAAGTCTTCACGAATAGAGGCTTCAGTAATCTTGACATTTCTCCCAGCAACCATAACATGAATATATTCTTCATCATTCTCCATATGAACCCTAGCAGTGTCCCAAAATTGTTGAATCCAGGGCTCAATAACATCGGTTCTACTAATAGCGCATAACTAATTGGCGATCCAAGAAGAAAATCGATAATATCATGAAAGATTACATTCGCCCAAGATTGTCTAAATTCGCCACCATGTTGTGTTTGGAAGCAGATTACGACTTGCCATTGATGATTATATGATCACGATGAAATAGAACGAATAATATAGGTGAAAGTGAGAGAACTATGGAAAGATTAGGAGATATCAATATGAGAGGAAATTCGAGTAGTTATTTATAGGTGAGATTTAAAAATCATGACCATCAATAACAAAGTTACCGTTAGGTGTAATTACCCACAATATTACCGTTAGAACGATTGCTTTCCACGTGCGCGTGACTTTCCAAGCAATACTTTCATATAAGCAAAAGTAGTACTTTTCCATTCTCTTCCTTATAAGTGCAAATAAACATGAATATCCTCCCCTCAAGCAATGCATAGGACTATACTTACACTAAATAGTCCTCCCCTTAAATGTAGCTCAGTAATTGATCATTGATCTGTCCTAAACCAGTCAAGTCTAACACACTTAAAACAGCTCGAGACACAAATACAATGAAGTCACGGAGAATAGATTGAATTCCGGGTCGTTTAGTCCCAAGGAGACTCGATGGTGTGTAAACCGATTCGAGATAATGGAATGATCACTAAGGATAGTGATCTGCAAAGGTTATGATTAGAATTACTACACTCTTGATTGATTGGAATGGAATGGAGTCTGATTTGGAAAGCACAACAATCGGATCAAAGAAGCGTAAGCGTAAGTTTAAAAACTACGATATCGCACAAAATAAAAAGTGAATCAGAAATAAAAACCTAAAAATATAAAAATGACATTTTAGAATCCTAAAATAAAAGAAAATTATTAGAAAAAGAAAATTATTTTAACACTATTTAATTAATTATTATTAATTAAAACTATTTTAACTATTTAATAAATACTCTAAAATAAAAGAAAATAGGAAATAAGGCTAGAAAAATAAACTTATGATTCTGAAAAATCTAAAATACTATAAAACTAATTTTAAAATTAAAATATATTTTTCACACTTTTATTTAATTATTACCAATTAATAACTATTTAAAATACACTTAATTACTAGAAAATAGAAAATAAACTTGGAAAAATAAAATTTTAACTTTAAAAAATCTAAAATATGATAAAACTAATTTTAAAACAGAAAAGATATTTTTATGCTTTTTTATTATTTTTACTAATTAATTACTATTTTTAACTATTTAAAATTATAATAAATACTAAAAGATAGAGAAAAATCAAACTTTTCTAAAAATCCTATATGATGACAGAAACCTAAGAAAAATAGAAAAACAAGATTTGCTTATTAAAAAGATGAAAAGAAAAATCAAAAAGCTAGAAAATCTTAAATAAACACTATCACTGATTTTTATTTGGACTTTTTCTGGATTTTCTTTTTGAAAACTACTTTAATACTGATTTTATGAAACTTTAATGAAGACAAAAAATTTACAAGTCACCAATAAGCAGTTTTGATGGCTTAAAAGCCCAACAGTGGCTTTAAGAGCTTATTTGGTGGAAATAAGCTCAAACAAGCTTACAACTTGAAACAAAAGCTCAAAATGGATTCAATCAAGCTAAATGAACAGAAATGAGGCTAAGATATCCAAAGAAGCACACTAAAAAGTTATGAACAAACAAATAAGCACTTGTAATTAAAACAGAAATGGGACAAGCTTTAAGCTATTAGCAGCCCTAGCTAACAAGCTCAAAAGTGAAAAACCAAACTTGATACTTCAAGATGGCGGGTTGGCTTTCAAAGAACTAGAGAACACAAGATTTGGACAACTAATAAGCTCAATGCAAGCTTATCAAAATGGAACCATCAAGCGTGCAGGGCAGCGGTTTATAAACAGTGTCCACAAAAGCGATAGAATAAGCACTTAAAAAGGCGAGAAATAGAGAACTAGCATTTTGTATTTTGTTCACCAACCAAACTTTAATACCCCAAGAGCTTATGAGCTGAATCTTATTAATAAATCCACGTTGAAATTCCAAAGTTTATTCAAAAATGACCTTATGAGATTTTGACTTTTTGAGAACAACTAAAAAAGTTGACCAAAGTGAACTTTGATATGATCTTAAGCACTTAATATGATGTGTAAAGGTAAACTAAGACTGATTTGAGCAAGATTATTAACTTTCTAACACAAAATCATGATCCTATCTTATTACATTCCAACAGTGGACTCCCAAGATTTGATTAACTGCTATGTTGACTTTTTACTTATGAACACTTACTTTTATGACTGAGATCAGGTATTTAGACTTAGTTAAACAGAATTCCAACAAAACCAAAGACCAAAGTACTTTCAAACTCAAAGATCCAAACACCACTTTATATTACTGTTATGAAGATTTTTAGAGCAAAACACAAATTAAAACCATGAGATTGATTCGAGATCTTTTATAATCACTTGTTAAGACTTATTAAGCTTTAAACAACAACCCTTACAACATAAAACTTAAAATGACCAAAATGCAATTTTAAGCGTCAAAATGGAATTTTCATAAAACACAAATTTGAAAGAACAAGCTACTAATTTAAAAGCTTAGATAAACTTAATTATGACTGGTAAACACAAAGAAACAGAAATATTAGCTAATTAACAGCTGTAACAGTAAAATGCCAAATTGATCAAAAAAGCTTACAAATTGATTTCCAACTGCAAACTAAGATCAAGGACCAGTGAACACCCCTATAAGCTTACCACTAAGCTACTAACCCAAGGCCATCCATGATTTACCCTGCTCCAGCTGTGTACACCTTCTCCATGTGATTTTTTATTTTTCAAGTATTTAATTTGGATTTTTGGTGATTTTTGATTTTTTGATGCTAAACTGAATTTTAGGATATCTAAAAGCTTGATTAAGCTTTCTAGGAGCTTAAGTGATCTATTCTAATCCATTCAAACAACTGAAAACAACATTTGATCCAACATGAAATTTTGCATAAACATGAGATTTTGCATAAACTGTAATAGAACTTGTTACTGAAATTTATGATTCACAGAAGCTTTATTATATCATGAAAACTTGAAATACAGAGTTTAAAAACTAAAACATACACTGGACTTGAAAAGTAAGCTAAAACGACATAAGAAAATGTAAATTACTCTAGTTGTTGTGATACAATGCATCTCTCCTTTATAATGACTTTTCAGCATTCCTTGATGTACTCTGAATCTTTCCCACCAAATCTAAGCCCTTGGATCTTTGAAACTCATCATATCCGTCCACATGGATTTTGGCGCCAATTTTCTTCATAGCAGTTTTAAGCAATTAATGGATTTGGTTGAGTCAATTAAGGATATTTGGAGTTTAGAAGAGGTGGAGGGGACAAGGTATGGGAGGGGTTGAAGAAAAAATGGTAAAACCAGGACTGGTTTTTAGATATCTGGTTTGGGAGAGGATGCTACAGTGATTCTGGTATATGGGCGCGTTTTCTCTTGGGTTTGACTTGCGTTGACCGTGGTTTAATAACGGGGGAGGTCAAAAGGGTTGGCTGGGGTTCTTTTTGCAATTTGACCTGGGGCTCAAGGGCAAAGGGAGGGGTCAAGGGGTCAAGAGGTTTGGGCTTGTGTTGGATTTGGGCTAAGGTTTAAAATAGGATCCGTTTGGTTAAGCTATAACAACAAGGACCAAAAGTGCAATCACACCAAACTTCAAGGACTGAATTTGATAACTTTCCAAACTTATCACAAGGACCTATTTTGACAAACTTTGATAAAACAAGGATCCTTTTTGCATAAAATCCATTTTAAAAGGCCCAAGGACTAATTTTGCAATTTTCCAAAGTTTGAGGACCTTTCTTGCCAATTGACCAAAAACTCATTCAAGGATCATTTTTAACAACTTAGAATACTTCAGGGATCTTGAATGATAAATGTCCACATTTTTGAATTCAGGGACTAGATTTGACAACTTTTAAAACTTGGGGACTAAAGCGCCAATTTTGCAAACTTGATACATTTTCATCGATTTTGATATTTTGCATTTAAAACTCATAAAACACTGATTTGTGATATTTTGATCATTTTGATGTGTTTCTGAGTGTTTTCAGATGATTATGCAGTTTAAATTGTACAAAAATGATGAGTATTTAGACACTCATCAATCATGCCAATACTCACCACCAAGTGAGTAAATCTAGAAACATCAAATCCTTTGGTGAGTAAATCAGCTACATTATCATCTGTATGCACCTTGACAACATTAATGAGCCTATGCTCATAACAATCTCTGATGAAATGGTGCCTAATCTGAATATGCTTGGTCTTGGAATGATAAACTAGATTCTTCACAATGCAAATGGTACTATCATTATCAATATTGATAGGAGTATTCTTGAAATTGAACCCATAATCCAAGAGTTGATTACGCATCCACAACACTTGGCCACAGCGACTTGCGTGACCGCATATTACCTTGGTTGATGATGTTCTTTGCAATTGTTTGCTTTTACATCGCCATGAAACTAATCTTCTTCCAAGATATTGGCATCCACATGGTTGATATTACATCATAGTTATCACTGCATAATCACTATCGAAAAAGCTTCCAAGTGAAAAGGTGAATCCTTTGGATACCACAACCCCAACTTAGGTTGTTGTTTCAAATAACAAAAAATTCTCTTCACTGCATTCATGTGAGAGACCTTGGGTGAGACTTGATATCTTGCACATAAATAAATAGCAAACATGATATCAGGCCTTGATGCAGTAAGATACATAAGAAAGCCAATCATGGATCTGTATAACTTGACTTCTACTGGTTGTCCATCTTCATCCTTGCCCAATGAGTTGATAGATTTAATAGGTGTAATGGCGGCTTCATGTCATCAAAATTGAACTTCTTAAGTATATCGATTACATACTTGTCTTGACTTATGAAAATTCCTTCCTTTGGTGCTTAACTTGAAGTCCCAAAAGAAAGTTAACTCACCCATTGAACTCATTTGAAATTCATTCTGCATCAGCTTCTCAAACTCCTTGACCATAGATTGTTTGGTACCTCTAAAGATGATATCATATACATACACTTGAACTAGCATGATATTCTTCTTATCTCTCTTGATAAATAAGGTCTTATCTATAGCTCCTCTCCTATAACCATGTTGCAATAAAAAGGTAGAGAGCCTTTCATACCAAGCTCTAGGTGCTTGATGTAAGCCATAAAGAGCTTTGACAACTTTGTAGACTTTGTTTAGATGTTTAGGATCTTCAAAACCAGGAGGTTGTTTGGCGTATACTTCCTCGTAATCTTGCCATATAAAAAGGCACTTTTAACATCCATTTGATAAACACGAAATCCCATATAAGAAGCAAAAGCAAGGAAAATTCGAATAGCTTCTATCCTTGCTACGAGGAGCAAACACTTCATCATAATCAACTCCTTCTTCTTGTCGTAACCTTGTGCAACTAACCTTGCTTTGTTTTGATGACATTCCCTCTTTCATCTCTCTTGACTCGAACACCCATCTTGTACCAATGACCTTCTTACCATTAGGAAGATCACATAATACCCATACTTCTTGAAGTTTGAATTGTAGCATTCTTCTTGCATAGCTTCAACCCAACTTTCTTTAGTCAATGCTTGAGCAATATTCTTGGGTTCCTCTTGAGAGATAAAGCAAGTAAGCAGACATGTTTGATGGTCCTTATGATTCGATCTATTTTGTTTATAGACAAAGCTAAGTAAAGCATTATGAGGTTTAGTAAAAGTCTTAGCTTTGTGTCTAGTCATCACTCCAGTAGAAGGACCAATGATTTGATCGATGGGATGATTCTTATGAATTCTTAAGTTTGGAGCGTGGAACTCCATAGGTATCTTCCAAATTAGTAAAATCGACATCATTATTGGAATGCGAGAAAATACCTTCATCTTCAAACTCATCATCGGTATCTTCTAATCCGAGCATTGTAGGATCATCCAAAATCTTCGGTAATCAGTGCGTGATACTTTGATCAAAAATCTTGTCAAAAATCTTGTGAGAGTACTCTGCGGTCTTGTTCTTCTTCTTTGCCTCTTCATAAGCTCTTCTTTGATCATCGGTATAGGAATGTGCTAAAACATCTTGAAGAAGCATCGATTAAGTTCTTCTTGAATAGATTGATCCTCGTGAGACAATGAGGATTTTGGCTCATCGATACTTTTCTACAGTTCGATGGGTTTAGGTTCTTCATCATTAACATCATCGGTCTAATATGGACTCCATGAACAACATATTGTAAATCTTCTCCATTGTGCGCGGGTTGATTTTCTTCTCTAACGGTACATAGTTCATAGAAGGAGTTAAAACTTCAAGATCAAACATCCAATCGGGACCTTTACCCTTGATTTTCTTGATCTTCTAAAATTCAACATGAAGACAATCTTGAACCTTTTTAGTGACTACATTGTATACTCGAATCCCTTCTTGTTGGTACAATAACCCAATAAATAACCTTCTTGACTTGCCATCAAACTTACAGTTATCAATTGTATTCAAAATAGTAAGAGGGCATCCAAAAGGCTTCATAAATCGAATGTTGGGTTTGTTGCCCATCGACAATTCATAAGGTGTCTTCATTTGTGGCTTAATGGCGATGCTCTGTTAAGTACATAGCACGCGATATTTACGACTTGACCTAGAATTGAATAGGTAATTGTGAATGCAAGCATAGTTACAATTGCTTCAATCAAAGTCCTATTCTTCCTCTCTGCAACACCATTGTCTTTGTGGTGTTCTTGCAATCTTGAACCCCTCTTGATTCCTTTGTTTGCACAAAATTCATCCATAAGCTTGTTCTTGAATTCGGTTCCATTGTCACATCTAATACCTCTAACCTTGAGTCTCAATTGGTTTCAAGTGCTATTATGAGAGTCTGAATAGCATCGAGTATCATCTTTAAATCCCAAGAAAAATACCCAGCGAATCTCGCAATCATCTGTTACAACCAAGCGATACTTTTTCTTGTTTAAACTTGCCACGAAGCAGGTCCAAACAAATCCATGTATGACTCCAAGGTTCTCTAATATTCCTTTCCTCAAGCTTCTTGCAAGAAGCTTTGTATTGTTTACCCTTCTTACATGCCAAACAGGAGTGATCATTCTTGTAAGTCTTTGAAGGTAAACCTCTAACTAAATTCCCTTTGACCAATTTGTTGATATTCTTGAAATTGACATGACCCAATATTCTATGCCACTGATGTGCTTTTGCCACCAAACATGTGGCTCTCCCATAAGAATGAAGACTCTTCATGTCCAGACTATACGCATCATTAGTTCTTGGTACTCTAAGTACTACCAAGTTATCATCAACAGTTTCGAATTCAGAGGAAAGGATGAGACATTATGTGTCGATGAATAACACGGGATGCTTTTTATCACAGATTTGAGAGGCCGACAATAGGTTGAACTTGAGCTCCTTCACATATCTAACATTCTCAAAATCTATCGCCCGCTTTGATGGTTCCTTTTCTAGTAATTCTTCCTCCATTGGGATCATTCCCAAATGCAACTCGTCCTCACTAATAGATCTAAAATCGATGAGAATCTCCTTGTCTCTGTCATACTTCGAGCAACCACTATCTACAATCAAATGATCTTTAAGCTCCTCTTACGGGTTGCCACGCACAAAGATTTAGAGTTAGTTTCTTTTAGGAACCCAAGCCATTCTTGACTTGTGTTCCCCTTGTGGAGTTACAAACTCAAATTCTTTGAGTATGTAATTCCCACTATTTTTAAAACATGATCTAGAATTATCTTTTGATTTTTGCATGTGGATTTTCAAAACTTTCAAAACTCTCTTTTACAAGTTCATTCTCTTTTCTTGTATCACAAAAACATCGATTCACTTTTTGTTGAAATCTTGTTTGTCCTCGGTACTTTCTCTCTTCTTTCCATTCGGTTTTAACACTTGGTTCTGTGATCTAGATCCCTATGTGAATTGTAATACCTTCTAGGTTGTGATAATGAGATCTCCTAGGATACTGTTCCAAGAAGTGTTATGATTACCTTGTTTTGATGGAGCGATACTTTGGGAAGGTCTTGCTTGTGAAAATCTTGGTGGTTTAGAAAAGGTCTTCTCTGGTGAGGTACCTATAGTGCAGTGAGAAATTGCTGTGATTGACCCTATTTGAATTATTCGGTGGTTTGTGCTCTCTAGGTTCTTGATTGGCGGACCTATGCTTTGGAAATTTTCTAAGGTATTACGAGTGATGTTCACAATCCTTGAATAAATGAGTAGGACTAAAGCACACAAAACAGTTTTGACCCATACTCCCAAAGTGACTTCTTCTATGTCTATGACCAAAACATATTTTGCCTTCTAGGTGAATGATTGATCCTATTTTGACCAAAGTTATCCCAAAAGGTTTAGCGATCTTGTTTTGAAAAGGTTTTCTGAAGGTCGCTTGTGGGCGATACTTTGAGTTAAAGTCTTGCTTGACTTTGAACGTTGTTTTCAGCAGTTTCTTTTGGGGTTTCGGACCTACATTGACCAACTAGCTTTTCCTAAACTCTAGACTATCTACTCCAAAATGAGAAACATCGAGGCCTAGGGGTTGATGAATTCCGATGGGATGGGGGCGGAATGATAACCATTGTCTTTCTTATACTCGGGAGGTGTTTCACTAATTGAATCCTCATTACTAGATGTGTCTACATAATTAATGAGTTCATCATCACTAGTGGTTATATCCTCTAGGTCATCACCAGATTGATTCTCTTCTATGTTATCACGATCCATACAAAACCTAAGCCGGTTCTAATGTAAGCTCTTCTCTGCATTTTGAACATAAGTAACATGTGATGAGACGATTCTTTCCGGGCATCAAACTTTGCTAACAAATCATCTTTTCCTTAGTCAATTTCTCAATTTGACAATTTTACAATTTAGTTTCCATTCACTTAGTTTTAGCGGTAATCTGTTTTCATACTTTTCATTAAGCCGTTCATTATTTTCATGTGTTAATATTTTGGCTTCCATTGACTCTAAGGTTATTTGATAACCCGACTACCTCGAGACCTAGCCCTAACACAATTATCTCTTTCAATCACATAGCGCCAAGTAATTTTTGATAAAAATCATGACAATTTGAGCATACCTCGAGATAGGGTGAACTTGGTGAAGTAGCCACCATTACAAGTAGAACAGGATCATCTTCCTCTCCATGCTCAATCAAATCCTCCAAACCATTTCGGATTCCAAAGAAGCATGATCATATTCCTCATCAAAGCGGTGCTCCGGTCAATTCTTCTCTGAATCTTCAACCATACGCCCTTGCTACCATCTGATGGGTCATTGGTTCATCATCAAACTCTTCCTCCGGTCAACCTCGATAAATTCTCTTGAGCAACCAAAGCCTTTGTTTGATAATAAAGGATTTCTTTGAGCTCCGGCTTTGGTTTCTCGATCATCTGTTTGCTTGATACTTAGCAAACATGCACTCCTGCAAAGTGTCGATCTTTTGACAATTGAAGCATTCAATTTTGGATTTGTTAAAAGTGATTCCTTGTTTTGGTTTGAATTCAATGTTCTTTCTGTTTTCTTCATGTACTTCTTGATCCTTGCAATGATCAATGCAACTTGCCACGATATCAATTTCTTCTAAAGCATCCTCTTCAATATGGGAGATCTTCTTCATAAATTACTGGTAAAAAGAAGCTTCTTTGTGCAAAGAAAGAGCATACAACTTCATCCGAGTGCATGGTAGTAGTTGGTGGGGCTTCTTGAGCATAGGTGGGGGAGTGTAAACAACGATGCTTTGAGCAGGATGCTTTGAGGAGGAGAAGCGGTACTTTTAGTAGAATGCGCCCTCCTTCGGATGACGAGAAAAGCAATCTTGTGAGACTTTGAGCTTGATTGGCCATTCATCTCATGCTCATACACCTTGAGATGATTGTAGAGATCATCAAAATCCATGGTGTCCAATCAGGTTGTCCTCGATCATTGTAGCTATCACATGCCATGTAGATGGCAAACTCATAAGAACTTGATTGGCATCTTCAACGAGATACTTACGCCTTGTATAACTCCAACATCTTTGAGGAGATTTTGAAATCTATCATATGCGACATCAATACCTCTCTTTCACCAACGGTGAAAGTTTCAAACTGTTGCTTCAGCAGTTTACGTGCATCTTCTTAGAAGCTTCATTCCTCCAAATCTTGTCTTGAGAGCGACCCGAGGCTGCTTTGCATCTTTAGCATCATGAAACTTCAATAGATGACCATCGGTATAGCATATAAGAGTATGTTAAGAGCCTTCTCTTGATTCCTTATGGTAGTTCTTGGTAAGGCTGGTTTGGGTGGTGTAGGTTGTCGAGGGAATCTCTGAGTTACGGAACTACTTCATTACCATTGACAATTACATTCCATAGAGCATGGTGCATAATGGCAATGTCTTGCCTCATCTTCATGCACCATAGGTCATATTCTCCTTCTTGATGATTGGAATTACGAGTGAGGTGATTGATGGTGGTGGAACAACTTGATCGACATCTTTAGGTTTTGTTGTAGTAGGGTTTAAGGGTTTCTTCCTAGTCGAGTTTCCACAAGCTCGATACCACTTGTTGGATCGATGTACTCTAACCAAACTAACTTAAATAGCTTGTTAAGGTTTAATAACCTCGGATAAATCCTAAGTTATTAACAATGAAAACACGAGCAAACTCTATTAAGTATCGGAATTTACTTAACAAAGATAAGAAGAATAACTTTAACTTTGAGCAGCTTTTATTAATAACTCTAACTCGCTTATTATGCGAGACAACTCTAATAATATCGAACTTCTCTAAAACTCTAATAATGTCACGTACATCTAATGCCAATCTAGGGATCCTTTTATAGGCTCAAGGATAACCCTAAGCGGTTTACAATTCTTATCCTTATGCGCCAAGTAAACAATACTTAGAAAGTTCTAGATAAACACTACTTTCTATCTTTAATCTAATACAACCGACTTTAACTACGGTACTTTAATGAATAAGCGATGCTTTGACTTTTACTTAGCAGTACTTTGACTTCTTGCAGTACTTAGTCTTTCTGCAGTACTTTAATCTTCTGTATCCCAACAAATAAGGATTCCATATCTGAAAGGATATTCTTTCTCTACCAACATGAACACATCAACTCCATCTATTGTAGATATATGATGACCACCACATGTATCATACAACTTCCATGTTGTTGCCCTATCATAAGCTTGAAACTTCCATAAGCTGTCATTAGGATCAGGCTTAAATAATCTGTCCAATTCAACCCATAACTCCTTCTCTTTATCATCTCCAAATTCTGCTTGGTTGAATTTCTCATTGACCAAATCCCACAGATTAACTAGATCATCTCTGTCAAAAGCTTTAACCATGTCTTCAAAAGTTTTGTATACTTCAATGTGATTTCCAATTCTGATTATCCTCCAAAACTTTCCAAAGTTGTCTGAGTGGTTCTCCCATTCTATTATAGGATATTTAGCATGTAATGAATCAACATTCACATCTTTTGGAATGACAACCATCATATGTTGAAGTCTTTCATCAGTCAACTCTTCAACTATCTCATCCTCTGTAGTAGGTACTTCTTCTTCTACCTTCTGTTTCTTTGATGATTCAGACTCCAATAATGAACCTGCCCTTTTAGTAGTTGTTCCTTCATATTCTGTACCTATAGGAATGAAGTTTTGTACCCTCTTATAGGCTTTGATGTACATCTCTTCAATCTATGCATATGACTTTCCCTTCAGTTGACCAGCCTTTTTGTGATCTTGATTCTTCAAGTATTCCTTTATATGCTTCATCTTATGTGATTTTTTAGGAGGTTTAAACCTTTTACCATCCATCCTAGCACTCTGATGTTTCTTAATCATATCTAACAGATCCTGTAGAGCATCTTCTCTGTCAGCTTCAGGGATAGTTGCTCTCTTCTCTTCATATATTCTTTGAGCTAACAATGCATCCGATTCTTCTTGAGTTAACTCTTCAGTTGATACTTTAGCCAGTCTTTTTTCTTCAAGGAATTTTGCTACTTCTTTTTCATGAGATTTCTTTACTATTTCCTCATCAAAACTTATCTGAGCTAAAACACCCTTCTTAACCTTCTTTGGTGGTTTTTTAGCATTCATAATCCCCTTTCCTTTGTCTGCTCTTTTCCTCCTAGCATACACAATCCTAGCACCAGCAGTCTGCTCCAGCGATACTAACAGAAAAACTTGCAACACTAGCAGTACCTTCACCATTTTGAACTGCATGTTCAATTTGTCTAGCCACTTCAGCAGTACTAACTACTTCACCTATCTGTCTAGCCACACTAGCAATATTTTCCACCAAGTCAGTAGTACTACTCACTGGCTCAGTATCGTGATCAATCTGTCTTTCACCACCAATATCTTCATCAAATCTCCCCTAATCTCCTGCTTCTTTTTGAACCAATGTAGTATTAGGATCAGCATCTATGTCTTCAACTTCCTCCCCTGTTTGGAAGAATCATCCAAATCCATATCATCATCTGAACTTTCTGAACATGAGGACTCCACAATGTTGGTACTTCTTTGGGCTTTGAGTGACCTGACTTTTGTCTGCAACTTCTTCATCTTGCCAATGAGCTTTTTGTAGGCAGTGCTGTAAAGGATCTTTTTCTCCTTGAGTTCATGCTCCAAATCAGTCACCTTGTTTGTCAAATTTGTACAAGTATCCATCAAATAATGTATTAGTTTCAGACTGCCCTCACCACTTCCAGGTGTGTAACCTCCTGAGAGAGGTGGATCACATGGCATATCCCCCATGTTTTCCTTGTAAGTGGGGTGTCCATCACCTGTATCAAGTCCATGAGGACCAGACACATTAGATGTTGCCATAGGTTGGGTCTTATCAATGTTACCCCTGTCCTGCCCAGCTTCTAAGCCTGAGACAGTAGTGGTAGCCCTTCCTATTCTGCCAGAGGCAGCCTCATCTGCTAAAGTTGGATTAGGAGGAGATATGTGCTAAAGAACACTAGATCCCTCTCTGGATGTACTCCTATATGGTGATGAAGTTGGTTGTGAGGCTGATGGAGTACCAGATGATCTTGTGGGTGTGTGTTGGGACTCAACTGGGCTTGTTGATCCTTCACCCTGAATGTTTAACATATTTTCAAACAAAGGTACCACAATCCCATTAAACCCCTTAGATGCCATTCTCATGTTACTAAAAAGTTTTTGTGTAAGGCAAGAAGTTGGATAAACAGTTTTATGGGATTAAAGCTGAATTTTTCTTGCATTTAAAATTATTTAAATAAACCTTGGATACATTAAAAACTTGAATTTGTTATCCATGTTTTTCACCATACTATAAAAAAATCAGTTTTGAAAAGTTATAAGTCTTGTCAGTTGATAAGCATATGAGAGCAGTTGCAATATTGCTACTGAATTGCTCCCATGAGGATTTTTGGGACTTAATAGTGATCGATAGTATGCATGAAGAATCTCCATTGTGGGGAAAAACATCCTTTTTGAAAAGTCAGATTTTGAGCAGATGTATCATACCCCATTCTGGGCATGTTTTGAAAATTTTCATTGTTTGGCAATTCAGTAATACCATTTTCATCATCTAGGTGGAGATGCCTCCCAACAGATGGTTCAGTAATAGTGATTGGCTTGCCATCAACTGTTGCTTTTAACTGTTTAGCTCCATTCTTAATTGTATTGACGGTAGCAGTCTTCCAAAACTGACTGATTTGAGAGACATAGATAGTAGGGTTTACAGATAGAGCATCCTGATGAGGGTATTATTTATTAAATCTACTATCTCATGAAAGTCACTACCTTCATCTGTTTTCTCCAAGGAAGCGACCTGATTGTGTTTAGCAACAAACTACAAATTCACCATTAGGGTTAAAAGAATGTTTAGACTGCTAGGTTTACGATCGTTTATCTGTGAATTGAAGTTATTTGTGAGCCAATTTAGTATTTATAAAGAATACATAGGGTTTGAGAATATTTGACTTGGATATATCTTATCTTAAGAGAAAAGAAATCTTTTAGAATATGGAAAGAAAGTAAAATTATCCAAGTTAGATACCCTATAAGTATGGTAAGTAACAGAATTTTTCAATGGCTATATTTAAAAAGCGGTTACGCCCAAATACTACAAACGGCCATCCAACAGTACTAGTTTTACGCTAGTAGTACAAACTTTTGCCTAGCAGTACAAACTTTTAAGTTGACAGTACTAAGTGTTTGAACATTTAATTCCCAACAGTGTAGAAATAGGCTCTTGGGTTTGGAGTTGTGTTGTAGTTCTGGTTTGCTAATTGCTAGTCCCGTGGATTTTTGATCTTTTAGTTATTTCCTTTTTGGATCATTGGATCGTGTTTTAATGTTCATCTATTTTTTTAGTTTCGTAGATCTAGCAGGGTATTTTAATTATGTAGATCCGAATCCCCATTTAAATAGTAAAATTTGATTTTGGATATGGTTTAATTTATGTTAGCTATTATTTTTTTCAAATGTTTGGGGTGTTTATTTAGGGGAAAGATGATGAACAATGAGGACATAAAATCTGGGTTTTGTGGGCTTGATGTACTTAAGTGTGGAAGATGAAGATGTGTAAAAAGATGATAATACCCTCAGGTCATTTATCGGGTGAGGCCACTTAACGAGTGGTACTAATGACCGTTAGCTCCTGGTGGTTATTTTGCATGCGACGTAAGCTTCGGTGGCAAATTTGCAAAAAAAAATTCGATGTGTTCATTGCAAGATCATTAGGGAGGAAATTTGCAATTTACCCTTATCTTTACTAATCACAATGATTTTCATCTATCAAGTAGAAAAAATGAAAGTACAAACGGATATCTTTTTCTTCGGATTAAAACTCGGTTATAGAAAAAATGAAATAAACTCTTGTATGCCAATCAAGCTGTTGGTTATCTATATCAACTAGACATTGTCGTGCCCCTCCAATGTACCATTATTAGAATCCTGTGAAGAAACAACAAAAAGTCTTAGCACAAGTTATACAATGGGTAATCCTCTGTCTCACTGAATAAAAAGTCTTGGCACAAGTTAAGAATCTGGGACAAACCTAATGTTGATGTCTGGTGCTATTATGTATGACATTGATCATCCACATTATTATGTACAATATAATCAATATCCTAAAAAGTCTTATTTAAGTAGTAACTGGAAACAAACAAGTAAATATAAGCAAATCATATCAAATCACCTCATAGGTACAAAGGCGGGTAGAAGCAATGTGACAACACTTGCTGTTAAAACTTATAAGCGTAAATGGGTAATCCCCTGTCTCGTCGATTAGAGCCCCAATGAAATGTATGATTATTAAAAGAACGATAAACTGCTAGGAAGACATAAATTAGAATAAAACAGAAAATCTTTGTGATCTTATGAATATGTACCATTTCAATGTACATTTAATTAAAGGTCACATGGTCTCATTATGTAACACCCCCAAAAATGGCACATCGGAAGCACACAAGTCACGGGTGCTACTAAATTGATATCACAACACAAGTATAGAACAAGCGATTTTCATTAAGAAATTTCATTCATTGTTGAAAACAAAGTTTACATCATCGTTTAGTGCGAAAAACAGGCCCATAATAAAGTTGTCCTCATTTAAGTTTATTAGAGAAATCTATGACCATGCCATGCCTTTGCCTTACGCTTCCAAAATTAAGCTATCGAATTTAAACCTGAAAATACATGCTAAAAAGTGTCAACAAGAGGTTGGTGAGTTCATAGGTTTATTCAAATACATTTATATGTTCAAGAGTGGTGAAGTAACCCTTTAGTTTTTGTAACCATGGTGTCATCATGTTTACCTTGAAATAAAACTTTATTTGTGGACCATGTGTGGGTATATGACCATTACAACGAATATAATGTCATATACTGTGACTGTTACGCTATCACTAAGTTCATGCAATCGAAGCTTAACCATAGTGTGCATGCCTCTAGAAGCATGTTAAAATAAGGCCTAACAAGTGTTGAAATCCCTATACACTTGAATCTCGACATGATATATGTCCGGTTGCCTATTGATCAACCCGAGCAGGAAGTCACCCCAACAGATCTGTTTATAGCATTCGCGCTTCCCAGCAGAATTGACGGTTCATGAGTTCGGCCAAAAATTTGGGATTTAGGGCTTATGCTACTTTGCGTAGATAGTTTAATCAATAAAATATTTTCTGTGGTCCAGAAAACATTTTGTGTGATTCTCACATATGTAACTTTTAACAATTAAGTTTGCTAGAAAACAATCAATAGTGTGGTAGGTAAACATATCATTGATTTAAATAATTATTCATTTCAGTCAAACAACACAGTTTGAATAATACACATGTTCAGTAACGAACATTGAGTTTAAGTAAAACGAGCATGTATTCTCCCCCAAAACAGTTATAAAACAGATAAAAGTAGGGGTTATGAAACTCACCTCAACAATTAGCCATCTGAAGTGAACAATTCAATTAGTGATAGTGAGTGGATCCGACAAGCAACCTAATTTAGTATGACAAGTTTAGTCTTTATTCCATGTTTAAGACTCGAGAAATTTTAACTAAACTTTACAAGTTTTATAGTGTTTATGTTGTTGTTGCTTGTGTGGCATCATTTAAGTTGTAGGTATATATGTAGCATTGGCTTTCGGAAGTGTTTAGGTATATATGTACCAAAAATAAAAGTGTCAAAAACCGAATAAGTCTTTGGTTAGCGATAAACAAAAGACAATGTCTGAAAGTAATCACATATAAATAGTAGATGAATTGAGAATGTCATTTAAAGTGTATTCACGCATATATATATATATATATATATATATATATATATATATATATATATATATATATATATATATATATATATATATATATATATATATATATATATATATATATATATATATATTGTAAAGATTATATTTAAAAATTTGTATTTAATAATACACTTGCGAGATTTTTAGAAAAATCGGACATGACCCATGTATATCTTTTAGTTGTACGTGGTGACCTATGTCAAAAGTTTTATGAAGTTCGATTATCGGAATCACTAGTTGTGAATATGTTTACTAGTTTATATTCTAGTAATAAAAGAATATTTTGTTGCATTGCGTATAATGTTAGTTTATTTCGTGAAAACTTGGTTTATTTACATAATGTGTTTCCAAGCGTCGTTTATCATTGTCTTTTCATTACGTGTTGCCATGATTTGTGTTTTTATTAGTAATGTTAGTAATGCTTTGCAAGTCGTTCGTGATTGATGGGTTGCGGACGAATCATAATGTCGAATCGCGTACTTATGGTGCGTCGTGTGAGTCGAAGCAGGATGGAGACGAACCGAGATGCAACTTGGAGTGACTCTAACCACACGCACCCTATTGCGGCTGTTGCAACAAGCTATATGCCTTAGTGGGCTGTTGTAAAAATAAACGGACCCTCTACATATCTGGGTTTCAGCCCAGATTACTAACACACACTTTTATCTAAAACATTTTTGGCTTGGGCCTGACCTTGACAACCTAACGCACCCTCAATGGACATGGATGGGCTGTGCAGCCTAGTGTTAACCCAACAACAAAACAAACACTCATTTGGAAAGGATTTGAGGCCCGTATAAATCCAACACAACCACAGTACTTTTTTTGTTTCTAATGAAACTTTTGACGCAAAAGAATAACTATGAAACTAGTACAAAACGAACTCGTGCACGCTTAACATAACTTAACGAAAAACCAAGAATAAGCCGAACCTAAAGTAGACCAAAGATCGCTATAACTGAAACCAAAATAAGCCGAGTATCACAAATAAGCCGAGAATCAAATAAGCCAAAGCATAAGCCAAAACGAATTACCAGCTGTTAAGCTAATAAGCCAAAACCGAAAGAGTCAATAAGCCGAAAACCTTATTAAGGCGTTTACCAATTAAGTAGTTTCACAAGTTTTAGTTTTTAGCTCTATTTTTCCTTGTGTTTCACTTCTTAGCACCACATGACAACAACAACATTACCAAACCATTTCTTTTTAATCCCATTTTTGCACACCATTCGTATGAGATAAAAATAAATAAATACAAACAATTAATTTAGTGTCAAGGTTTTAAATCAAAGAATGATAATACAATCCTTACAAAGAGTTTTGATGGTGTCGAATAGGAAGAAGAACTTAAGCAAGAATAATAATGAACACGAGCTTTCTTGGAAAAATTAACACTTTAATTAGCCTCAAATATAAACCCAAAAGAGCTAGTCTTTTTAACACCTCCTACATCTCCAAATATTCCCTTCAATGAGCTTGAAAATTCACCACCTCTACAACCCATCACCTTACAAGAACATCTAGGTTCCTTACCACCACCAATCACCAATATCATGGACTTCGATCCATATTTTCCAACATTTCCACCACCTAATCCGCACTCCAATAATCAAACTTGGCCGGATGACATCCACCCACATCTCCCTCACTATCTCTTTTGCGAACATTGCCAATCCACTAGGGATATCGCACTAGAAATAAGGGACGAAATGCGGTTCATTCTCAACCATATTCTTGATCGCATTAACATTATCACTCACCAAAACTTCCATCATTAGACCCTATGCAAGCATGGAAGGAATTATAATAATTTTTTTTTTTTAATTTTTTCCCTTTCTTTTGGGTCTTTATAAAGAACAAACCCTGATTCTTATTTTTACAATTGTATGTGGCATATATACCACTATATTTTGATGTTTTATTACAAGGATTTGTTTACGTACCTTGGCATTCTCTCTTATTTCTCGTCTTCTACATGATTACATGTTATCACTAACAATCTTTCTTGTAGGTATCTTTTTCTTTCCTCACTTGATGCCCTATTCTAGGGGGAGCTACCGTCAAGGGGGAGTTAGTGCTTTGTGGATCATTTTTTTCCACCATTTATTTATTTACTCGACTCACTTTTTGTTTCGACAAAAAAGGGGAGAAGAGAGTAAAACTCACTTATACTTTCAAAACCTACATCTAATCTTAAGTTTTACTCACCATAACTTTATGTTTTGTAATCAACAAAAAGGGAGATATTGTTAATACAAATAAACTGTAAAAACATTTGTTTATATTTAGCGATCTCGTTAAGTTTTGTTGATAAAAAATATAAAGCTATCATAAGTAAAATTATAAGAATACATGTTTTGCAAAGTATATACATTTGGTCATTTACATAAATGTTGTAATAATAATATGTTGTAATATAATATGTAATAGTTGGGTAATATCCAAGACTCATGACCCATACCCATGGAGCTAATCCATAACCCATGACCCATTGCATGACATCATGCATGAAATCATGTTGGGTATTATCCATGGCCCAATGTCCATGACCCATGACCCATTGTCTAGATACATTGTATCTTGTTGGGTACCAATGACCCAAAGTCCATGACCCATAACCCCGGTTTGCAACCCAAAATCCGGACTACACTGACCCAGACAATGGATCCACGGAATTGCCTTTGGCGGATCACTTGGATAAGGGATCCAGGGGACACAAAGGCTTTTTGCCTATAAAATAGTGAGTCATTTCTTCATTGTTTCTCACCCTTCTTCTTACAACTCTCTCATATATTATCTCACTCTCCTAATCTCTGATAATTTGATCATTCTAGTAGTTCTTCTCTCTTTTGTTGTGATTCTCATTTAGGTCATTCACAAAGGCGATATCACGCTACTCTACAAGTCATCCAAACAAAGGGTCCTTGATTAATTTGTTCATCTACAAGATTTCAGAAGCATATCTTGTATTTCATATTTCACATAGTTGTTGTGTAATAGTTGTGTAAAGGTTTAGTTTTACCTCATGGAAGAACTCGGTATTTAGCTTTGTATCAGAAAAAGTGTAAGCGACGTTGTGAGGCTTCTCCGCCAATTTGAAGGAGCTTGTTGACATAGTGCTTGAACTCTCGAGTGGGGTACTCGGGGAGTGGAGTAGGGCAAGGAAGGTGTCCCTTATAGCCGAACCACTATAAATCACTTTTGTCGCTACTTTCTATCCTTTAATTTACTTGCATTATTTACTTACTTTATTTATTGTTTGGTACTATTTATTCATCTATAAGAATTCACATAATATTGAATCTAAATCTTTGAAACTTAAATTAAAATCGATAAAACTAGTCAACCCCCCTCTAGTTTTCCACAAACCCTTTACCCGATTATAACCCTCGTACTCCAAAGCTTAGCTTCTAAAATATGAAACCCGATCACTTTAGATTTCAATACCTTATGTTTGTTTCAAATGAGTGTTTAAGTGTGAAGTGTGGTGAGAGGTTGAGGCTAAAGATGATGATTTATATAGTCAAGAAGGATATGGCCTTAGCAATTTTCTAATATTAGTTTGTATGAAATTCAAGTAAAAGAGAAAAAAAAAATGTCAAGCATGCATGAATTCGGCTAAAGATGTGGGCATGGGAGAATTGTCATGTCGTGTTTGTGTGTTAGGAACATAATATCCAAAGGTTAACATATAGTCAAGTCAAAAGGTGGTGATGTGAATGTTTGTGAGAGTGTGTTGTGTTTCTGTGGTTGCGACAACCAAAAAGAAAAGAGAAAAAAATTTGGTTTGCTTTGATTTTTGATATTTGATATAATTGTGTTGGGAAGGTATTGATTATTTAAGGAATTAATAGATATGACTAAAGAAATATTTATTTGATGTGAAATGGATGGAAATGTGTCCGAGGTTAGTTAGGAGAAATTGGTAAACAGATAACTTTGTTTTATCATTTGATAACTATAACTATAAAGTATTGATTATTTAAGTCATTAATAGACAAAGTGACACTTAAAAAAAATGCGGCGTGTAATGGAAGGAAACACCTTTCGAATTAGGGTTAGAAGAATGGGTATTTAGATACTTTGTATATATATTTAAGGCACTAATAGTTAAAGTGATTAAAGAAAAATTTAACACTAGAAAAATGGTTAAGTAAACTTTTAAAATGGATTAGTTTATGTTTAAGATAAGTTATTCGCTTGGAAATTTATGGGTTGGTTGCTTTGTGGCAGCCTTCGTCGGTCTATGACGTGCCTAGGAACCATCGGGGAAGGTTACGGTGAAATATTAACTCTCCTCTTAACCTAAAATGAGTTGCAACTTGCAACAAATGATATGTACTGCAATAACGTCTATCACTCTTTGAGAAGCCCAAACTACTAGGTTTGTCTAATTATGTAAATTATTTACCTCTCCCTCTTATTCTCAGTATCCAAAAATAAAGCTCTACAAAAGTCTTACGCGCCAAAAATATACTGATGACATCTCAACGGTTTTCATCCTTATTTTTGGCAAAGATTAATTCAACTACTAATTTTGTTATGCATTTAATAATAATTATTATGTTAGCAAAAATCACGTATTTTCTTTGTTAATTACTACTTTTTATATGTCTCTTGCTTAAATATTTAACTTCATCTTTTATCTCTTATATTGCATACTACTTGTTACTTTGAGTAAAATGAGCATTTCAAAATCGGCATCAAAAAACATTGCAACTGAGGAAACAAGCAAGGATGTTGAGTATGCCGATATCTTCGAATCTGACGGAGAATATATCTCCAACACCGGTGACAGTGGAGAAGACGTATCCATGAAAGAAGCACACCCAACAATTGAAGTTGAACAACAACTGCAACAACGAAAAGTGAAGCGTACTCTTTTCTCCCCCTCCTCCTCCTCCAACAACGCTAAGAAGGTACGTATATTTTAATTTAGATTTTTCTAAAAACATATTAATTTTATTGTTGTTTTCCATCTTTTAATTTGTAGTAACAAATGATACACTGATTTTTTCAAGGAAAACAAAATCAAAGAAAGGAGCAATTCCAAGTCAGCAGAAAATGTGGTCACCGAAAGAAAAAGCAAGAAAAAACACGCTTCAATGTTTGAGGTGGTTGTCAATAAACCTGAGAAGCGTATTTCCAATACCGGTATCAATGGAGAAGAAGCCCCGACCAAGGAGGTGGAAAAACGAGGAGTGAAGCGTACTCATTCCTCCTCTGCGACCCCCATTAATGCTGATAAGGTACTCAACTTTTAGTGTTTGCCGCAAACACAATTTGGTATATATGCGCTATCTCGACCTACCATGCAATGTATTTGGATACATATATGTTCTCATTTATACCTCATATATGTTACAAGTGACCTTAATTAGTTGCTTCAGTTGACATTATAATCTTTTTAGCATACTTTGTTTACATGGATATGGCATGTAAAATAGAATTCTTGTTTTTATATGAACAGCATAACAGGTCGTTTGTGTGTGTAAATTATATATACACTATGGACAATCTATGTTTTTCTTTAGGATAGCTAGCTTGTTTTCTTCTCTTTAAAGCATACTCGTATATATCATATACATGAGACATAAAGAACATAGAAAGAACAAATATACGTACTCTTGAAGATTAAAGCATATAAATTACATAAACTATAATTGAAACAAATCGATCCTGTGTATTTGAAGCAGGTTCACCATTATACTATTTTATTGGGTCAAGGTTACAAGTAATTAAAACGCTGTTTTGTTACAAATAAAAAGAATATAGATCGAGTCCCTCATATTCTTGTCATTGAATTGGCGTTCAAAAGTGTGTTTCTTTTCTTTCTTTTTTTTTTTTGACTATAACTTTTTATTATGTGGTTAAGACGTAAAGATATGTTATTGATCACAAAATAAATTTTTTAAAGTTTGATTCATTTATTTGAAATTTGAGAGACTGTAGAACACAGTTAAGATATAATGGACCTTATCCCCTGCTTAAATAATGTTTTATTAATAGACTAGCCTATAGACCCGTGATAAATCACGGGTTGCTTATAAATAGTTTGAAAATATATAATAGTTCATATTCTAATCTTTTATATAATAAAACAAAACCCTATTAGAATTTTCATTTCAAAAAAATCAATTCATTCCTTATTTGGCAATATTTTTTTAATTAGATTTTTATTTTTAAGTGTAAAAAAATATTAAAAGACTAATTATTTCCTAATTTGCCCAAAAATCTATAAAAAAACGTTTTTACAATCACGTTCATAAAAAAGATCAAAATACACATGGGCCTCTCTGCTATTTTTTCAATTTATAAGCCAAAAATGTAATTTAAAAAAAAAACACCGGAGCTCATTGAGAAAGCTTTCTATTCTATCCTTTCTAAAAATCACTCATGCCTCCTTTCCAAAAACATGTTTCACAAGATGATATTATTTAGGGTTTCAAAGGTTTTCATCATCTATCCATTGTGTAAGTAAATCAATATTAATTTTCGGTTTTGAAAAATTGACAGGAGGATTCGATTAGTTTCCATAATATATTCCCAACAAAGTTTTGATTTTGTGTTATGGGTTTTTTATTTTGTTAGTTTAATTGATGAATGAAGGTGTTTATTATCTTTGTTTAGTATGTATGCACACCAAGTGTTTGTTTTATGTCTAAAAAGATGCTAAAAATTAATGGTTTTGTTCTTTCTAGCACCGGTTCTTAGAACACGAGGCTATACCTAGAGAAAACCTTGCAACTGTAGCTCAAGTAACAAAGGAGTAATCACATTAGGTGTAACAAGAGTTAGTTATACAATAGAATCAAGTTGTTGAAGTATTGATGAATGAGATCTTGCATAAATTTTGGATATAATGAGTAATTAGTTATTCTTTGTTTTATATTCGATGTGTTATGTTGTAGGTTTCTTTGGGTATAGATTATCATCATAATATGTTATTGTCTCACTAGAAGGTCAATCCCAAAGAAGTTATCGTTGGATGGTAATTTTTTCAACTCTTTGTAATGTCAAATTTGCAAAATTCTGTTTATGTCACGATATTTAGATCACTTTGCATGACTAAAGATTGAACAATAATAAGCAATTGTTACTGATTGATTAATATGGTGTTTTTTCCTTAGACTAAATATTGTAGAGTTTAGTACCGGTTTGTGTTAGTTTGGAGTGATACTCAAGTTAACCGGGCATATATTATGTATAAGACACGCATAGCCTCCGTAAATTACAAACTAAAAAGTGTGCCAAGATTAGCATTCTTTGGAACAACCATTTCTTTGTGATAGTAATTTTTGATATTTTGAGTTTGTGTTTATAGGTAGATCTTTTTAAAATGCATTGCATATTTTAGTTTTATGTGTCTGTTAGCTTAAGTTTTTTTTTTCTTCCGTCGCACCTTTGCTCCGAGTTAGTTAACCTTTCCATGATTGTGACACAATGATGCTATGACCAAAGTACCAGTACTCGCCTTACCAGATTTTAATAAGGTATTTATTGTTGAAACGGATGCGTCGGGGTACGGGTTTGGTGTGGTGCTAATGCAAAAAGCTAGACCAATTGCTTATTTCAGCCAAGTTTTGGGGTCTCGCTAGATTGAAGGCATTTTATGAAAGAGAATTAATTGCGATAGTATTGGTAATTGAAGTGGCGGCCAGTATTTTTAGGCGGGCATTTCGTAGTAAGGACCGATAAGTAATTACCTATCCTATGTATGACTTAGATTTACCCTATAAGTAACTTTTACTCATGTCTAATCCTTGTGTACAACCTTATAACTATATTTCATTGAAAGGCGATTATTAACATGATGTAAATTACCATGACATATTTTAGGTAAAGGAATTAAAGAGAAGGGTCGAGACGGTTCAAAAGATGAATGAAGTGTGTTACCTCTGTCCAAAGATCAAACTCCTTATGAGGTTGTTTGGGATTACATTTGAGGTAAATTATTTTCAACCGGTGGAAAAGTAGGATAAACATGGTCAATATAACTTTATATAGAGGTAGCGAAATATCGGGTGCACTATTGGAGTAAATTTGATCATTTCAAAACACAATTATCTCTTAATACCATGTTTATATTTGTATTTTTTTATGAAAGTTTTATTTAAATTTTCCTACAAAGGTATTCTTGGTTAACAATTTAAACATGTCGGATTGGTAGCTTAACTCTCTTTTACTGGTCAATGGGTGCATTACTAAAAATAATAGGTCTTTTAGAAGCAATTAGAATTGTTCAATGAGGAATAAAACCAGCGATTGGTTTGTATATTTATTTTAAACACAGTATTATATCAATTATGGAGGCCAAAACGACAATGGAAGACTTACAAAGGATGAAATTGATAAAATGTTGGAAGATGCGAGAAAGATACAAATATGACGATCAAAAATACAAAAAGAAGACGAGGCTTATAATGCATTGGAAGATTACATTTATGCCATAAAACAAAATTAATGGATAGCAACATCGGTATGACTATTTACGGAAGATTTGAAGAAGATGGATAATGTGGTTGAGGAGGCAATTAATTGGCTTGATGTGAATAAGGTAGCAATCAATGTGATAGAGGATAAGAAGAAAGAAGTTGAACGTATATGCAACTCCATAGTTGGTTAGGTCATGTAAGAAATATGAAGCGCAAAAAACTAGTCTTTTGAAGCACAGTCAGTGTCGTTTTGATAAACCCTTTATACTCTTTTCTTCGCACTATTATTGGAAGATGGTTTTTAATTTGTCTACATTATCTTTTTTAAACTAAAGACCTGGTTTAATCTCAATGTATGTTATGTGATGAGGTTGTGCTTGCTTCGAATCCCTGTATGTCACTCTGTGTTGTCTTTTGTGATGCAATGTCATTTCGATGATGGGGATAGAAAGTTAGAGATCGGGTTGCTAGAGTTTCGTTTTCTTTGTGTTGGGATAGTGTTGTATTCTTGAACATAATTTGTTATGCACTATCAATGTATGTAAACTGTGTTGTAACATGGTAGCCAACTTGCTCAACCCGTTTATTTTGTGAACTAGAAAAGCCACCCAAGATTAATTTGCCATAATCTAATACGTTTGTAATTAGAAGAGGTGGTGCATTTGCATGTCAATGTTTATTCTTGTGGGTTAGATCAGGTTAAGTTCAACATTAATTCTTTATGCTCTCTCTTTTGTGCTCTTTTCCATTTAGTTATGAAAAGTAACATAAAAGCGTGCATCCGGTTTGAACAAAGCTAGACTGATCAACTAGATGAAACGTACCCAATATCGAAGAACAAAACTAATAGGACAAATTATTGAGTCAGCTAAGATCATTGCGGTCTCGATATTTATATATTATTAGCAAAAAATCGCATGTAGTAATACCTGTATAACATATATTTATCGAGTATTAGATAAAGAAATTATTAATGTATTATGATTGGTTACATTGTTAGTTCATAACTTTATGGCAAGGAATCCCTTATGTAGTGAGGCTATGTTTGGGAGGTGGCTTATCGAACTTATAAGAGCTTAAACTTTTAAACTATAGTCTCTAGGTGAGTTAGTCTCTTTCTATTTTACAATCAAGAAGAAAATATACTTGATAACCAAAGAGCGAAATTAATAAAATCAAAGTGTTTGCCGCATGAATATATAACGAGTTGTCAATGGTAAATGTTGCCATAACCAAAATGTTGGGTTTGTTGGTGAAGTATTTTGTCAAATATGGCAATATGTACTCTCTTTATCTATCTAAATATTATAGTGTGGCAACAATGATTAAACATGTTATTAACGGGAAAGATAAAGATTGGCGAGTTATAAAAAATTGGTAACAAATTTATAATTCACATCTATAATCTGAATTGAAAATCTTAGCATGTTTTAAATGAAGAATAGAAACTTTGAAAACCACATTGATGTACGGGAACTCTGCAAGGTCTTACCACCTTTTTTATTTACTATATTTGAGTCTTTGGAGTACTTTAGGATTATATTCTGCGACGAGGATTAGTGCTTAATTAACCCATTTCATTAGTAACAAGTCAAAATTTTCACATGTAATACTTCAATTTCTTGGATAGAGTCTTAGTCGATGAGTGAACAACCTCTTGGTGATTGGTTGGAAGAACAAGTTTAATACTCCATGGAATAACATAAATTAGATGAAAGCATCACGTTAATTTGCTTATCGCTATAATGAATGTACCTTATTTAACTCATATCATGACTTTAGCGATGAATTGTAGGAAAGTACAAGGAACATGAATGAATATAACGAACCAAAAGTATAACAATGTAGGCTAAGCATAAGTGACAAATAGGTGAGTTTGGTGATGGGTCAAAACCGATGGAGACGAGACATGTCACATGAGTTAATATTTTTACAAATAACTTTTATGAAAACTTTTTAATAATAAGTTAGTCGTTAAATTTTATAACATAAGCACCTTTGAATCTAAATAATCTAAGAATACAATACAAACAATCATTAAAAGTACATACACATGTATGACGCTATTATTATGATTTTTCGCCTTCAATTATACTATCGAAAATCATGTAAGACAAGGGCAAAATATATCCATTTCAGCTGATAGTTTAATATAAATGGGTCATATTGGTGTGGTTTAGTTAGATAATAAAAAAGTAACTCTTTCAAGTCGGCCAAAACTTAAAAGTACGTCGCTATTTTATTGCTTTTACCCTCTACGAAAATAACATATATGACCTTTTACAAAGTACATCAAACATAATTATAAAACAAAATTAAGAACTGTAATAAAAATAGAAAACAAAAAATAACCTATTTGTTTTTATAATAAACAAAAATACGTTATTAAAAATTTTAGAAAAAACCCGCGCGTGCGCGGGCATCATAACTAGTGTTACATATGGTAATTCTCAAAGAGTAAGCGAATATTTGCATAACAATTTTATGGGTATACACAATTTGTGAAAAGATTAAAAGAACGTTGATAAATAAAACCGTGCATGTGAAAAAAATTTCAATAGCATGAAAGAAATGTTTGCATTGCACGGTAGAAATGAATATAGATTTTCGGATCAAATTATTTGTAGCATTTCATGATAAGTAATGTTCATTTCAAGCCACTATTTGACATTTGATTATTCTTGTCCTGTTTCAAAACCTTCAATCATTTTTGACTTTTTACCTTATGCACGTTGACATAAAGCCAACGATGGGTGAAAACAGGTTTCGGCAAAAAAAAAACCAAATTAAACCGTACAAAAAGGTCGGTCTTGGCTTTTGTTAATTGATAGTCATGGCAAAATAAAAAGTTACGATGTCCTCGATTAATCTTTAATGAAAACCTTTTTGGGAAAGATTGTGTTTCAATGTAGGATGATAGTGGTGTTCACCCAATTCACGAAGTGGTGTTCACCGAATTCAAGAATCATTACTCTTGTTATTTTCCGTAGAGTGAGATTAATAAAGATCACATAAAATTAAAAATCAAATAAATCAATCTCAATCATTCATTTTTATCAAATTAATTAAATTCGTTTTCACTCTTATATTTAAAAAGTAAATATCTCACAAACCGTTAATAGTTAGATAAAACTAATTATACCATTGCGACAAGAATAAAATTATCTTTCTATAGAGATCCAATATTGTATACTTTCGACGAACTTATTTTTTATCGTGTTTTGCGGGTTTTGATATATTACACCATAAATGAAAATTTTAAAAATACTCTTTTATGTTAACACAACCCTTAAACTACAAACCCTAACCCATAAACCCTAAAAACCCCTAAACCCTAAAACCTAAAACCCTAACCCCTAAACCAAAAAAAACCTAAACCCTATCAGCTAAACCCTAAACCTAAATACTTAACTAGCATAAACCCTAAACCCACAAAAAGTCGAAAAGAAAAATTAAGTCGAGTATATGATGTGGGATATCAAATTAAAGTTAATTTTATGCTTGTCGTGATGGTATGATTAGTTTAGATCTAACGATCAATAGTTTGTGAGACATTTAGGCCCGTTTAGTTCGCGGAATATTTTGATGGAATTGGAATCTATCTATGGAATTGGAATGTGAAGGAATTGGAAAGTTAAAGAATTGGAATGTTAAGGATTTGGAATCTTAAGGAATTGAAATTCGCAAAAACTTATCGTGTTTGGTTGGAATAAAATAAAATATTGAAAAACAAATTATAATAAAATATTTAAAATTTTATTTTAAATTAAAATTGATAATAATAATAATAATAATAATAATAGTAATAATAATAATAATAATAGTAATAAAATAATAATAATAATTAATAATATTAATAATAAAATTAATGTAATAATAATAATAATAATAATATTATTATTATTATTATTAAATAATAATAATAATACTATTAATAATAATAATAATAATAATACTATTAAAATAATAATAATAATTAATAATATCAATAATAATATTATTTTTAAAATAATAATAATAGTAAAATAATAATAATAATTAATAATATTAATAATAATATTATTTTTAAAATAATAATAATATTAAAATATTATTTTAAAATAATAATAATATTAAAATAATAATAATAATTAATAATATTAATAATAATATAAAATAATAATTATAATAATAATATTAATAATATTATTTTAAAATAATAATAATAATAATAATAATAATTAATAACAAAATTAAAATAATAATAATAATTAATAATATTAATAATAAAATTAATGTAATAAATAATAATAATAATAATAATAATAATAATAATAATAATAATAATAATAATAATAATAAAGTGGCGTTCATAATAATAATAATAATAATAATAATAATAATAATAATAATAATAATAATTGATTTTATGATAAACATCTTGAATTCCATGGAATTGTAAACATTCCTCACACTTTGCTATGGAATGTTGAATTCCGAAAATGAGAATTTGAAGGATTTCATTGCATTCCATTTGCCAACCAAACACGTTAAGGAATTGAATTGGATTTGAATTCCTTGAATCGCCAACCAAACATGTTATGGAATGAAATTAGATTCTAATTCCATCGAATCCTACTGATTCCGTGAACCAAGCGAGGCCGTTTTTAAAAGTAAAGGTGAAAGTTTATTTTATTGTTTTAATGAAAAAATGAATGGTTGAGAATTATTTATTTGATCTTTAGTTTTTCTTTGATCTTTATTGAACCAAACTCTTTTCCGTATAGCCCATGAAATTAACATGATGACTAAAGGTAGTAGATTATGAACGTTCTTGTAATACTAAACAGCTTGCACATACTCATCGCCTTAGTTCACAAGTAAATAAAATTCAAGCAAAACACCAAGCATCCAAATCACGAAGCGACTCTATCAACATTTGAAATGTGTAGTCTTTAAAGTACTCCCATGTCACATAGCCTCTTATGTTGGTTCCGAACGTTCAACGCCATAAGTAGCATACTCATTTCAAGAATGAGTCCTCATTCAATAATGACTTTTCTTAATTCATCAATATGCAACATGAGTCCTTATTTATGGAAAGGAATATGGATGCTTTTTTAGCATATATTTTATTAAGGAATTACATAACCTAACAATAATCGAATCAAATAAGATATCCATAAGCCTATGAGGTTATTTACATGTGCGTATATATTGGCTATCTATACAAAATAAACTAATTCAATTTAGTTACATTAAGAGGGAGTTAACAAAAACCTATTTGGAACGATTAATTTAAGGGCCCTTAATTTAAATGGGTCTTCAGTTGGAGTTAGTAATAACAAAATCCAGCTTTCACAAAATAGAAGAATGGCACTAAATGAGTATAACAAACATGGAACATATATATTCACTATTAATGAGGCAATCAACGTTTTTTTGTGTGTGTGTTACCAAAGTGCAAGCTATGATTATGGGATGAGCTTTGGATTGAACCCTTGAGACACATTTTGTTAAACAAATATTATGGACTTCTTCAAATACCCCTTTGTTTAATTACTTTAATTTTAGAAAATATTTTTTGGTTAGAACTAATGATAAAGAAGCCATATATACCATTTTCCATTGCATGGGGATCATAAACCTTCATAAATTAGAAAGAAACATGCTACGCTATACATTCCGTTGCAAATCCTAATCGTGTAAAATTATAGGTCAAAGTCAAACAATTTTTGTTATCGGCATCATAAAAAAAAAAAAAGAGTTTCTTATCTAGGTACCTTTCATAATGGGTTGTGAACCCTAATAAGATTGACCATTTTAAATCGGGTTGCAAACCCAAATCAAGATCAAATTGCAAGATGAATACAAACAGAAAATTTTGTACCAACATAAGAGCAATATTAAAGATTGAGAGAAGGAATGAAATATTGAAATTTCGTACCAACAAAATTTGAAGGTTGAGAACTAAAAAGAAACCAAAATCACAATATATTATCTTATTTGTTAATCTTGGAAAAATCCATTAAATGCCATTAAACTAAAGCAAGCAATAAGGAACAACGTGTAAATTTTATATCTTAAGTGGCTTTTGTGACATGACATTTATGACATGGCAAAGGTATACATGTGGCACTAATGACATGTATAATTTTCAAAAACTTTTGTTTATTATATATATATTTCAAAAAACCTCTTTTATTATATATATAGATTTGTCGACCAAATTAACATTTTTATGTGCATATGGATCATCATTAGCTATCTAACTATCTTATTTACTTGGCAAGGTTTTTATTTGACCTATCAATTTTATATAAAATTTGGAATGTTTGAAGGAATCGCTGTCGGGTACACCAAAGGGGCATGGTTTGGAGATAAGGGACCAAGAAGCTGAAGTCGTAGAAATCCAAAAGATTGATGTCATACAGCCAAACAATAATTTTGTGAAGGTATTCTCATTCAAAGACGAAAAAAAGATTCTAAAGGAGTTAATAAAAACTGGTCTGAAAAGTGGTACAATGGAATTTTGGAATAAAATAAAGGGCGGTTCTTTGAGATTAAGCATTCCTTTGGATCGAACTCAGATTTATGAAAAAATAAGGCGTCTGAAGCGCACATATTTAAGTAGTTCTGGCGTTATTGAAGACAAGGAGAAAAGAAGGCTTTACAATCTGTCCCATGAGATATGGGGAGATGAAGTTACTAAATCTACTCTTGAAGTCAAAAAAGAAGTAGAAGACAAGGGCATAAAACCAGTTGAGGTGGTTCAAAAGAAGATGGGAGAAGATGTTGATCCCAATTATCTTGGAAATCTTGGCAAGTTTATCTCAGAACTTAGAGATAATGACGTCTTTGATATTAGATTCCCTGTCAAAGAAGCAATGAAAGTTGTTCCTGCTTCCAAAATGGCGCCCATAGATAAAATGATTAAAGGTTTGGACATTCCTTTTTTGAAACAGTACAGCAAACAGATATCGGTGGTTCATGAACTCCTGCAAGCCGTATTATCACATCCTTCATTTCCGTCATCGGATGAAAATTAGCTTTTAGCATGTTTTTCATGGAGTTACTTGAGATGGAGCAAAAAGCTGTAGCTTGTTTTATTTATTTTGCTTTTGCAACTTGAAATTTTTCGTATTTAAACATTGGTGCTGTTATTTAATTTCCTATCCTAGCAAATGATTCTCATTTTTCTTCCACACTGTCCTCAATGTTTATATATGTTTCAATTCCAGTATACTGTTAACAAATCTTATAAACTTGAATCTTCAAATACTTTTTACTAAAAAGGAATACACAACTATATCTTTGCATAGTTCACAATGAAAGGTTTATGGATATAATTTAATATGCGTATAACCGGATTCGAACTCGAGACTTCGGGATTGCACACATTACGTATGAGAGTTGATGTTAAAATAATTAATATATATAAATATTATTATTATTAATTATTTGTCACGAAATAAAACATAACGATAGTTAATATTTAACGAGGTTAGACTAACGGTCGTTAAATGTAAACTACAAGGACTAGAGATGAAATTAGTGGACAAGAAAATTCTAGAACCCCTCCTTGGGTACCATGGCCGGTCCAAGGGGAGAGTTTTCTTGGTCACCAAGTTAAGTTACCTATAAATACAATCCCTTGTATTCATTCATAACCTAACCTTGGATCACTTAGAAACCTAATTTCTTTTCTTCTCTCCTCCCACTTGGTTTGGCCAATCGGTTACCAACCCTCCCCAAGGGTTTTGATTTTTTCAACTCAAGAAACAAGTGTTTGGTTTTATTTGTGATTCAAGAACCTAGCTTTTCACATCAAATCGATATTAGTACGTGTGTACAAGAACGAAGGACGAATACAATTGTGTTTGTGGAGATTTGTGGGTGTCGACTTTTTGTGGGTCGAATTATATTAAACCCTAAGTTAGGGTTTGGGTTTTTGTTCCTCGTTCACGTTATCGTGTGTTTCTTGAATTGCTAAAAGGTACGCAGATTCTTTATTCGGTAAATTCAATTACAAGTATTATTCCTATTACTTCCGTTGCATGCTTTGATGATGTTTACTTGTTTTTAATAATTGTTATGATTAGTATAACCCAACAGTGGTATCAGAGCCAGGTTAATATGTTGTAATCAATTACCATAACACATAAAAATTGAATCTTTATGATTTTTACATGCTTTTATTGGTTTCTAGGGTTTTTTTTAAAATTGACTCCCTATTTTTTTTTTAATTTGGGTCGATTACCCTTAATTGATTTCATTAGGTTTTATTTTTGTAAAACTTGTAGAAACCGTAGGATTGCATGTATATTTTATGTGGTTTTAATGAATAATTGTTATGTGCCATGTATTATGTGTATCTTGGGATTATAATTGTTATGAGGAATCCATGGTGGAACATGCATGTTTTGCCATGGATTATTATTTTATTAATTGTTAAGTGATATACACATGTTTATTAGTTTGATAATTATTGAATTGGGGAAGACCTCAATATATCTAATAAAAATTCGTTATGTGCTATATGGTATATTATTGACTTTGGCTTACGCAATCGACTTGTCGATGCATGTGGCTCATCTACCTTGTAGGTGAAAGCCCTAGTTGATGTATGCATTATTTTACGCCTAGAATTATTTATTAGGTTTTATCGAAATAATTATGCATGTGGCTAATTGGTTTACATATGTTAAATTGTTAAGTTATATATTTATATTATTTGAGTTTGTTTAATTTTATTAAAGTGCTTTTTTGTTTATATTGTATGACATGTTAGTAAGCAAAAGGGTTTTTATGAATAGAAAATTAAATAGACTAAATAATGGCGAAATTGATTTGTTTTTCTAAGTATTAAATCTTGAACTTTTAATCGGTGATGTTGTGTACTAAATGGTTAGAGCGGCTCACCCACTAAAAAAATCAAAGGGGTTCAAAGAAGTGCGCACGATCGCACCAAAGGATGTCTAAGGTTATGCTTGGTACTTACGATCCTCTGCCTCTCTACATGCGTTCGATTGGAGCTACCTAGTATAACTATTCTATGTACGAAGCATCTTAGTGCAAAGTTGTAAGTTTCTCAACGCATCGATTAAAACTTTGTAGAATTTAATCTTAGCAATTAAAATTATAAGTAAGTTTTGATTACACGTCAAAAATTGTACCCTTTAAATTTAAGTTTATGCCATCTAATGATATGAAACACTTGAAGTTGTAATTTAGTTATGTGAGACCTTGAGCTAGATTACGATAACAAGGTGAATCTTTATGTTGTGTGAGACCTCAGCTTAAATAATTTGCAGTTTCTAAATTAGACAACTTAATTAAGTTAGTTAGTGAGACCTATAACTTAGGGCATAAGATGGGATAAAACATGCTTACGTTTTGCATAATTGTTTAGCAAAATTGTAAATCCCATATTTTCTAGGAATTAAAAACTTGTTTGTCAATTATTGTTTTTCAACAATTACCTATTCTATACTTTCACCACTAGCAGATCAACTGATGTGGTGAAACTATGATAATGAGGGTCCTAAATTCAAGGAAAATTCTATGGTTAATATGAATATTGACCAAAGGGTATTTTATTTTCTTGAATGTTTATTTATTGAAAGTACTAACTTTTGAACTTTTATTTTCTGTAGAAATGGCTCGAGCTGAATCTACTACACTAGCCTCGTCGTTCAAATCTATGTTTGATCGAGAGAAATTGACTGGCAGCACAAATTTCAATGATTGGTATCGGCAACTCAGAATTGTCTTGAGGGTTGCCAAAAGACTAGATTATTTGAACATGCTTTGTCCTCCTGAACCTGCAGCTGATCCTACTGCTGAAGCACGAGCTGCATGGCAAACATAGTATGATAGACATAATGAGGTCGCATGCATTATGCTTGGAAGTATGGCTCCAAAATTGAAAAAACAATTTGAGAATTACTTCCCTCACAACATGCTCACCAAACTTATTCGGTTTTTTGAAAAGCCTGTGACTGTAGAGCTGTATGATTTGATAGATTCCATACACAGTTGCAAGCAATGGGACGGGAAACCTGTGACCGCCCACTGTCTGGAAATGATGAGTTACATGGACCAGCTCTGGAGACTCAATTACGTCTACCCTAATGACATACAAATTGGCCTTATCAACAGATCCCTTAACAAGGAGTTTGATGGTTTCGTGCACAATTACAATATGCATTGCACGGGGAAGACAATTAGTGAGGTACATGCAATGCTCATTGACTACGAGAAAGGTTTGCCCAAGAAGGCTCCTACACCTACGGTACTTGCTATTCAAAAGGATAGGATTTCTAAGCCTAATAAGCCGCTAGCGAACAAGAAAGGGAAAGGTAAGGGTAAAGTTGATAAGGAAAACAAGTTATGGCTTATCAACAAGAATCCAAGTAGTACCTCCCAAAAAGCGTGAGAATCCTAAAAGGATCGAGCTTGTTATCAACTGCACCGAGGTAGGACCTTTGGAAGAGGAGCAGTCTGCTCTACCTTGATGAGTTGCGTACTAAGAGGTATAAAAATCTTGCTTGTTGCTAGCACTTGGTACTCTTTTGATGATAGAATTATTTGGTTTTCCTCATAAAATAAATTCACGGTATATGATCTTGGATGTGGTATTCACATTTGTAATACAACTGCGAGGACTTAGAGGTGCAAGGAAGCTCGCCTATGGACAACAATACACTGCGTGGGTAATGGAGCACATGCAGTTGTTGAAGCTATAGGAACGTTTGATTTAGTTTACCTTCGGGTTTAATCTTGTCTTTGAATGATTGTCATTCTGCGCCTTCTATAATTAGGGTGTCGTTTACATTTCCTTGTTGAAAGATATTGGTTTTATTCATACATTTATTGATTATGGAATTTCGGTTTCTTTAAATGATGTTTTTACTTTAATGTTATTCCGATTAAATGGTGTGTTTGAAATTGATTTGCATGATAATGTGATTGATAAAAATAATTACTTTTTTAGCATCAATAATAAAAGAATCAAAAGTGATTTAGATTCTTCATATCTTTGGCATTGTAGACTTGCTCACATAGGCAAGAAACATATGCAAAAGCTGCAACATGATGGGCTTTTGCAAGATATCAATGATGAATCATTTGATAAATCTGAATCTTGCATATCTGGAAAGATGACCAAGAAACCTTTACAAATAGTTTAGAAAGGGCTTCGATCTTCTTGGTGTGATACATCTTGGCGTGTGTGGACTACTAAGACATGTGTCAAGGAAGGGTGATAGCTACTTCTTAACCTTCTTGATGATTTCGATCGTTATGGTTATGTTTATTTACTTAAACATAAACATGAAGTCTTTGAAACATTTAAGGTTTTCAAGAGTAAAGTAGAGCGCAACTAGGAAATAAGATTAAAGCTCTTGATCCGATAGAGGTGGTGAATATTTAAGCCAAGAGTTTAAAGATTATCTTCTTGAGTGTGGGATTGTCCGACAACTCACTTCTCCATATACTCCACAACAAAATGGTGTATCACGAGAGAAGAAATCGTACATTATTAGACATGGTGTGATCAATGTTTAATCTTACAACTCTTCCCTTATCCTTTTGGGATTATGCTTTAGAAACTACATTCGCATTTTGAATATGGTTCCAACTAAGAAGGTTGATAAGACTCCTTATGAAGTGTGGTATGGAAAGCTCCCAACTTGTCTTACTTAAAGGTGCAGGGTTGTGAGGTGTTTATTAAGCGTGACTCGGTGATAAGCTACAACAAAGAAGCTGTTAAGTGTATCTTAAATAGGATACCCAAAGGAAACTATGGGTTACTACTTTTACTTTCCACACGAAAACAAAGTAATTGTTGCTAGGTATGGAGACTTCCTTGAAAGGGATCTCATATATCATGAATTCGATGGGAGAGTTTATGATGCGGAAGATGATCAAGAAGATACATCACCTTTTGAAAACACTAGCCAACCTCAGTAGAACACGAAATTACAGTGTTCCACACGAAGTTGAAGTGGTTCCCATTCGTAGATCCGCAAGGGCTCTGCGTGCACTGGCGTCTATGTCTCAACGTAGAAGTTGAGGAAAATATGTTAGGGGATCTTGGTGAACCTGCTAACTATAAGGCTGCTATGATGAGTCCTGAAAAGGATAAATGGCAAGTCGCAATATGGGGAAATGCAATCCATGAGATATAACAAAGTCTGGTTAGAGGTTGACTTACCTCCAAATGCTAAGGTAGTTGGAAATAAGTGCCTCTATAAGATAAAGACTGACATGGATGGCAATGTACACACCTATAAAGCTCGTCTTGTAGCTCAAGGGTTTACTTAAACTTTTAGGATAGACTACGAGGAGACATTTTCTCCTGTAGCAGACATTAGAGCTATTAGGATTCTTATAGCCATAGCTGCGTACTATGACTATGAGATATGGCGAATGGATGTCAAAACTGCCTTCTTAAATGGTCGCCTAGATGAGGACATCTATATGGCGCAGCCTGAAGGGTTTGTGAATCCAAAATTTCCAAAGCGTGTATGCAAACTTCAAAGATCCATTTATGGGTTGAAGCAAGCATCAAGGCAATGGAACAAGAAGTTTGATGAAGAAATCAAGAAATTTAGTTTCACTCAAAATCCTGATGAGCCATGTGTATATCACAAAGCTAGTGGGAGTAATGTTATTTTCATTATCTTATATGTCGATGACATATTGATCATGGGAAAAGACATTCCAATTTTGCAAGATGTAAAGTCTTATCTTGGAAAGTGCTTTTCTATGAAGGATTTAGGGGAAGCAGCATTTATTCTGGGAATCAAGATCTACCGAGATAAATCAAGGTGGTTGATTGGACTAAGTCAAAGTATTTACATCGATAAAATATTGAAGAGATTCAATATGCATAATTCTAAGAAGGGATATTTACCGATGCAAGCAGAACATGGCTTAAGTAGTGAACTATGCTTTGGCTGTAGGATCTATCATGTATGCTGTGAGATGTACAAGGCCTGATGTGGCGTTTGCACAAAATATCACCAGTCGATATCATAGAATCTAGGTGTGAAACACTGGCATGCTATTAAAAACATTCTTAAGTATCTAAGAGCTACTAAAGAAATGTTTCTAGTGTATGGTGGGAATCGGATCACGAACTTGATGTTCTGAGTTTTTGCGATGCGTCTTTCCAAACGATAAAGATGATAAGAAGTCTCAAGCGGGATATGTCTTTGTCATTAATGGAGGAGCGATTGTTGGAAGAACAAGAAGCGGACAACGATCGTGATGTCTATTACGAGTGAGTACATAGTCGCTTTGGAAGGCTGCGATGAAAGTCTGCTTGATTAGGAAGTCGTTTCGGGACTCGGAGTAATGCCCTCAATCGAATTACCTTTAAATGTGTATTGTGACAACTCTGCTGCAATAACATTTGCCAATGAGCACAGAGTCTTGAAGGCGCCGGCATTTTCATGACGATATCACTATGTTAGAGAACAAGTCGAAATAGGTGAAATCAATCTACTCAAAGTTCATACGAGATGATAATCTAGGTGATCCCTTCTGAAGCCTTTGCCAAAATAAAACTTCTTGACCATCTTGATGGGATAGGACTTCGTTTAGGTAGTAGTTTCATGCAGATCTGTGATTAGTATTTGGATAAAGGATGTTATGAACAAATATTATTTTAATAAAATAAAATAGTTGTTTATGTTTATTTTTCATTTTCTTAATATTATGTCCTATATTTGCACGTTTAATCCATGAATGTCTTATGTTATTCTAAATAGTCCGTTGTCAATCAATGATGTGGGAATGTCATTGAATTAAGACAAATCTGAGTTTTGGTAGAATATACTTAAAGTATATTGATGCGTGGGATATACCAGATTCAAATGATATTCAATGAATTGAATATAGGACAGATCCCAACTTTACATGATTATACTTATGGATCTTTGTCATTAAGTAAATCATGAAATGTTTATCCTCAAACTTGAGATACCAAATAACTGTTATGAATGTAGTGCACTTGTGTAAGATAGTCTAACTCTATCCGTAACTGGTAGTTATAAGGGCAATTTTCAGAAGTGTTACAAAGTTCATGAGTTATGTTTGTAGTCAAGAGAATTTGGTCCTTTGAATTTGTTTCAAAGCATAATACTATTTTGGGCCCCTCGTAGGGTTGACAAGATGTTTGTATGGCCATACCCAAGATCAATCTGGAATACGTTCAGATAATTTGGTAATCTTGTTCAATCAGATATAACGAGAAACATAATATTAACTTATGAAATGACTTGATACATATTCATAGTTAATGTAGTATTAGTAGCAAAAGGATAAGTAAAAATGATGAATCATTAAATGGTTTTCTAGGATACCATACTCGATTCGATCTAGGGGTATTGGCGTGTTAGGCTAGACTAAACCAATGTCATTACTATATTGAACAATATCCAGTGGGAGCTGAAAGGTTTATGGATATAATTTAATATGCGTATGACCGGATTCGAACTCGAGACTTCGGGATTGCACACATTACGTATGAGAGTTGATGTTAAAATAATTAATATATATAAATGTTATTATCATTAATTATTTGTCACGAAATAAAACATAACGATAGTTAATATTTAACGAGGTTAGACTAACGGTCGTTAAATGTAAACTACAAGGACTAGAGATGAAATTAGTAGACAAGAAAATTCTAGAACCCCTCCTTGAATACCATGGCCGGTCGTGGCTCCCTAAAACCCAAAAGGAGAGTTTTCTTGGTCACCAAGTTAAGTTACCTATAAATACAATCCTTTTTATTCATTCATAACCTAACCTTGGATCACTTAGAAACCTAATTTCTTTTCTCCTCTCCTCCCTCTTGTTTTGGTTGATCGGTTACCAACCCTCCCCAAGGGTTTCGATTTTTCCAACTCAAGAAACAAGTGTTTGGTTTTATTTGTGATTCAAGAACCTAGATTTTCACATCAAATCGATATTAGTACGTGTGTACAAGAACGAAGGATGAATACAATTGTGTTTGTGGAGATTTGTGGGTGTCGACTTTTTGTGGGTCGAATTATATTAAACCCTAAGTTAGGGGTTTGGGTTTTTGTTCCTCGTTCACGTTATCGTGTGTTTCTTGAATTGCTAAAAGGTACGCATATTCTTTATTCGGTTAATTCAGTTACAACTATTATTCCTATTACTTCCACTGCATGCTTTGATGATGTTTACTTGTTTTTAATAATTGTTATGATTAGTAAAACCCAACACACAAGAAATACTCGCCACTAATAACAAATAAAGGCGAGGGCGTAACATTCACGTCATCTCCTAGTCCCCATGTTCATTATCTTTACCATGTGCAATTTCTCTCTTGAACCTACAAAACAATTAGCAACTAAAAATGAGTTAGGTTCAGTGAGTGGTAGAAACCAACTATTCTTGAAAATGAAAAGTGAAAACTTAATCTATTTAAAGAAACAAAATAATACATGGCTAGAAACTTAATTATGTAGCTATTAGCAGAAACTATTAAATAATTACAATCTCGGAAAGTATTCAGTCATATAATGTACACGGCACAAAACTTATGCGGTATAAAATTCCGTTGCTGTGCACGGGTACTCGTCTAGCATAACAAAATGCATGATGGCTAGACAAAGCCACATCACCACAAGAAATCCACCTGAGCAATGGTGACATGGCATTGCTTAGACATTGTAAAATTTTGGATTATTTTTTGGACATAAAAATACAGTTTCCAAGGATGGAACTTGGGATGGTATGCGCAAATAAACAAACACCACAACCGCTGGAGCATTCCAATATCTGTGATAAAATTTGCGAGTGATACTTGATATTGCATGGACCAATTCAAAACATACCCACAAGAAAGGAAATGTTGTGGTCACATGGAAATGATGACATGTCATTTATATTTGGAGATGACAACTAAATCAAACAAAAAACCAACCATTATATTTGGAAATGATTTGAATCAAACCCTATCATTTACAGTGCATTTTACATACGAATTCAAATCTCATAGTCAGACCTAAAATCACGGCAACTCCATCACTTAATGCTAAATCCGTTTCTTGATCAAAACAAAACCCAAACATACAACCCATTGTTTACCTAATTTTGTTTTTGATTCATTCATATTCATCATCTGGTATTGAATGAGATATATGAAGCTAAGTTGTTACACATAACTACGAGTCTAAGGAAAGAGTTTATTTTGTGATTCTAACGGTCTTAACTAATTGCGTTTTTTTTTAAATTGATCTCTTTATTAATACTCCGTATGTTGGTTTTGGTTTAATTTTTGTTTCATTCAAAAACATGTTAGGATTCGAATAATCTAATTTTTTTTAATTGCAGGCATGCTATAGATTGAGTTAAAGCCTTCAAGAATCTGGTAATTGTTTCAGGTTGTTTTATCACCATGATATTTTATTGATTGAATGAATTTATTTTTTATTTGTGTTAGTAATTTTTCCGGTTTCTAATGTTGTTAATCAAGTGTATTTAATAGATCATGCCTGTCATTCGTGGTTAGCTTAATAGCTGTAATTTAAGAATTTTGTGTAGGTTAATCATATGATGTTTACGAATGAGTAATCTCATGTTTTGTATTTGTATTTTTGTTGTTTAGCGTGAGCTGGTAAGAATAAAAGCAAACCTTTGGTTTGAAAACAACCAATGAATTGGTAAGTTTGTGATTTGATTCAAAGTCAAGTATGTATCTGTTTCATCGTCTATTTCTGGATGAAGCTGTAGTTCGGTTTCGGCCAAGGTTCTAACCTGTTGGTATTTGTATTTTTGTTGTTTAGCAAGAAAAAAAGCAAACCTTTGGTTCGAACACAACCAAGGAATTGTAAGGTTGTGATTTAATACAAAGTCAAGTATGTATCTATTTAATCGTCTATTCCCAGACGAAACTATGGTTTGGTTTACAGTTTTGGTTTTGGCCAAGGTTCTAACTTGATACTTCCCTATTTTCATAATACCAAGAACATCTCGCTTCGACTATATATATTTTATCTGCACAGTGTAACACCCCAATTTTTACGGTAATGATTTATTAATATTTTATACGCTTCCTAGTTGACTTCCGTCACTTTTATTCACTTTTGTTAGGCAAAGGACCTCGCACGGAATAAATCCAAGAAATAAGGACTATCCTTGCAATAGTACTGCCATCAGGGACTAAACTTGTCAAACAGTCAAAGTTGAAATTATAACAACTAGAATTACTTCATTCTCAGGAAATCAATTTCAAGAAATCTCTATCTCGTGCTCTCTCTTTCATGTAACACCTACACCAACTTCATACCAAGTTAGGGTTTGATCCAAGATTAATTTTAAGCAAGGATTAAGCACGGTTTCACCTCACATAACCTTATAATTGAATAAGCTAGCATTCCAGGTCCACCATCCAATTTGAGGTAAAATCATATTCTATTTTGAATTCATATTTTAGTTTTGAATTCATGATTATGTAAAAGAGGTGCTTTTTTAAAATCACTAAGAACCTATGAAATGATTTAGAAATTTGATGGGTACATTGTTAGAGTACCATAACACCAATTTGTGGTGTTAATTTTTAGAAAATTGTGTTGGTGTGGTCACATAACCATGAGCCAAACACATCTTCACGGCTTATTTACCTTTTAGTGATTATTATGATAAGCTTAATCAAGTTCCTAATAAGCTCCATGTAAATTATATGTTCCTAAGTTATAAGGGTTAGACGAGGATGTCTTTAAGGAGCTCGTTTTTCTATTCAAGCATATTCGAGGTGAGTAACATATATAAGTACAAGAACGGGTCTTTAGTAACCCGTTAAATGTATTACTTACATCGTGGTAATCACGTTCATGTAATTATGTTCTACTCGTGACACGAGTTCATAATAGTATAGTTGTATGATATAAGCCTTAATGGCTTACATGATATAAGCTTATATGTGAAATAAAGTAGACGGGTCAAAACAGCCCGTAATAACCCATGTGGTCTTAATTATGCGTTTTTAACTTAAATGTAGGACCTTACTTTTATCAACCTTATCACAAACCCAACACAAATACAAGTATCACCACGTTTACCACACAACGAGTAGAAAACGTTCAACCCAAAACACAAACATAAAGCTTACACAAAGAAGGAAAGATAAAGAGATGGTGACTTGATGTTTATACAAAACCGTGTATGTGAGAGGATAAAGATAAACACAATAAGTTGTATATTCCTTGAGAGAGAAAATACACACACACACACACTTTCAAGCACACCCCTCAAATGACATACTTGAGGGGTATTTATAGTACAAGACAAAGGATGCCCTAAGGCTTGGCCATGGGCCGTATATGGGCTTGGACATGGATTGGGTTACATGAACTTATACAATGCTAGCTTAACTAAACTAATAACCAATTAGCTTAGCCCAATCCACGAGCCCGTTGACTATTCTAGCACGATATCTAACACACGTTACAAAGTTCCTAAATGTGAATGACCATCACTTCTAATAAAAACTATTAAGGCTAACAATCTCCCCCTAAGGGGTGGTCATTCAAAAGATGCTCCACTAGATAAGATCTTTGCTTTCCTTGAGCTTGAACTTTGCGTGTAGATATAGAATAGTCTTGATTCTTTGTTCCTTCATGCTTTGTGATTAGATAATGTGGTTGTCTGCCATTGTCAACTTCGTTGGTTTGGTGTCTCCACGTCTTTCTCCACCATGCTCACACTTCTATTTGTCTTTTGGTTACCAATGATGTAGTTCTCGAGTCTTTAAATTTTGTAGATTCTTTGACATTGATGAAGAATCATTTTTAACTTTGTGTTGCCTTTGATTTTGATGAGAACTATCATGTGTTGTTGGTATGAGCATGTGGAGAATTTGTACGATCAATCCGCTCCAGAGCTTCCATAAGAAGAAAACATAAAAACAGGTTGGTAATAAGCGGATTCTGGCACTTACAAGTTTGAATTTCGAGAGTGTTATGACATAGTGTGAAAACAATCTCTAATTCTCACAGAGCCGTTCTGAACTGGAGTCCCACAAGTGAGATAACGCGATGTGCCAAAATACACCTCGATTTAGATGAGTCGTGAGGTACACGAAGCATCACCTCACGACCTTAGACCGTTTGAGACACACTAAGAATAATCCACGGGAGTTACCGAGTGACTGCTTTGTCGGGTGCTTGATGTTGACCACGGAAGGAGTTTCCATTCAATCACTGAGGATCACAATTGTGAAACCTCTCATAAATGTTCTGGCAGATTGCTAAGACCTGCGTAGGACTCTAGAATATATTACTTGTGCCCTTATTGATGAACAACAAGCGATGACATGTTAAGTGTTCCTATGAGATCTTTTGATGAATCTCATGGCTCTAGACTCAATTAGTGCATTTTGATTTTCCTGAGCGGAGACAAGGGAGAGGGTCTCCTTCTTGAATATCAACAATCTCTAAGAGAAAGTCGATAGATTATGTAGGGTTCCCATGAGAATGAAACAAATCCTTTTGAGAGGAATTGAGTGGCTAGAAGGTTTAGTGCGGTGCGTCCTTTGGGTCCATGGCGTCTTTGTCTTCAATACCGGTGTCATCTAGTGACAACCAAGTAGCATATGTATTGAACCCGGTTTACGCCCTAAGGTTGAATATGGAGGCTATTTCTTTTCACCCTTTCTTTTACATTTATTTTAATTCTTCAACCCTTCTTTCTCCTTTCTCACATTACTCCTTTTTCAATCATTCCTAAGGACTTCTAGTTCTAAACTATTTGTGATGTCCTTGGGTAGATCCCTCCGGTTCTGGCGGATCATAGGACTGATTTCTTATTCTTAGTCACCTTATAACTCCATGACTGTCCTATTGTTGCCATAAAACCATTTTCTTGAAAATCTCTCAGAGTGTTTATGATAGAAAACATGTTTGAAACATTCCGAGAGTTTTATATTTTCAGAAACACTCCCCCTTCACATGTGCTTGAAATTATTACCCGTTTACATCACTAGAGAACTAGCTTGAAATTATTACCCGTCCTGGTCAAATCCATAGAAAGTTTCTCAAGATGGTACATTTCCTGACTTAGATTCCTCGTCAATTCAATGGTTACGACTGAGTCGAGCTCTTTTAAGATTCAAACAACGATCATTAAATCTTTTTGATCACATTTTAATCACGTTTCTCCCTCTCAAAAATAGCATATCCATGATGTTTTTGAAACAAAATGATTATAAGATATGTTTTTCGAAAAACATTTGGAGAGCGATTTAGCATGAATTTTGGAACAATTTTGTTTTACACTCCCTTAATGAAAGCATATTTTTCATACAGAGAATTTAGAATCAATTAAGGGTTTAGAGGAGTTATCTTGGTACCAAATGTTAGAGATTTTGAAAATCTTTTGAAAATTTCGAATCAATGGTATGCGCAAGATGATGAAGATTTTGAAAATCTTTTGAAGATATTAGAGAATAAATATCTTCATTTGTTTTAGGATAAGTGCTCGATATTTATGAAAATCGATTTTGCGTAACACTTTCCTTTCTTTAAAGCGCGGGTCTGGCTCGATGTGTTCGAAGCCATTAATTTGAAGTCCGGGTTTCGTCTTGATGTATCTGAAAGCCATTATGTTAAAGAAATATTGAGAAGCGACATGTTTTGGAAAACATTTAAAGAACTCTCGCTCAAGCATCTGTACATGCCCGTATCATTGTTGAATGACATTTCTAGAAGCGTCTGAATATCGATTATCACGAGAGACATGTCGTAGAAGAATATTTTGGATTCTTGATTTTGATTGTTTTGTATTTTTGAAAATTTTATATTTTTATATTTTGCTTTTGTTGGTTTTCAAATTTTGTATTTTGTTTTGATTTTATAGAAGAAATGGAAAATCAATAATAGAAGATAGAAAGAATGATGAAGAAGAGTTTATAGAATTGGAACTCTCGATGAGTGGGTTCGAGATATGTGAATCACCGCAACCAAAGAAGAAGAGTTTTCACAAATAACGTGATGTTAAGTACAAGATTCCTCACGGTGAGGGTGATCACTATCAACGGTTGTAGTGGTTTTGACTTCCTTAACTTGATGAGTTTCACTATTATACGTGTTGGTGCAAGTATCAAAAATCTTTCTGTGGGAATCCATCTAAGACCTACTTTGTTGAAAACTTTTCCGTGGGTATCCACTAAGGTAAGATCTAGGAGTTGTTTTCTTATCGGATGCGTGGAAGACTCATTTTAGAAAAACTACGTCTTGATGAGATCCACCTATTAGGTGTCTTTTGTTTGTCTTTTATCAGCGGGCTTGTTTCTATTTGGTGTCTTAGTGGATTGTGCCTTGCACGATAATTATCTTTCTTGAGGTATTGTGAGACACATGCATCATGATTAGCTAAAAGACACCTTTTACATGTAGTAGAACAAATTCAATATTCTTGTTTAAAACAATGACTTTAACTTTGTCACTACAGTCTTTTGAAATTGATTCTTGTTAGAAAAAGACTTAGAATTCCTAGTGTTGTTTTCTAAGGGCATAGCATTTTCTTTTGCGCAACTACTCTTAGATGCAAGCCAATCCCTAGTCTTTTGTAGAGTGTTCCTAGGTAATGGTATACTACTACTAGCAGTGCCTAGAAATCTTGTAGAATTCATCACCTTAGATGTTGCACCTAGAATTACGTCTTTTCGAGTCTGTGCCTTTTTCCTAGCTTCTTCTAGATAGTGATTGTTGACCATGTCGTTAGAACCGATAGATTCTTTAACTGGATTTTTTGGTCACATTCCGTGAACTAGTCTTAGAATTGCCATGTGTAAACACTTTTTCTTTATCAAAAACAGGTTTTTCAGCAACTGCTTTTTCTTTTTCAAAACCTTTGATAATTCTATTTTTAATAGGCAAAGTCTGTGGAGTGATTGTTATTGACAAATCATGTTTCTCATTGACTTTTGGAGCAAACTGAGAAATAGACATTTTTGGTTTGAAAACCGGTTTGGGAACATTTGTTTTCTCCTCAGTCAATGGTTTTTCAAACTTAGTATCCACAACCTTTCCTTTTTGACTTCCCAGCTGAGCTCTCAAAAGATCATTTTGCTCTTTCATGTCCTTGTAGGCACGCTCATACGACAGTTTGTCATACTTGCATTCCTCGGTTTTTCGATCAAGCTTGTTTAAAATAGGACACGTTTTCTTTTCAAGTTTTTCAAGAGCATTTTCATATTTTGAAACAATTGCGGAGGTCTCGGACTCGAGTCTTTCATGATCTTCAACGAATATGTTTGTAAGATAATGGACATGATATCGGTGGTCATAACATCTTGAAGAGAGAATCATTTAGTTTTCCAAAACTTTGATGTGTTCAACATTTTCATCGTTTGTGTTGAGTTATGATAGGTTAAGGTGTTCAACATTTTCATCGTTTGTGTTCAACACAAAAGCGTCGACCTAGGATGTGTTCAAGAACTCGAAATTTGGATTTATGGTCCTTGACAAAGTCGGTTGTTTCTTTCAAAATGCTTGTTCGAAATGAATTACCCTGCTTGATGCCAATTAACGGAGGTTCAATTTGAGTTTCAAAAACTTTTCGTTTCGTCATCATGACGAGTAAACCGGATGTTAGTAGTAATATTGGTTTTAGATTTGTGATCTCTTGAAGATACCCAATTCTAGTTTTAACGTCATCTAAAATGTACGGCATCACTTGTGTTAAAAGTTGTTTGAAGACATTTTTGATTTTCGAAAGGATTTTGAGACAACTACGGGAGTTGCAAGCGGTTTTGAAGCCGGTTTTGAAGCTGGTGTTGACACTTTGTTTGAAACACTTGGTGTGGTGGAAAGCGTTGATTGTTCTTTTGATTAACAAAAGTAATTCCATTAATTTTGTTCCATTTGTTATAATCAATCGGTTTAAGATCTGGATTCTTTTGTTTCATTTTTGATCTACTCTCCTCAGATTGTTCCAACGTTTCAAGAGAATCACGAACAATTATGGGTTCATGCAAAGGTTTTCCGTTGTTCAACACATTTTGAGATTTTTAAGCTTTCTTGAGGAACGAAGAAGGGGTGTTACCAAGAGCCATTTTATGTGCAGTGTGAAAAATCAAATTTGCTTGATTAGAAAGCATCTTGTTTGTTTTAGCGGAATGACCCATTGTAAGAAGCAAATTATCCAATTTTTGATAGTTTCATTTTATCCAATTTCATCAAGAAGAGAATCTTCTTGTTTTGAAAAATCGACAATCAACCTGTTTCTTCTCTTTTTCAAGATCGAAAAGTGCTTTTTGTTTAAAAGTTGGTCATTTAGTTGAGAAATTTCCTTGTTTAAAGATTTTATTTTCAAGTTCAAATTCAAATCAAGTGTGTCATACTTGAGTTGCAATTGTTTTCTCTTAAAAGAATCTCGATAACCAATTTCTAATTACGAAATTTTGTTTGTATGAAATTCAAAGGCTTTGGCGTGCTCCTTGTAACTCTCAAGCTCGGCGGTCAATTTCTTATTCGCGGCCTTAACCCGCGATTGACCTTACTCACTTTTTCAATTTCAATGCCACGGTTATTGATTAACGATTCAAAATAGGCACGTGTTTCCTCATCGGTCTCGATATTTTGTGCCACACGGCCTCCACTAGGATCCACATCGGAGTTTGAGTTAGTATTGCTACAACTCGGATTGTCGGTATGTATCATAAGTAGGTGCGATGTCACGAATCTTGTTCATCATGAGTAAACACATCACATATGACATTGTTATAGCATGGATCAATGATTGGTACCTTAGATCACTGCATTTGCATCATAGGCGGGAGGTGCGTCGAGTCGATTGTCGTACTTAGTCTCTGAAGATTTGCCATGAAGACGCGTTTGCATTGATGTCCTCTCGGTCTTCCAAATCATCCACAATAGCGAAATAATCATTTTCCTCGACTTAACGCATCCACTTCTTGCTACGTGCTAACAACAGATAGCTTTCGAAGAAACTCATCATTCTTCTTGTCGGCTTAGTGGGACATTTTCGTGCCATGTGACCCATTCCTTGTGATTATAACACTTAACACGATTACCACGATTCACATTTCCATAATTCCCAACGATTGGAGTGTAACATTCCCATTCGATTACCATCTGCTCTATTCCCAACATTCGTCCCATCGATTTCCATCATTCGACCCGATGATTACCACGATACGGAACCGCTGATTACCTATGTGAAATCCGGAGCATATTTGATTACCCATATTCACACCGGTGTGCAATTTGCATTCTTGCAGTGTTTGATGAAATCCTTTGGTTGTTGTTAGTTGGTGTGGAATAGCGACTTCAATACTTTACCCAATAAAGAGTATACATTGCAAGGTCGCTTCTTGTTCGACTTCGGGATCGATGATTCCTTGTTCTGGTATTGTGGATAATGTTGTTGAATGACTTGTTGTTACGGTGGATAGAATTGTTGTTGTGGTTGTTGAATGTATTCTTTGCAAGTTGTTGTTGGAAGATGATGAAGCTTGTTGTTGTGTATTCACTTTGTAGGTTGAGTCTTTGCAATAAGTGCCAATGGATCATGATTCTTTGCCAATCTTTCTTTCGACTTCATTTGCTTCGACTTGGTTTTGTTTCGAAAATCGTTTAGTTGATCAAAGTTCACCGATGTAAGTCTTTTTGGTTGACAATAGTGACATATCGTCCCCATTATTCGGAAGATTATTCGAGAACTTGATGTTTTGAACGATTGTTACGGGTGCCAACTTGTTTCGATAAGCTCATTCATCAGTGCAAAACCTTCCATAGTAGGATTCAATGGATTCTCACGGTGTAGATGTAACGCCCGACCCGACAAGGGTAAAGGAATCACAAGTAATGGTGTCATATCAAAGCAAACATATAATCCAAAAGAAATCTCAACATAAATATTGAAATAATCCAAGTCAAAACGACTTCAATACATAGGTCCCAGCGGAAAAATAAACTCCAAACGAAACGTCTAAAATATAAAGTCTAATGGCATCATAAGATCAAAGCTAAAATCTCTAAGGTAAGTCCACTCGGCACTCATCCCAAAGCAATACCCGACTCAATGCTTAGATACACCTGAAGAAAAGAAATGCGGTGAGCTTCAAAAGCCAGTGAGCGGATATACAAGCAAAGCGAATACGAAAGCGAGCGAATACGAAATAAAGTGAAAGAAAGATAGTGAAATCATAATCATTTCAAAAGATAAATCGGGATAAAAGAATCGTTTTATCGCTAACTACCTCGAGCCCCGAACACATATGCCATATCATAAACATATTCATAATCACATAAGGCAACATTTTGTAGGGAGACCTACGAGTTATGAAGGGCGTGCATGCACGCAGCATCAATCATCCAACACATATAGCATATAACATATAATATATAACATATAATAGATCTAGGATGCACCCATCGCCCACAAACATACATTGATAATATAATCATAAATTGAGCTCATAGCAAATATCGGATAAGGGACGTGGCGAACTTCACTCTCATCGCCTAGAGTCATGTCGAAGTGCATTCTTGACACGGACATGGAACCCCATGACTAGTTAATAATTGGCTCGGTGTCAAACTATCTTAGGTCAAATAAGAATGTCATAAGCGACATAGATCATATTTTATCAAATGTTTAGTCATGTTTCAAAATCAAAGTTTTATGATTCAAAAATCAAAGTTCGGATAAGCAACGACTCAAATAAACACATTAGGGTTCATAGCAAAGGCTTAGGAAATCCTAATATGAAAGCGAAAAGAAAACATTATCTGAAACCTTTACTAAAAGGTCGAATATCGTACCTTATTCCAAAGCAAATGATCGAAAAGAAGACACAGGGAAAGCAAAGAATTACTCCTTCTTCACAGAACCTATATACATTAACGGTCGTATATATTATTAATGATTCCATAATCGTCAAAATGATCTTTTAATATTTTAGGGTTTTATAATTAAATGAGACTTAATGTTTTATAATCAATATCGTAGATTAGGGTTCATATGTCTTTTATTAAAGTTTAGGGTTTCTCATTCTTTAATATCTCATTAATAGGCATTTACTTACATGTTACGTCTTTTAATGACTCGTCACTTAACCTAATCGTCATCAAAATAATCTTTCCTTTTATGTTTTACCATATCGTTTTATGATTTTATGTGACATACAAATTACTTATTACTAAGTATTAATTACACACGCATATGAGACATGATTCACAACCATTAGGGTTTAGCCTACCTTATTCGATTAACATGTCAAAACTAGGGTTTACGTTTACATAACCTTTACTTAATTAATGTACTTTCAAAACACATATATGGTTCGGTTCAAATTAGGGTTTCAATTAACAAGTTATAACGCAAGTCCTAGCTCATCTTCATACTTTACTTATTCAAGTCACCATGTTTACACCTTATTCGAATATCATGAATGGTTCGGTTCAAGTTTCATAGATTCGGCTTTCATTAAATCGACACAAACATAACCCGATTCAATATTACATATTACATACATCACTCTTAAATACTTGTAAAGTTTAATTATTAGGGTTTCTTATGTTTGGTTCCTATTCGGCTCGACACAAAAAGAAAAGAAACACAAACGACCAAAACACAACATACAACAATATATTAGCATAAGGTACATCAAACAAAGACGAGAACAAGTTATACCTTGGCTTGGTTGAGCAAAAATCTCGACTCTATGGTTGTTAAGGTTCGGTAGAGCAAGAGCAAAGAAAAGAAAAGAGGCAACACACACTAGGGTTTCACTTTTGTGATTTATGTATTGTATATATAGTAGTTGTATTTGAGTTAGACTTGGAAAAGGATTGGGTTTCGGTTTGTTACCGAATCACAACCCAAACGCACACCATATGGCTTTCGGCCTTAGTCCACACGAAACAAAAGAAACACGACCCAAATCATTTACTGAAGCGTTAAATCTTCGTCGTACCAAAATCGATCACGTAATATATTTTAGTTAGGTTTTTAATTATTCACAAGTTAGCATTTAATTTCATTAAATGTTATAAATATATTTTACGTATTTTATAAATTTTAGTTCCAAGGGTATTTTAGTCTTTAGTCAGATTTTAGATTTTCAGGTTTTACAATTCTTCCCATCTAAAGAAAAATTTTCGTCCTCGAAAATTGAAATGAAACGAAATGAAAATGAAAAGGAAAACGAAATGAGAACATACCAAACTATTCAAAGAAATGAGGATAACTAGCTCGCATCGACTCCTCGGTTTCCCAAGTAGCCTCACGTTCGGGATGATTTTCCAAAGAATCTTAACGAATGGAATAACTTTATTTCTCATAACTCTTTCTTGTCTTTCGAATAGCTTGGTTCTTGAGATAAAGACATATCGGATTGAATTTGATCAAGCGGATAAGAAGCAACGTGTAACGGATGATAGTTGTATCCGCAGGGTGATACATGGAAGCGTCATGAACATGCGATAAGCGGGCGGAGTGCTAATCGATCTGAAACTTCTCTATCGCTCAAGAATCTCAAACGGTCCAATAAATCGAGGGTAAGCTTGCCGCTTGATTCCAAAACGTTTCACACCTCTAAGCGGCGAAACTTTCAAAAATACGATCTCAACCCGAAACTCTAAATCACGGCGATGCTTGTCGGCATAACTTTTCGGCGAGACCTAGCTTCCTTGACTTTTCTCTAGCAACGACTACTTTCTCATTAGTGATCTCGATCATTTCGGACCTTCAATCAAGCGCTCACCTACTTCATCCCAACAAATAGGTGCTCTACATTTCCTTCCATAAAAAGTTCAAGCAGTGCGGCCTTAATGCTAGCATGCCAAGCTGTTGTTATATGCAAACTCTACTAAACATAAATATTCATCCCAACCGCCACCATTCTAAAGCACAAGCCCTTAGCATATCCTCTAAGGTGCATATAGTCCTCTCCGGTGACCATCATTTGAGGATGAAATGCCGTACTAAAATTAAGTCGAGTACCCCAAGCTTTACGCAAACCTTTCCAAAAGCAGAAGTAAAACGCGGATCTCATCGGACACAATAGATGATGGAGTACCATGAAGTCTAACGATCTCTTGCTGAAAAATCTTCGCCAATTTACCAATACCATAATCCTTCGATTGGCAAGAAATGAGCGATTTGGTTAATCGATCAACAACTACCCAAATCGCATCATGCTTCTTCGAGTAAGAGGTAGTCCGTCACAAAATCCATAGATATCTTATCCCACTTCCATGTTGGAATATCCAATGGTTGTAACAATCCACTAGCCCTTTGATGTTCAATCTTCACTGGCGACAAATCATACACTTCGACACAAACGTCGCCACATCTTGCTTCATTCCATTCCACCAAAATATCGCTTCAAATCCCTATACATCTTGGTAGAACCGGGATGAATAGTGAAAGGAGAACTATGAGCTTGGTCATAACTTTCTCATGAAGTACACGATCATTGGGAACACAAAGCCTATCTCCATACCATACAATACCGTCATTATCAACCTTAAACTCCGCTCGCCTACCTTCTTCAACATTTTGCGCCACGGCCCACAACCGTCATCTTTCTCGAGCTTCTTTAATTTGCGATATAAGGTTCGACTCCACCTTCATACTTGCCCAATATCCATCAAAACCTCGTACACACAACTCAACATCCAAACTCTCTAAGTCACGCAAAATCCTAGGCTCAATCTTGATACTGCAAGAATGCACGATTTCGACTAAGTGCGTCGGCAACTCGTTAACCTTACGGATGGTCTTGAATGTTGGTGTCATAATCCTTAAGTTCTAACCATCTTCTTTGTCTCATGTTAAGTTCCTTCGGTGAAAATATACTTGAGACTCTTATGATCGATAAATATATCACATGCCTCTCCATACAAGTAATGTCTCCGGATCTTCAACGCAAACACCACTGCAGGCTAACTCAAGATCATGAGTTGGGTAATTCTCCTCATAGGTTTTAGCGCCTCGAAGCATAAGCTATTACCTTTCCATGTTGCATCAAAACACACCTAATCCTTTCTTAGATGCATCATTGTAAATTTGAAATCCTCGAACCGGTTGGAAGAGTCAAAATAGGAGCCGACACCAATCTCCGCTTCAACTCTTCAAAACTCTTCTCGTTCATCCGTCCATACAAACTTTTCACCTTTCCTCATCGGTTGGGTTAGGGGTAGAGCTAGCGAGAAAACCTTCAACAAAACGTCAGTAGTAACCGACAAGTCCAAGAAAACTCGACCTCGATCACCATCGTAGGTCTTGGCCATTTGGTGATAGCCTCAACCTTAGACGGGTCCATGGTGATACCATCGGTGATACGATATGACCAAGGAGCAACTTGTCTTAACCAAAATTGCGCCGAAAATTTGGCGTACAACTTCTTCTTCCTCAAAATCTCCAAAACTATCGGAGATGTTCTTCATGCTCTTCTTGGACTTGGAGTAAACTAAAATGTCGCCGATGAAAACAATAACGAACTTGTCGAGGAACTCATGGAAAACACGATTCATCGGTCCATAAACACAACGCGCATTGGTAAAACCAAAAGGCATAACGAGGAATTCGTAATGACCATATTCGATGCAAACGCGGTCTTAGGAACATCTTGTTCCTTCACACGTGTCGATGATAGCGGACCTCGGTCAATCTTGAAAAGAACTTAGCTCCTTGCGGTTGATCAAACAAGTCATCAATACGTGGCGGAGGATAGCGGTTACGAATGGTAATCTGATTGAGTTCATGGTAGTCGATACATAAGCGCGTACTTCCATCCTTCTTCTTCACAAACAAGGCAGGTGCACCCATGGAGAAACTTGGGCGAATAAATCCGTTTTCTATCATCTCTTGCACTGTTCCTTCAACTCCTTGGCCGTTCTCTGGTGCCATGCGATCACGGAGCCTTGAAATTGGTTCGACACGAGAATTAACTCAATGCTAAACTCAACTTCGAGTGGGGAAGTCCGGGGAGTTCATCGGGAAAACGCGTCGATAAATTCGCAAACAACCGAAAGATTTTCAATGTTAGGACTCTCCAAAGATATGTCCTAATGGATGCTAGAAAACCTTGGCATCCATGAGCAATCATGGTCCGTGCCTTCATAGCGGAAATGAGCTTATGATTTAAGAGGTTGAGAACCATGATAAGCGAATTCGGGATGTTTCGTCTCCAAAGATCACCGTTCTAGCATAGCGATCGATTGAAGCTCTATGATAAGCTAACCAATCCATGCCTAGAATGATATCAAAGTCGACCATATCGAGAGGATCAGATTTGCAAGCGAATCGATCATCAAAGCGAAGAGGACACTAGCGTGTTTATGATCAATGATCACGTGATTTTCATAGGCGTGAAATCGATAAGTGATTTGTTAACGGTTTGGGCTTCATATTAAGTTTCTTAGCAAATGTGATAGATATAATGGAGTGTGTGGCACGGTATCAAATAAAACAAAGACGACATAATCATCAATGAAAAGAGTGCCCGTAATGGTACACGAAGTGCGCTCACGCTGATTCACAGTAGTAGCATAGACACGTCCGATGTGATCGGTGACGATGTAGTTTCGAGGCTGCCGGATTCTTCTTAGGGCAATCTTTAATCTTGTGAGCGGTGGAACCACAAGCAAAACAACCACCGGTGGCCTTGTAACACTTGCCGGATGAGCCTTTCCACAAGTTGTACAAATAGGTGGGGTGGCAAAACTTCACCGTCTCTCTTGACTAGAAGATCTGAAGCACGACCACGATTTGCTCCTCGAGTTGGTGATCCTTGTTGTAACTGGTTATTGTTACCTTGGTTACGACGATCACTTCCATTCTTACCGGCATTTCTATTATCTTGACCCCTCGTCTCGGGCGTCGGTGTCAACATTCCTTCTGGTGACCCTCACCGATCATAACTCCTATCCGCTTGATTCCTCGAATCATAAATCCTACCGAATTTCCTTATAGTCATTACCTTGAGTCCTACCTTAAATCCGATCACCATCGCGATTCGCTTGTTAGAACCGAAACCTCATGAAAGATCTCAATGTTCTGTGCATCATTGCAAGCCGACACATTCTCATACTCAATATTAAGCAATCGGTCCAACACCCACTTCTTGGTCCCACTTGAAGTGCTTAGCTTGCGCCTACCATCTCCGATGTCGCTCCCACAAAACTCACCAACCTCATAAACCTACTCATGTACTCATTAGGTTCTCATGATCAAAGCGGTAGATTGCACGATAATCCTCTCATACCTTTCTTTGCCAAAGACATCGAGTAACGGTTATAGAAGATAGTCGAAACTCATTCCGGTACAAGTTACAGCAAAAGTGTCTCCTCCTCTTGCTTGTTTGGCGCCTTCCATGAATTTAAAGCATCACCTTCCAATTTGAATGAAGCCAAGCGAGTCTTAAACTCGTCTCCACAACCCAGTGCTTCAAGCGGCTTCTCAATATGAGTGATCCGGTCCTCGGCCTCGGTGGGAGTAGCGGCGGTGCTAAGCGAAAGAGGCTTAAGCTTACCAAACGCTCGAGCCAAGTGTGAATACCGACGGGTTGATTTCCTCCACCATCACCAAGCACCATTACGATTCGAATGTTGTTGATCACTGTTCCATCATCTCGGTGTAGTCGGACCGGGGAAAAGAGAATTGAGAGCATTGCAATCACGGCATCCATGTTAGTAGCATCATCATCTCCATCCGCGCCACCGTGATACGAGTTCGAACCATCGAGCGATTAGCAAAATGAGCAAAGGTGAGATCTGAAATGGAAATCTGAAGGAATCCTAAAGTCTACCCAAATCCTCACGGGTCAAATCCTAAGCTCTAAAGTCTCAAAACCTAGGCTCCATATGTCACGAGTCCACGACTACAAGTCGTAAACACAGGCTCGATGCCATAAATTATAACGCCCGACCCGACAAGGGTAAAGGAATCACAAGTAATGGTGTCATATCAAAGCAAACATATAATCCAAAAGAAATCTCAACATAAATATTGAAATAATCCAAGTCAAAACGACTTCAATACATAGGTCCCAACGGAAAAATAAACTCCAAACAAAATGTCTAAAATATAAAGTCTAATGGCATCATAAGATCAAAGCTAAAATCTCTAAGGTAAGTCCACTCAGCACTCATCCCAAAGCAATACCCAGCTCCAATGCTTAGATACCTTCCATGAAAGAAAAGAAATGCGGTGAGCTTCAAAGCCGGTGAGCAGGATATACAAGCAAAACGAATACGAAACGAGAGCGAATCGAAATAAAGTGAAAGAAAGATAGTGAAATCATAATCATTTCAAAAGATAAATCGGGATAAAAGAATACGTTTTATAGCTAACTACCTCGAGCCCAAACACATATGCCATATCATAAACATATTCATAATCACATAAGGCAACATTTTGTAGGGAGACCTACGAGTTATGAAGGGCGTGCATGCACGCAAAGCATCAATCATCCAACACATATAGCATATAACATATAATATATAACATATAATAGATCTAGGATGCACCCATCGCCCCACAAACATACATTGATAATATAATCATAAATTGAGCTCATAGCAAATATCGGATAAGGGACGTGGCGAACTTCACTCTCGCCCTAGAGTCATGTCAAGTGCATTTCTTGACACGGACATGGAACCCCATGACTAGTTAATAATTGGCTCGGGTGTCAAACTATCTTAGGTCAAATAAGAATGTCATAAGCGACATAGATCATATTTTATCAAATGTTTAGTCATGTTTCAAAATCAAAGTTTTATGATTCAAAATCAAAGTTCGGATAAACAACGACTCAAATAAACACATTAGGGTTCATAGCAAAGGCTTAGGAAATCCTAATATGAAAGCGAAAAGAAAACATTATCTGAAACCTTTACTAAAAGGTCGAATATCATACCTTATTCCAAAGCAAATGATCGAAAAGAAGACACAGGGAAAGCAAAGAATTACTCCTTCTTCACGGAACCTATATACATTAACGATCGTATATATTATTAATGATTCCATAATCGTCAAATGATCTTTTAATATTTTAGGGTTTTATAATTAAATGAGACTTAATGTTTTATAATCAATATCGTAGATTAGGGTTCATATGTCTTTTATTAAAGTTTAGGGTTTCTCATTCTTTAATATCTCATTAATAGGCATTTACTTACATGTTACGTCTTTTAATGACTCGTCACTTAACCTAATACGTCATCAAAATAATCTTTCCTTTTATGTTTTACCATATACGTTTTATGATTTTATGTGACATACAAATTACTTATTACTCGTATTAATTACACACGCATATGAGACACGATTCACAACCATTAGGGTTTAGCCTACCTTATTCGATTAACATGTCAAAACTAGGGTTTACGTTTACATAACCTTTACTTAATTAATGTACTTTCAAAACACATATATGGTTCGGTTCAAATTAGGGTTTCAATTAACAAGTTATAACGCAAGTCCTAGCTCATCTTCATACTTTACTTATTCAAGTTACCATGTTTACACCTTATTCGAATATCATGAATGGTTCGGTTCAAGTTTCATAGATTCGGCTTTCATTAAATCGACACAAACATAACCCGATTCAATATTACATATTACATACATCACTCTTAAATACTTGTAAAGTTTAATTATTAGGGTTTCTTATGTTTGGTTCCTATTCGGCTCGACACAAAAAGAAAAGAAACACAAACGACCAAAACACAACATACAACAATATATTAGCATAAGGTACATCAAACAAAGACGAGAACAAGTTATACCTTGGCTTGGTTGAGCAAAAATCTCGACTCCTATGGTTGTTAAGGTTCGGCCGAGCAAAGAGCAAAAGAAAAGAAAAAGAGGCAACACAAACTAGGGTTTCACTTTTGTGATTTATGTATTGTATATATAGTAGTTGTATTTGAGTTAGACTTGGAAAAGGATTGGGTTTTCGGTTTGGCCCAACCGAATCACAACCCAAACGCACACCATATGGCTTTCGGCCTTAGTCCACACGAAACAAAAGAAACACGACCCAAATCATTTACGAAACGTTAAATCTTCGTCGTACCAAAATCGATCACGTAATATATTTTAGTTAGGTTTTTAATTATTCACAAGTTAACATTTAATTTCATTAAATGTTATAAATATATTTTACGTATTTTATAAATTTTAGTTCCACGGGTATTTTAGTCTTTAGTCGATTTTAGATTTTCGAGGTTTTACAAGAGATGTAAACTTTTCCCATTCGATTAGCACTTGTTCTCCATGTCTTGTTTACCAATTTACATTCCATAACATAGTCGTCTAACACGTTCCCATATCGAAAGCGGTTTCACAACTGTCTACCGTAGCAAAGATGTCTATTGGTAAACCAGGTTGGATAATATGAATTGCCATGTCATCTGCTTGACTTGTTTACGATCCTCTGCGGTGTATTGATTCGTATTGAAGGCGAGAAGATGGTGGGACGGGAGGTGTTGCATCTGCATTTCGGTACATGAACTTGTCGAGTGGAAGGGTCCATCACGAATGGATTTAATCATGAGTTTCCATTAGGTTTGGTCTTTATGTAACAAGCATACGACTTGTCCATTGAAGATAACCACCTTTTGCCAACATAGGAGGTCGGTTTCGGCACGGTGCATGAATGTCTTGTTGAGTTGCCATTGATGAAGGTATGATCGATAAAGTTGATGTAGGATCGATTCAACGATAAAGGAGTTGTGGTTGATGAAGATTAAGCTCGGTTGAGGTGTTTACGAAAGTCGTACTCGTAACCTTGGTCGTAAAAAATTTTCTCCCAAAATTTGAAATTCACTATAAAATCAATTCTAAGGTCGTATGAAAATTTGAGTTATGACAATTTTGGCGTAAATTTGACCCGAAATTTTGAATTTAGGCCCAAAATTTGAATTTTGACCAAAATTTTCACCGTTAAACCAAAATTTGAATCTCGCGTAAAAATTGAGCGTTTAGTCTCCTCAAAATTTAAATTTTACTCAAGTTATCCCGCCAAAAGAGCTTAGGCGTGACAACGAGGTTACTGAGTAGGATATGGTTCACGAGTAGGATGGCTTAGGCGTAGGATTCCTTAGGCGTAGGAAATGCTTATGCGTGGGATCTTAGGCGTGGGATCTTAGGCGTGGGATTCCTTAGGCGTGGGAAATTCTTATCGTAAGCGATTCTTACACGTAACCTTAAGCTTATCGTGAACAAAAGTTACTAAGTAAACCTTACGCGTAATTGTAAAGTTATGCGTAGAGTTACTCGTAAGCTTTTAGCTTATCGTATACTATGGTTAAGAACAAAAAATCCTTTACAACTGTCACGGCGTAAGGGATATCTACAAGTCGAAGTGTTCTACACTTATCCAAGTGAGGAAGCAGCAGAGTAACCTTTGATGCTCAAGATTCTTCACCAAAAGTTATGAGTAGAAAACTAGGGTTTGACTTTTTGACTTCTCAGGCGTAAGAAATTTCCAACGATTCAAATGATTTCTTTTGCACAAATAGCCTTAAAACACTCGAATAACCCAAAATGTTGACCTTTTTCACCCAAAGTGCTTAGAAAAGTTACGAGTAGAAATGACCAATGAACCAAAAGCGAGTTTAAAACTTAACCAAAGCGTAAAGCTTCAAACTTTTGCAAAAAGCGAAACTTTAGCACCAAATAAACAACAAACCACAAGAATCTTGAATTTTTAAGTGCAAAATTAAAGCTTTAAGCGTGACAAATATGTAAAACGAGAGCCTTTACGCGTAACCCTTCAAAACAAACACAAACACTCCTAAACCATTGTTAGGCGATTGATACCAATTGTAGGACCTTACTTTTATCAACCTTATCACAAACCCAACACAAATACAAGTATCACCACGTTTACCACACAACGGGTAGAAAACGTTCAACCCAAAATACAAACATAAAGCTTACACAAAGAAGGAAAGATAAAGAGAGATGGTGACTTGATGTTTATACAAAACCGTGTATGTGAGAGGATAAAGATAAACACAATAAGTTGTATATTCATAAGAGAGAAAATACACACACACACACAATTTCAAGCACACCTCAAATGACATACTTGAGGGTATTTATAATACAAGACAAAGGATGCCTAAGGCTTGGCCATGGGCCGTATATGAGCTTGGACATGGATTGGGTTACATGAACTTATACAATGCTAAGCTTAACTAAACTAATAACCAATTAGCTTAGCCCAATCCACGAGCCCGTTGACTATTCTAGCATGATATCTAACACACGTTACAAAGTTCCTAAATGTGAATGACCATCACTTCTAATAAAAACTATAGGCTAACATTAAATGTTGCATTATTACTTGTTTAGCGTCCTTAATGGACGACATGGCTAGAATACACATCCTAAATGGATGACTTGCATAATTATATGCAATAAGACTCAAGAATGGGATATAGATGTATTTGGTGGACGACACGTGCTATTATGTGATCACATGTTCCAAAACAGAACTTAGATATCCTTAGTGAATGAATCGAGCCTTCATTAGTGTCTCATTTAAGCGGCTCGCTAGTTATGAAATATGTAATTTAAATGTCCTTAGTAGACGAATAGCACATTACGATAACAAAGCTCCCAAGAAAGGGGACCAGACGTCCTAAGTGGACGACTAGAACATTTTTGATTATATTGGCCCAATATGGGTTGATAACATCCTTAGTGAGCGATAATATCTAATAACAAGCAAGTTCTCATTGTCTACGAAGCAACCATAGTATTACGCCATGTTATGATTAGTTTCTTTTATGTTTACTCACTAAGTGTAACACTCGAAAATGGGTCATAGCGGAAAATTTTGTCATGGTGCTACTAAATTGGTATCACAATACACAGTATAGAATAACGGATTTACCATAAGAAATTTCATTAACAAAAGATTTATGTTTACATCTTTCAAAATAGAGCAAAAATACAGGCCCATAATGATAAAGCGATCCCAAATATACATCAGAGTAATTTATGACCGAGCTTTGCGATCATTGTGTCGCCCACAATGTCGCGAAAACAAAGTTTACCTTTAAGCAAAATAGTAACGTGGACCACAAGGTTTTCAAGTGTAAATCATTTCTCACAAACAAGTCAAATTTAATCAAGGCATATCTTGCCTAACTCACAGTATCAAAACAATTATCCAAAAAATAGCTCATAAACAACTTGGACCATATCAAAAATGTAAACACTATAATGAATATAGTGTCACGCAAGCTTAACTATTACGCAGTGTTGGATCAGTGAATTCCCAAACTCCCTAAGACAAGGATTTGAAGATAAAATAACCTAAGTGTTTAATAACCTTAAACATACACAAGTCACTGAATGAAGAGTTGTTCAGTGAGTCATCTTTAAGAAGCTCGGGACAAGCCTAAGAAGAAAGGTTTTCCATTCAATGAGGCGAGACTCAGTGAATGATACATGAGCCAAAGAAGAAGATGATGGATTCACTGAGTCATCACTCATCACTCCCATCACCTTCTTCTTTGGCTCAGGTATCATTCACTAAGTCTTGCCTCACTGAATAGAAAGTATTTCTTCTAGACTTGTCCTAAGCTTCCTGAAAATAACTCACTGAGTGATTGTTCACGCAATGACATGAATGGTGTTTATGGTTATATAACAGTTATGATATTTTATATTCAAATCCTTGTTTAAGGACACTTGGGTACTGAATGGACCCAAAAGAAGTTCATAGAGCAATTGATGATTGGTGTTATTGTAAATAATTGGTTGGATTATATTTAACGGGAGCTCATTGGGTTTATTATTGTTAAATGATGTGCACGAAATGGTGTGGACAACTTATAATCATATAATGTAAGATTATGATTAGCAAATTGTAAGGTTGAAAACATATGGTAACAATAATAAATCATAAAGTAGAGAACAATACCATTTGTTTCTTTTCACAGGGTGAGAGACGACTAATATTAATGTTTTGTTAATGAGATGTCAGGGTTTTTGTTGAACATGAATAATGTTAATTGTAATTTGTGAATAGAGATAACTTTTATAGTGATTGAAAAAATTGAGATTGAAAGATTAAATTATTTTTGAATAGTTTAATTTCTAGTTGCATAAACTTAAGGCCCGTTTGGTTTGTAGATGGGTTTAGAATTAGATTTGAATTTTGTATAGGTTTTGAGTTAAACAAGGAGAAAGAAAAATAAATGATTGATATATTATTTTATAAATAAAATAAATGATTGATATTATTATAAAATTTATAAACGTTATAAATAAAATAAATAAATGATCATATATAGGTTGTATACATATACCCTAAGAATATACTCTCGCCGCCTCAAAATTGTTGTCCATATTTCTTTTTTAAGATGTCTCAAAATAATTTTCCACTTTCTATTTTTAGTAATAGAAAGATAATTTAGTGGTGAAATATTCTATTTGAGTGATTGAAATTTTTAATGGTCACACTTTTATTAAACTATGTGATTTTTATTTCCTGACAATAATTTTGAGACGGATGGAGTAATATACCACTAAATGTGCACAAAAGTCAACAAAGATGGAGAAAATCCATGCGGTGCTGGTGTGTTTTGTGAAAAAACATATCTGAAGGTATTGATTAGTATGTCATATCTGAAAACTTAAAACAAACAATTCATAAGTTTTACATCATATGAAAACCGAAAGTAAAGAAGCAAACCAAACGCACTTAATATCGATAATGTTTAAATGAAAAGATGAAAATGTTTGGTTTGGGAGGTTTGTTCATTCCCATTTCCATACAAAACAAAACCAAACATCACGAGAAGGATATATATCCACCTTAATTAATTAAAACGAATAACAGATAAGCGATCGATCGATCATAAAATTAAAAATGAGTGTGTTTCGGAGTTGTCCGGTCATCGATCGATTTTTTTTATTTTTTATTTTTGTCTTGCTAGCTTGCAAAGTATTGGTATTCTCGGCTATGACATTCAGATGTAAAAGCAATTGCGACAGTGTTGCTCTCTGTTGAAATGTATATATTTACAAACATGTGAATGTCCGGATTCGAACTTCGTGACCACGGGATTGCACACATTAGCGAATGAGAATTAAAGTTAATAATTAATGTTTATGTTTACGATTAATTATTACACATTAAGTCGATTAACGATCGTTATGTATTTAACGGAAAATGACTAACGACCGTTAAAATGGAAAAGAAGGACTAGAAATGGAAACTTGGGAAAGTTATGGAATGGGCTTTGGGCTCCTCTTGGTGGCCGACCATAGCTTCTCCAAGGCCTCCATTCCCCAACTTGTCCTCTAAGTTTACCTACTAGTATATAAGGAGGGTAGGGTCTAGGGTTTCATTCACACTTGTGCATTGAATTAACCCTAGATCTCCTCTCTCTTTCTTTGCATAGCTTGGCGAAAACCCCATTTGTTAGGGAGTTCGGTTTTGTTTTTGCATATCTGAGGGCTTGTGTTAGATCTAGCAATCGCTTGATTCGTTGGTTAATTCGTGTGTACAAGAGCGTGGTTGTAAGACATTATTCTTACACCATTAAGTACTTCTTTGGTTTGCTTTGCTCGAGGGTGGTTTTGCTTTGCTCGAGAGATTTGATATTCAAAAGAGGTGCGTTACGCATACTTTCGGTTAATTAATTTATTTGTTATGATCTTAAGTCTTCATTGTGTACTCTTGATGTCTTTATGTTTTATTTTATTTTATATATCATAAACTTAACGGTGGCATCACGAGCCTTGTATAACAAGTAATTAATTCTTTGAAACACATAATTAAAATAAACATGAATGTGTTATTATTTGTATGCTTAGATCTAGGGTTTGCAAAACCTAAACCCTAATTTTTGAGGCGTTTTTGGTGCCACTAATTAGTGTTTTGTAAACTTTTGTTTTAATTGGATTAGAAACCTAAGATGCATGCAACTTTATGTGTATATGCGTAACTCTGTTTAATTGCATTAATTGTTAAGTGTAATTTATATCCATGATTATTACCTGCATGTTTTATCATGGATCTGTTTATTGTATGTCTTTCATGTTTTAAGTGATATACATTAAATATTGATAGATCTTAAATTGGGGAAGACCTCAATTGTTATTATTTAATCAGTTATGTGCTATGTGGTATATATTTAGTTTTGACTTACGCAATCGATGAATCGATGCATGTGAAAACTGGTGGAAGTCTTAATTAAATATATGCATATTGACAGTTATAAAATTGGTTATTAATAAGATTTATCAAAACCGTTTGCATGTGGCTGTTGATGATATGCATGACTTGTATTTGTTATGTATTCATTGTTTATTTGTTTATTTTATAAATACTTGCTTGTTTGTGTTATGTAACAAGGGTATTTTAAAAAAAATAAAAATGACCTAAACAATGGTGAAACATGCATTTTTTAAGAATAGTAATCATAATCGTTTAATTGATTGATGACTTTGGTACAAATAGTGAAAGGCTCACCCATGAGAATGAACTAATAAAGGGGTTTAAAAAGTGCGCATGATCTGCGAATGGATGTCTAAGGTTGTGCTTTAGCGTGCACAGTCCTCCGCCCACAGTAAGTTCGAGTGGAGCTACTTAGTAAGTCATTAAATGTGCAAACTCATCTTAAGGCGAATTAGTATTGATTCCATGCGCCACTTAGGTGGTAATTATCCGAAACACTAAGTGTTTACACTTATGCAAAAGTACGGTATAATGGATGATAATTAACACTAATTCCTTGATTGGTGAACCCAATACCTCAATTAAAGTTTGATGATGAAAAGCTTAAACATTAAAACAAGATATAAATGTTTTAATAAAACTATGCTACAAAGATGAATGCATGACATCTTTGTACATATTTGATTTAACATCAAAACTATTACCCTTTAAATTTAAGTTATATGCCATCCAGCGAAGCGGAAACACCTAAGATTACTTTCTATTTGCGTGAGAGCGTGATTTAGATCTTAATCAAAGGGTAAAATGTCCACGTGTCGTGAGCGGGCATGGACGATTTTGCGGTTTCTTAAGTTGGACAACTTAATTGAGTTAGGCGGTGGCGAAAACTCAAGGCATAAGATGGGATAAAACATGTTTACATGGCGATTGATATTGGCTATATGTAAATCCCATAAATCTAGGAATTGCAATTGAAATTGGCAATTGAGCAAATGCTCTACCATTTTGTATAAGGTTCATCACTAACGGATCAAGCGATGTGATGAGATTATGACAATTTGGATCCTAGTTTTCAATAAATATTAATTGGTTATATGAATATGAACCTTGGGTATTTAATTGTTTATTGAAAAGGAAAATTATCAAAATACTAATGATGGTTTTGAACTTTTTACGTAGATGGCTCAATCGATAACACTATGAGCTTCTTGAGTGCAGCTTTCAAAGATATGATTGGAAGGGACAAGTGGTGGCCCTAATTTCAATGATTGGCATCGTTCACTTAGGATCATCCTTCGTGTTGCCAAAGGGTTGAAATTTTGACTACACCTCTGCTGAAGCTCCTCCCGACACGGCAATGCTCTTGAATTAGAGGCATATCGTGTTGAATATGAGAAGCATAATGATGTGGCGTGTCTAATGCTTTGGGATGTCGCTCAATTGCAAAACAATTTGAGCACTATCCGCCTATGAGCATGCTAGATGAACTCAAGCGTATGTTTGAGAAGCCACCAGCGGTGAGCGTATGAACTAATTGAAAAGGTTCACAGTGCGGGCGGGGAGGCGGCAATCATCTCCGACCACGTCCTTGAGATGAAACATCACTTGGACCAATTGGAGAAGCTCGGTTGTGGTTACTCGAGCGATGTATGTTTCGGACTCATCAATCATTCCCTGTCGAGGAGCGATTTGGTGATTTTGTCATAATTTTAACATGCATTGCGGGGAAGGCGATTGAATGAGTTACATGCAATGCTTGTAGACTACGAGAGAGATTGCCAAAGAAGGCTCCTACACTGCTGTGCTCGCTATCTGGGTGGTAGGGTGAATAAGCCTAAGCCTGGCGCGATAAGAAAGGAAAGGAAAGGAAAGGAAACAAGTTGTCATCCACGGCTCTAAGAAGAACCACGGAAAGAAAAAGAGAATCCTAAGAAGGATTTGTCTTGCCACCACTGCAACTCACAGTCCTTTGAAGCGGGCTGCCCGGTTTATCTGAATGAGTGCCTTGAATAAAAATAAGATGGTGCCTAGCTCATCGGTATTTTTATGTTTGAATTATTTTCTTTCCTCATAAGTTAAATTCTGGATATATGATACGGGATGTGGTACTCACATCGTAATACATCACGAGGACTTAGAGGCGAAGAAGGCGACTGTGGAGAGAGATACTTGTGCGTTGGAAATGGAAGCGTGCATTTGTCGAAGCCATAGGGACTTTTGATTTAGTGTTGCCTTCGGGCTTAATTTTAGAACTAAATAATTGTCATTATGCACCTCCATTGTTAGGGTGTCATTCGAGTTTCTTTGTTAAAAGATATTGGTTTTGTGCACACTTTACAAGTTATGGAATTTCGGTTTCTTTAAATAATGTCTTTTACTTTAATGCAATTCCTACTCTTGGTGTGTTTGAAATTGATATGGATGGTTGTATATCCAAAGAAAATAATTAGTTGTATAGCATTAGCAATAAGAAGAGCAAGTCGAGCGTGACTCTTCTTATCTTTAACATTGTCGCCTTGCCCATATTGGCAAGAAAGCATGGAAAAGGCGCAACACGATGGGCTTTTACAAATGGTCAATGATGAATCATTTGACAAATGCGAGTCTTGCATTCTTTGGGAAGATGACAAGGAAACCTTTTCACCTCAAGTGGAAAGGGCTTCGATCTACTTGGATTGATACACACGATGTGTGTGGTCCACTTAGACATGTGTCAAAGCGTGGTCTTTGTCTACTTCTTAACCTTCTGGATGATTTCGATCGTTATGGTTATGTTTATTTACTTAAACATAAACATGAAGTCTTTGAAACATTTAAGGTTTTCAAAAGTGAAGTAAATTACAACTTGGAAAGAAGATTAAAGCTCTTGATCCGATAGAGGTGGTGAGTATATAAGTCAAGAGTTCAAAGATTACTTAGGCGAGTGTGGAATTATCCGGCTCACATCTCCTTATACTCCACAAAAAAATGGTGTATCTGAAAGGAGAAATCGTACCTTACTTGACATGGTACGATCAATGTTTGAACTTACGACTCTACCTTTACTTTTGGGATTATGCCCTTGAAGCGCTATTCGCATTTTGAATATGGTTCCAACTAAGAAGGTTGTTAAAACTCCATATGAAATATGGACGGGAAAACTCAACTTTTCTTACTTAAAGGTGCAGGGATGTGAAGCGTTTGTTAAGCGTGACACACTGATAAGCTCAAGCGGATCATTAAGTGTATCTTTGTAGGATACCCTAAGGAAACTATGGGTTACTACTTTTACTACCCAGTGAGAACAAAGTCATCGTGGCTAGGTATGGAGATTTTCTTGAAAGAAATCTCATATCTCAAGAACTTCGATGGGAGAGTATATGATCCGGAATATGATCGAAAGATACAACACCTTACGAAAATACTAGCCAACTTCAAGAAGAACACAGCTTAGGTGCTCCTCACGAAGTTGTTCCCATTCGTAGATGCGAAAGGACTATACGAGCACTGACCGTCTATGTCTTAACGTGAGGTGGAGGAAAATATGGTTGGGGATCTTAATGAACACGCTTAACTATAAGTCGCCATGGGCGATCACGAAAAGGATAAATGGCGATTGCTATGAATGGGGAAATGCAATCCATGAAAGATAATGATGTCGGATTGAAGTTGACCTTCCTCCCAAGGCTAAAGTCGTTGGGAGTAAGTGGATCTTCAAAAGAAAACCGACATGGATGGCAATGTACACACCTACAAGGCTCGTCACGGTGGCTAAAGGTTTTACTCAAACCTATGGCGTTGACTACGAGGAGACATTCTCTCCTGTAGCGGACATAAGAGCTATTAGGATTCTCATAGCTATAGCTGCACACTATGACTATGATTTGGCAAATGGATGTCAAAGCGCTTTTACGAATGGCCGTCTAGATGAAGACATCTATATGGCACAACCGGAGGGTTTTGAATCCATTATTTCCTAACCGTGTATGCAAGCTTAAGAGGTCCATTTATGGACTAAAGCAAGCATCAAGGCAATGGAATAAAAGATTCGATGGAAATCAAAAGTTTTGGATTTACTCGAATCTTGATGAGCCATGTGTATATCACAAAGCTAGTGGGGTCATGTTACTTTCCTTGTTACGTATGTCGATGACATATTAATCATGGGAAATCATATACCAAGTCCGAATGAGGTGAAAGCCTATCTTGGTAAATGTTTTTCGATGAAGGACTTAGGGAGCGACATATATCCTTGGAATCAAGATCTAAGGGATAGATCAAGGCGGCTAATTGGTTTAAGCCAAAGTGCTTACATTGACAAAATATTGAAGAGATTCAATATGCAAAATTCAAGAAGGATTTTGCCAATGCAAGTAAATCATGGTTTGAGCAGCCAAGGTGTGCTTCAACACTGCGGAGGTGGCGCGTATGAAGAAAGTTCCTTATGCTTGGTGTGGGATCTATCATGTACGCAGCGATGCGATGCACAAGGCACGATGTGGCGTTTGCTCAAAACTTGACCGATCGGTATCAACAGAATCCGGGTGAAATTCATCGATCTATTGTTAAGCATATTCTCAAGTACCTTAGGGCTACAAGAGATATGTTCATAGTGTATGGAGAAATCGAGCGAGCATGCATTACAATTCTTGCGATGCATCTGGAAGTGTGACAAAGATGATCGAAGTCTCAAGCGGGTTACATTTTGTCATCAATGGATGTCTTGTGGATTGGAAGAGTAAAGCAGACAACACTTGCGATGTCTCTTCTGAGAAAGTGAGTACATAGCGTGTCGAAATTTGCCATGGAAGTTGTTTGGATAAGGAAGTTTGTTTCGGGGCTTGGTGTTATGCCGTCGATTGAACATCCTATTAAAGTGTATTGTGACAATTCAGTTGCAATTACTTTTGCCCATGAACACAGGTCATGAAGGGCACGAGACACTATCCTGAACAATATCACTATGTTCGAGAGCAAGTCGAGATAGGTGAAATTGAGTTGCTCAAAGTTCACACGGATGATAACCTAGCGGATCCGTTACGAAGGCCTTGCACAGTGAAAAACTTAATCATTTGTCGATAAGTTTGGACTTCGTTTAGCTAGTAGTTTCATGCCCATCTGTGACTAAGTATTTTAGATAAAGGATATTGTAAACATTATTATTGAAATAAAATAAAGTATTTTTGTTATGTTTATTATTCATTTATTATAATGTTGTCCTATATTTACATGTTTAAATCCTTGAATAACTTAAGTTATTCTAAATAGTCCGTTGTCAATCAATAACATGGGAATGATATTGAATTAAGACAAATCGAGTATTAGTTAGAATATACTTGAAAGTATATTGATGCGTAGCATGACTAATTCGAGATGATATTCAATGAATTGAATATAGGACTTATCCCACCCACATGATGATACTTTATGGATCTTTGTCATTAAGTATATCATGGATATTTATCCTCGACTTGAGATACAAGAGATATGTCATGGATGTAGTGCATTTTGTGAAGCAATCTAACGCTGCGTGGCGGTAGTTATAAGGGTTGTTTTCGGAAGTGTTGAAATTTATGAATCTCGCTTGTAGTCAAAATGGGTTTGTTTCCTTCAAATTCATTTTGAAGTATAATACTCTTGGGCCCTCGTGGGATTGTTAAGATGTTTGTATGGCCATACCCAAGGTCTTCGTTCGGAAGAATTGGTAATCTTAATAAATCATAAAGCGAGAAAGCAGAATAGTTAATTAAGAAATGAGTGAGATCCATATTCTTATTAACATGGTATTAGAAACAAAGGATGAATATGATGATGAATCATCAAACTTGGTTATTCTCCGAAAACCATACACGAGTTGTCACAGGGGCATTGGCGTGTTGCTAGATGCTAACCAATGTCATTTCACGTTTTGTAAACATATCCAGTGGGAGCTGTTGGAAATGTATATATTTACAAACATGTGAATGTCGGATTCGAACTTCGTGACCATGGGATTGCACACATTAGCGAATGAGAATTAAAGTTAATAATTAATGTTTATGTTTACGATTAATTATTACACATTAAGTCCGGTTAACGATCGTTATGTATTTAACGGAAAAATGACTAACGACCGTTAAAATGGAAAAGAGAAGGACTAGAAATGGAAACTTGGGAAAGTTATGGAATGGGCTTTGGGCTCCTCTTGGTGGCCGGCCATAGGCTTCTCCAAGGCCTCCATTCCCCTAACTTGTCCTCTAAGTTTTACCTACTAGTATATAAGGAGGGGTAGGGTCTAGGGTTTCATTCACACCTTGTGCATTGAATTAACCTAGATCTCCTCTCTTCTCTTTCTTTTGCATAGCTTGGCCGAAAACCCCATTTGTTAGGGAGTTCGGTTTGTTTTTGCATATCACGAGGGCTTGTGTTAGATCTAGCAATCGCTTGATTCGTTGGTTAATTCGTGTGTACAAGAGCGTGGTTGTAAGACATTATTCTTACACCATTAAGTACTTCTTTGGTTTGCTTTGCTCGGTGGTTTTGCTTTGCTCGAGAGATTTGATATTCGCAAGAGGTGCGTTACGCATACTTTCGGTTAATTAATTTATTTGTTATGATCTTAAGTCTTCCATTGTGTACTCTTGATGTCTTTATGTTTTATTTTATTTTATATATCATAAACTTAACACTCTCAACAATTCCAAAGCCTATCAATCACTCGGGCAAAACGCTAAAAAACAGAGGTAATAATCTATATCCTGAATTCAATTTTTTTAACCTTATGATCCGAACTCGATCTAAAAGTATAAGGCTCGAAACGACATTGAGCTCGAGAATTATGATCATCAACGCGACCTTTTATAACCTTACCACCCGAACTCGACTTGTTTCTACCCTTATCCAATGCTTATACTATGAATATTTTAAATTTGAGGACAAGGTCATTAAATTATTAGTGAGCTTAATTGTTATATGGTAGTAGAAATTCCACTTAGTCAAGTTCGGTGTACTAAAAAATCTACTTATAACCAAGTTCACCGTACTAGACTATATTTTGGCCATTTTTCTAACTGTTTTAATTTAAATCTACTATGTCAAATATCTGACTCCGTCATTTTCTCATTAATTCCGTTTCCTAAATCCTAATAGCGTGACAATGAATTACGATATCACATTTAGTAAAGGCGAAAACATCAACCGGTCAATATTGGGTTTGCTTGAAAGTCTTCATTTCACTCACATCAACAATATAATTATCAACTTCCTCTAAAACTGAATCATATGGTCTTGGGAACTATTTGGTGTATGGAATAGCTAAAACTATTACTTTGCTCACCTATAATCTACTTGGGCGCAATGAAGCCATAGATATAAGTAGTTTTTGTGTGAATGACATAGTTAGTTTATATTTTTTTGGGTTAAAAGGCTCAAGAATCAGACTTATATTTGTTTCAGATTTGGACTAGACTAAACTAAATACATTTTTTTAAAATAGTAAGGTGGTTCGCATTAATTATCGTCCAAAAAGAATTTCTATATTGCACCTAAATGATTTTTGTTGTCTAAGGTAGTTCCCGGGGCACAACCTAGTTATACATTGGTTCCGCCCATGGTTGCATCTACAGACTACTTTGTTATTAGTCTTTTTATGTTCAAAAGTGTCTTATTGGTATTTTCACCACGCACGTTGTTGTAGAGACATATTTGGAATACAAGTTCTTTGCTAACTATGAACTTGACAGCTTTTGGTATGGAGAAGAGAGCCTCATGGCTTGGTCCAATCCTATTTGAATATCCTACCTATCTTGATGGTGATCCGCTCGGTGATTACGGCTTTGATATCACAGGCCTCGCTTAAGATCCTATAGCTTTCAAGAGATAATACAAGTAACTAGACTATCCTTATACGCTATTGTGTAGAGTAGTAACCATCATTTATGGCAATCATCAAGAATGGTTACAATCTAAAACATGTACTCTTGTAATATTCATCTTACGACTTTGAAATATTGCATGCACGTTGGGCTATGCTTCTTGCACTTAGCGCTCTAATTCTGAGTCATTAGACCGTGTAGGTGCTTTCCATTTTGTAGAACCCGTGTGGTGGCAAGTCGGTTACTCAAAGATTCGGGTCATATGTTATACTTATTTCCCAATATTTCAATAGTCATGATGAGTATATATGTCTTATACACGCGATAACTCATATGTTGGCGGGTAAGACAAGTCAAGGAGTGATGGTTGTTCTACATGTCTTAATTCTAATCGTTATGATCAAACAAACATCATGCCATCATCAATCAAGAATTAATAAGGAAAGAAACAAGGAAGATTTTTGGCGGGTTTTGAACCCATTCTCATAAACACAGAAATATGTATATATTGAATAACGTGGGTTACATAATTCGATATAGATACATGTATATATATTTTATACAAATAGACACATACAAAGGGTTGTGTTGTTTCTTAACACATTTCTTGAACCAACATACCCTTTCATTCCTAACCTAACTTAAGCGCTTTATAACTAACTTATAACCGTCCTATTAGGCCCATCATTAACAGACTAAGGCCTTTTCTAAGTGGACTAAACTATCGATTTACAAAGATTAATTGGATTACTTCCAACAGATTTCCCCTAATCTTACTAATCTTTGTTTTCTTCAATATTCTTGTTCCTTGATTTCCTCTTGCTTTTGCTTTCATTAGTCTTGTTTTCTTCATGACTTTTGGTTTGTTTGACAAAGTTGTCATCCTTCTTGCTTTCTTACTTGTGATCGTATGATCGGTTCATACTTGCTTTTGAAACACAAAGGTTTCTCTTACTTTGATCAAGATTGGTCTTTCTTACTTGCTATGAGATACTAAAGTGTCTCTTTGACCTTTGCAACAAAACCATAGTCATGTTTCTTTTCTTTACTTTCTTCACGCTTTCTTGAATCTTCCAATTCAACTCCAAAGTGTTCAACTTTGTTTGTAAGCACCCGTAAAAATAAACTTGTAATTATCTAACGTTATTATAAATCAACGCTGATTTAGCACCACATTTTTTTTTCTTTTCTTTAAAATTTCAAATCGTAACGTAACCCATTATCCCGAGCCATACTTGAACACCGTCACGTTTCCCCAACATGACCCTTCGCGACAACTACATTTTTATATCCCTATTAAACTTATGAAATTTATTTATTTTAATTTCTGCTAATAAACTATTTTTTTTGTTCTCCTTGTTGGACCATAAACCAACAAACGCACTTTATTCTATTTTGGGCTTTCCGGTATTTACTTAGCCCAAACCAAGACCCTTAATTATTTTTTGTAGTCCATGTTACATTCCAAGCCCATGTCCAAGTTTGTATCTCCTTTCTTCTTTGGTGATCGGGCAGAAAGACCAAACGAGACTATGTATATATTGTCAAGTGTGAGATACAAAATTTATACTAGATACAAACTAATGCTACCCAAGCCTAAATGAAATGCAAAATTTACTCAACCCGCTACTACTACTATACACCTTAAATCATTTCGTTCTTACACATTTTATAAAGGCCAAACTAACCTTCTTTCACCTCCTTTGTACATAAATGGAAGACTACTCACCGAGGCCACTTCCTTTACTTACACACTCAACTCTTTGCTTTTGTTTTTTTTTTTTAATTTAATTGAGCACATGCAAATTCCAAAAGCCAAGATCTATATATTACGTGTTCTTTCTTGGGTCAATTCCTAGGAAAACAAAAAAAAAACAAGAAACCATAATAGCACTTACACCTCCATGTGACACACTCAATCTTGACTTGTCCATCAAAACCAAACCGAGCTCTATTTTTTGTTAGTAGTGATCGATTCCTAGACAAGCAAGAAAGACAAGACTCATGTTACTTTTACATGCTCTTGTCACCGTCCACTCTTACACATTCATTTTGCTTTCACTCATGGGTCTCGACAGAAACAAGGACAAGAAGCAACCATGCGACTTTGCTAGTTTATGGCACACTTCAAATACTTACACACTCAACCTTTTCCATCTCTAAGCTTACATCCCACCACATTAAGGCTAGCCACAATGGCTAAGGTTGAGGTCGGTTGAAGGCATCGGTCGAGCAAGGTCGACCTACTAAGGGTACTTGGGTTGTAGTTGGTTAAGGAGAGAAGAAGAGGGTATTTGGTTGAGCACACAACCGAGTCTCACAAGCCCAAACTTTACCACTTTTCCAAAACTTTACCACTTTTACAACATTATAAATACCAACCTCAAACACATTTTTAAACACACAATTTCAAACACAATTCAAACAACTTCTCTTCAATATTCATCATGTCACAAAGAAAACTCCAACTCAAAAACCGACGATCCCGACTTCCCAAAATTCCCGAACTTGAATTTCTCACGGATCCACCGTTTCAATTAACCGGTTTAACACCACTACAAAATCGGGGTATTCGTTTTTGAGCACCCGGTTTTGATTATGAAACACGACTACCACAACCCAACCACAATCAAAACCCGTTTTACGTCAATCGTCCATATTTCCCACCGGGTCGTCCGAGTATCAATCAAAACCAAGCACCAAGCGGGTCGTCATATCATCCTAACATGGATTTCTCCCAATCTTCCCAACCTAATCAATCGTTTTCATCGCTTCATGGTTTTAATCTTGATATGGATTTTGAGCATTTTATGGAATTCCCTCCTGCTCAATGCTACACGTCTCAAGAATTCCCGACTCAAGATGCTTTGATGGGACAAGGTTCGGGGCACGGTTCATACCACGGTTCTATTCGTATTGAAGACGGTGTCGAAGAGACGTCACCCGTCAAATCAAAGAAGGGTTCAAAACGGGCTGCAAAGGGGAAGGGTAAGAATGTTGCAACCGCACCCGTCAAACCATGGATAAAAGCGGAAGAGGTCGCGCTTTGTAGGGCTTGGGTACATGTGTCAGAAAATTCGGAAAGAGGGAACGTTATCAACCAGAGTGGGTTTTGGGATGAGGTGATAGCGTACTTTGAAAATGAAACTGGTTCAGCAAGAACCTACGACTCCATAACGACCAAATGGAAGGGAAGGATTCGTTCTAGGGTTGGTTTCTTTTGTGCAATTATGGATAATATCAAGGATAATCACGGAAGCGGTGAGAATGACGAAGACGACTATGAAAAGGCTTGTAACGAATGCCGTGTGATGCACAAGCATGAGTTAACATTGAAGGAGTGTTGGAAAGTTTTGAGAGGGCATTCGATTGGAAAAGCTTGTTGAGATGCACTTTCACCACGACTAGTCGGAAGAAATCCGGACTTGAAACCACCTCGGGTCAATAAAGGTCCTTTTCATCCCCAAGATGTGGATGATTACGAAGAAGAAGAGACTCGAGAATCATGACCAAAGGTCGTGACACTGACCGAAGAGAGCACACGAGCCACCAACATCATTTGTTACTAATATGGCCAAGAACTTTTCAAGTTCAAAAGTTCAAGTAAGGAAAAAACAAGAATATGGAAGAGGAATACATAAAGTTGAAGCAAAAGAGATGGAGCTTGCGAGAGGCAAGGGCGAGCCGAGGAGTTCAAAGGAGAAACTTGAGCTCAACGTCAAGAACTTGCATTAGCGACAATCAAACCGGACGCAAGATTTAATTTTCTACAACACACCCTCGACACAAATATGCCCGCACGACAACTACAAGAACTTGAACAACTTAAGCGTAGAACGCCACAACTTAGATTATTAGTTTAAGTTTTAATAAGTATTGTAACGTCTCACGTTTTATTAGTTTAAGTTTTAATTATTGTTGTAATGTTAAGTATTTTTATTAATGAAGTTTAATTTTGTTCTTAAAAAAAAAAAAAAAAAAAAAAAAAAACTCGTGTAACCACTTTGTGCCAACTAGGTCGTCGGAGAGAGAAAGCTGATGTGACATAGACGAACTAGTTCGCAACTGTGTCTAGCCTAATACTCACTAGCTTATATAAAACATCCACTCTCACCACACTCATACGTATACACATTTTTACACTTCTCATTTCATTTTCCAAACTCAAACAATACAAAACACATTCACTCACTTCACTCTCACTCTTCAAAAAAATGCCAAAATAAAAAACAAATTGAAAATTGAATGTTTTTAAAAAATAGGATTTATTTATTTTAAAAAATCAAAAATAATATAAAACTGACTTTTACTATTATACCCTTTTGGATTAAATAAAAAGGTTTAATAATTCAAAAATGCTATGTTGCATTGATATGTTGGATAATATGCATTACTAGAAGTACATAAAGGGTTCTCATGGTTCTCTTGACTTAACATGGTTCTCAAAATAAGGCCCTATACATACATACATATATATATATATATATATATATATATATATATATATGTATATGTATATGTATATGTATATGTATATATAATAGGGGTGGTTAATGTGAGATCAAAATTAAAGTTCTAAAAGTAAGACCCAATTTGGACCGCTTGATCATTGTATTTGTGTTGGATGATATTAACATTAAATGAATGACATTATTGTAATTAAATAGGGTTTCAAGGGTATTTTGGATAATTCAAATCCAATTGTGGTCAATCTTTTTCGTCTATCTTTTATAAAAAAAGTCATCCACATTTTTATACATTAAAGCGTACACGGACATTAAAATTAAATGTATCACCAAACAAAACTAAAATTATTAAAATACATCTATGTATCAAGAACCTATAAAACCTAACAACAACATATTCCGGTACATCGAATCCGATACATAAAATTTGACAAAATTTATTTGATACATCAAGTATACAACCAATTAAATGTATTTTTTACTACAAGTTCATTTCATCTTTATTACGATAAATATTTATCTAAGCTTTCAAGATATGATATATGTTTGCCAATGTTTTAAAAACCGGTTTTTATATCGATCCGGTTAAGTCGCCGGTTTATCGGGTCGCCGGTTCAACCTGTTGAACCGCCGGGTCGAACCGGTTCTCTATATATATATATATATATATATATATATATATATATATATATATATATATATATATATATATATTTTCTATATTTAGTAAGTAGTATTGCATAATTTAATAATTTATTCGTTTTTATTCATACATTCAATTAAACCCATTAAAAAGATCGAGACTATACCAATAAGTTTAGCTTTTTAAGTCTACATCTATAAAAATATAGCCAAAACTTTCAAGGTGATTCTAAATTATAAAATGGTTTATAGTAAAACTATATTAATTGGTGATTCTAAGATCATATATAACTATAATTTACTATTTTCTAAAATTTTAACAAACATTAGTTATCATCATTTTAACTTTTCAATTAAACTTAGAAAAGTTAATGGGAAAAAAATCATTTTGTTAATTTTTTTGATAAAAAGTCATGACCTGCCCAGGTTTATCAAACCGGGTCAACGAAAAACCGGCGGTTCAATCCGGTTCTCAACCATGCAAAAACCCGGTCCTATCCGGCCCGGTCTCCGAGCCGGTTCCCGGTTCAACCGGTTGAACCGACCGGGTCAACCCGGGTTTTAAAACATTGATGTTTGCATTATTTCAACCGGTTGAACCGACCGGGTCAACCCGGGTTCTAATAGACACTTCATCAAAGGATCAGGTGCACATGGTTACCTTGTCACGATTTGTCGTTTTCGTCACGCATTTGGTCAAATCTTTGATCAGTTTTTTAAATTTTTTCACAAACATCTCCATCACTAAGATTATATTACTTAGTTTTTGTTTTTTTATAATGAAATTACTTATGGTCTAATATTTGTGATGATAATGTGTAGAGATTGGATGTTGGATGTACACTGGTGAATGACAAGTGCGATTCAGATACATAAAGACATCATATACATATCAGAACTAGATACATCGGTACAACAGATAAGTACCAAAACACTTACACCAAATACATCGGTACAACAGCGACACCGGTGACAACAATGACATACCATGATGTATCCCGTGTACCGTGACACATACCATGATGTACCCGGTGTACCGCCTTGCCTTGCATCACATTCATGATGTTTCCGTTGTCTGAAGCGACGAGCGACTCAACAAAAGCGGTGGCGTGCTAATCTCCAATGACAATAGCGACACAACAATAACATCGGATCTAAACACAACCATGGTCAATGAATCTAAAGTCTAAACACGTCCATGTTTTCCGACGGCGTGGTAAACTCCGCCGTGGCAAACAACGAGATCTAAACACAACCATGGTAAATGAATCTAAACACGACAATGGTAAGAAATCTTGAATCAAACTTACATTCTTTACGCTTATATGAATGCGTGTATCTTGGCGATATCCGATCTAAAAAGCGAACACATGGTCCCCGTATATAAATGAGATATAAACATGAAACACAATTGAATTTGTGGTAAGATTTGATTAGTTGGTAGTGATGGAGGAGGTTATAGAGTTTTTGGATGAGAGAGAAGGGTTTGTGATATTTTAGCTTGAAGAATAAAAATATGACGGATGAAAGAGAGAGAGAATAGGTGATTTAGGGTAAAGATGTGATTGTTTGAAAATACTAAAATACCCTTTTCATTTAGTTGCAAGTTTAAATTAGTTTTAATGCTTAATTGCTACATGTCCTTCTCCTATTGGTTCATATTATGATCTTACTTTTATAACTTTAAGGTTGATTTTATTTGATCTGATCTATATATATATATATATATATATATATATATATATATATATATATATATATATATATATATATATATATATATATATATATATATATATATATATATATAGGGAAGGGATCGGTGCGTTCAGCTTTAAAAAATACGGATGAGTGCGGATGAATGTCGGCCGCACGATCAAGCGTCCATCGATCTCGTTAAAAAAACGGTGGCATTTTCGTAATTAATCTATATTATTATAATATCGGTGTAGATCGAATAACAAAACATACAAAACATAAACTAAAAAAAAATCTAAAAAAAAATGATTTCATCAAGTTTAAGATTTGCGAGAAATAAGCGAAGGTAAGTTTCTTAATTTCAAATTTAAGAATTTTTATGATAGTTAGTCGATATTAGGGATATCGATGATAGATAATCGATATTAAGAATATTGCTATTCGATATAATTCAAGCGAAGATAGCTATTCGATATTAACATAATTAATTTTTTTCTTAAGATACTTATTACGATATTAATTTTAAGCTGAAGCTTTCTAATATGATATTAAGATATTTCCATTCTTATTAACATTTTTATTAAATGAATATAGCTAATTTAACATTAACACAATAAAAATTCTTAAAATTTTATTCGAGATATTAAGATATTTTCGTTTCGTTTTCATTTTATTCGATATTAACGGTTATGCGGCGAAGTTCGATTTTCGGATATTAATTGTAAAGCGAAGATTACTTATATGATATTAATAAATTCTTAACATTTTTATTCGGATATTAATTGTAAGCGAAGATTACTTATATGATATTAATAAATTTACGTTTCGTTATCATTTTATTCGATATTAAAGGTGTCGATGAGAGCTAATATGATATTAACGAATTCCTTTTCTTAACATTGTCATTCGATAATAACTATAAGAAAATTCTTTTTTTTCTTTATGTGCTTATTCGATATGTAAACTCAAGATTGCTTATATCATATTAAGATCTTTAATTTTTTGTTATAATGTTTATTTCGATATTAATTGTGTGCGATGATACCTATTACGGTATTAACGAAATTTTGATTTTCTTATCAAAGTGTAAATGTACTAATACTCGAATAACAATAGCAATATCGAATAACTATCCTCAAAATCATTATAAAACCTAAATATCGAATAACTATCATAAAAATACCTTCAACAAATTTTTTAATGAAAATGTACCGATAGATCGGGACCGATCTGAGAATCTTGATCGGTAATTCCATTGTATAAAAATTTAAATAAAAAAGATAAGAAAAATAAGGAAATAGAATATTCTAATAAAAATAAAAATATACGGAAAGAAAAAGGGATGAATTTGGTCAAATCTCAACCGCTAAATGAAAAAAAAATCAACGGATGAGGTACATCCGCACTAAAAAAAAATATCCGCGCCATCTCTATATATATATATATATATATATATATATATATATATATATATATATATATATATATATATATATATATATATATATATATATATATATATATATATATATATATATATATATATATATATATGATTTAAGATCATTTGAGAAAAAAGATTCTTTTACATCTGGGGATCAATCTCCACCATCCATTTTTATTTGATCTAATGGATGAGATTAATCCCACAATTTAAAAACCCACTTTCATCCTCTTTTTCAAATATTAATAACTTTCAAACCGTTAATCGTTAAGCGGAAAAAAAATATCATTGCGACGAGCATTTAATTATCTTTCTATAGATAGGCACTTTGATATACTTTCGACAAAAATTTTTTTCGTATTTTTCACGTTTTTTTTAAGTTTTTTCGTTTTTTTACGTTACTGAAATTTGCATTACAAAATCATATATGATAAAACACTAATTTGAATATCACATGTGATATTAGTGTAATATCATATATGATATGTAATATCACATGTGATATTAGTGTAATATCATATATGATAATATCACATATGATATTACATATCATATATGATTTAACACTAATATCACATGTGATATTCAATTTAGTGTTTTATCATATATGATTTTTTTCATGCAAATTTCAAAGAACCTAAAAACGAAAAATCTGGCGTGAAAAACAATTTTTTCTTTTTGAAAGTATATCAAAGTCATCCGTCTATAGAAAGATAATTAAATCTTCGTCGCCATGGTGTAAATATTTTCACATAACTATTAGCGGTTTAAGAGATATTTAAATTATAAAAATAGGTGAAATAATAAAATCTTTTAATCTCACCATTGATTTCTTTATAAATGGATGGTGGAGATGAGTCCTAGGTATGTGAGAAAATTTTGGTATGTAAAATAACTCTCTCTCTCTCTCTCTCTCTCTATATATATATATATATATATATATATATATATATATATATATATATATATATATATATATATATATATATATATATATATATATATATATGCGATCATGACGTCATAATTCACCCAAATGCCACGTAATGCCACATAGGCAATTTTTCGTTTGGGTATTATAATTCAAAAAATATGCGCAGGTGAGGTTTGAACTTGAGATAGCATTTAAACGTCTCAAGTAATGAAACCGACTATGTTAATTTATCTTTTGGTTACATATTCCAAATCATAATCTATATACATGACTGTTTTCCTCTTTTCTCTATTTATCTTCTTAACTATATGTGGATATATTAGGAATATACTAGCCGGTACCACAGCATTCGCGTGGCGGATGCTATGTGTGATTATTTTTAGCGATAGCAAGTTTTTTCGATGCATTGCTTTTAAAGAACGAAAAAAAAGAATGTCCAATGAGGTTATTAATTGAAAATTATGGTGTTTAAAGATATAAATGATAAGATGATTTATGTATTATTGTTTTGTACTATTTGATATATTAATTGTACTTTGAGTAATAGTGTATTTTAATAATATTATTAATGATTTGTTAATTTTCATTTAAGAGTGTTTTAATGAAAAATAAAAATTTAGAAGATTTTTGCATTATCATTTTGTACCAAGTGTTATATTATTAGTGAGAGTATTTTAATAATATCATTAATTCTAGCATTAATATACACGAATGTTACACGTTAATAAGTGTTCAATTTTCAAATTTTCAGCAAACTATTAAAATGGTTGTTACAAGTTTAGCGGGTTACTTTTATTAGAAATGTTTTTGGTCTTAAAAATTTTAAGACTTCTTTATTTAGAATTTTCTTAAACAATTTATATAATAGTATAGATATGATGATATATTATAGGCCTATATTTAGGCCGGTTACTAATTGATTATATGCATGATTCTATAAAATTTATCTTAATCTATAAGGTATATATAATAAATTGTATCGGCATTATATACAAACGTATTCAATATTTTTTGAGTCAGTATACACAGACAGTATAAAGATGCAGCCACAAAGACAATTGAAAAGGCTTACAAGAGCTAAAGATATTAAGAGTGGTGCTTCTGTTTCAAAAGGTATTATTGTGATGTTTTATGTTTGTATTGTTTTTGTATTATTGGTTCTGTTTCAAAAGGTATTATTGTGATGTTTTTGGTGTTTAAAGATATCTAATTTTTTTAAAACAGAATCACGTACCAATAAGAAAGTTAGAACTATCGATGTTGAGATATTGGAATCAAACACATCAGGAAAACCACAGACAGGTATTGTATGTTATATTTGTATATGGTTTTGTATGTTTAAAGAATTTTAAATAGTAATGTGTGTTTGTTGTTGTTTCAGAAATTGAAGCTTTAGATTCACCAAATCACCCACAAGGTATTTTTTCACTATTTAATTGTTTTGTTTTTTCGCAGTTTTGTGTTTATGCTTTAACAGATGTTTTTGGTTGGTTTTTTCTCAGAAGTTGCTAAAACTAGACATTTACAAACACATGTCATGGGTAAAAGTATGATTGAAGGTAAACTGAACAAAAGAACAAAGGGTTTTCAAAAGTTATTTTGTTGCTTATTAATCATTCCAAACTCATTAAATGAAACTATTTTGTTTTTGTAATTATTTGGTAATTTTGTTAATATGAATATATTTACAGGAGGTTGTTCTGAAAAGGAAAAAAATGCAACCAAAACTCCTATATTGGAAAGTGACACATCAGGAAGACAAGGCTCTTGTATAATTTTTAATTTGTTTTTTTAAAAGTGGATTTGTTTTATTTGAATGAATACAAAATGTTTTCTTTATATTTTTAACAACAACTGTTAAAAGTCGCAGTAAGAAAACAATTGGTATGGGTAAAAAAGTGTTTGAAAGTAATCCATTAGGAAGGAACTCTCAAAGCCGTTCGCGAAATGTGCTGACAGTATCTGATGGTAAAATCTTTTTACTATTGTGTAATTTATATTGTTATAAAAATATAAGTTTAGATACCAAAGGCGTATGTTTAATTTAGATTTATTAGCGTGCCGTGATATACTTTTGTATTAATTTGGAATCCTGTAATGTTTGGTTATAAACTCTAGATGCTTCAATCAATAATAAGACATTACAACAACGTTCTTCATCTTTTGCAACATGTCCACCAGGAAACGCTCGATCAACGTTAATGGTTATGCCAATGGTAGAAAGCGACACACCTGGGAATCATGTTCTAAAATATGGAAAGGAGTTGGAAGGTAATGTCATTTTAATTGTGTTTGTTATGACAACGGTTTAGCAAGTATTATATAATTTCCCACTGCCTAATAATGTGTAGGAAGAAACAGAAACTGAAAAATGAGTTTTGGTAATCAAACATCTTCTTTACGTCCCCAATCAAGTTCTGGAAAGACCAGAAGCACCATTCATGATTCTAATTTTAAGTATCAAGGTTATTTTTCCAAACTCTTTAACTCATAATTAAATAATTGTTTTTATTTAAAGTTATATATTGTTGTTTATATATAGATTTTTATTAAATTTACTCATAATATTTTATGTTTTAAATTTTGTAGAAGTTAAGCAAGGCGCACAAAAGTTCTAGAGTGAATAACTCTATTTTAGGGAGATATCAATTTAGTGATAGAAACATTCCAAGGAAGAGTTCCAATTTCCAAAGCAGTCCACGAGGTATACATATTGTTTATTACTATTAATAATAGCAAGGTTTATAAATATATTTACCAAAAAATGTATGTCTAAATGTTTACAGGAGTAAACATACATGATCAAAAAATAATTCCTTTAGAAAATGTTGATCCCATGATTACTAACATGGTAATTAAAGGGAGATGTATATCTATTTGGCATTCTCACAAGTTGAATGAAGAACATGATCCATACAGTTTGGATTTTATTTTGCAAGATGCGGGGGTAATTTGAATTTATACGCGCATCATTTATACATATTGAAAAGTATTGATCATAGAATCTAACATTTGTAATGTCTAACAGTCAATCGAATCGAAGTTTACATAAAAAAGAGTCGATGTTTAAATTTGAACCACTTTTACAAGAGGGCCAATGTTATATCATCTCAAAATTTGGAGTGGTGAAATGGTGGTAGATTACCGTTGTTACCACACGGTACAAAATTTGTTTCTACAAAGGGACGGAAGTGACGAGTTGAGCAAATAGGCGATAATTATGTTGGTTTTATTAATGAGCCATTCACTCATATTTTGAACACGGATAATGAGTATCATGAACATGATTGTGTAGGTATGTGTTGGTTGCTATAAAAATTTGTAATTTTATATTCAAAAGGTGATGTTTTAATCTTCCTTATTTGTCGTTATTGTTGGCGGATGTTATAGGTACGATAGTAGTTATTGGAAAAATTATGTAATCAATAGCCATGGTGGTAGGAAGATCCGCAGAGTGTTGTGATTGAAGATGCTCGGTATGTGTTATTCCTATTTATCTACACAAAATATTATACTAATGGTGTTTATTATAATTTAAATAAACACATATCTATTTCAATCCACATAGGTCTTTCGAGATTGATTGTACATTTTGGGATAAATGTGTTGGAAAATTTAGTGCACTTGTGGGATTTGTTCACACCGGTTTTGGGTATGGAGTGCGGAGTGTACACCCATGAGGTCCTGAACACCCCGACTCAATTGTGGTTTGTCTTTGCTAGTGTGTTGGTTACTCTTGCTAGTATAGTAACGATGGTTCTGCCGGTAGTGTTATGGTTCCCTTTGGTAGTGTTGCGGTGATTAATTTGTATGACTTTGACTCATTCAATTGGCTGTTATGACTGCTTTATGACCACATTTAATTGGTCATGTAACCACTATTTCTATGATAATGGATGTTTATTATGGGTGATTAATTGGCCGTTAATCATACATAATGTCCATTGATTAGTGTCGAGTGTTCTCTACTATAAATAGAGAGTGACATCTTCAGTTTGAAGACGCACTGAAAATCATACTGATATCAGGAGAAACAAACAAAAGCTAAACACTTATAAGCGCAAGGGTTATTGAATTGTGCCTAATTCCATAACCAACATTTGGTCTTATCCCAAGTAGATATTCGTGTAACCCAGGCAATAGGGTCGAATAGTTTACTTTGGAAAGTGATCACATGATTCCAAGTGATATCCAGGTAACCACCTAGTGGTATTTGCAGCTACTCTTGATTGTCTTAACCCTGATATGGGATCTACCAACCAACAATCAAAGTAAACTAGTCTATGATAATCAATGGCTACTGCTGCAATGAAACACATGTCTTCAAACTTTGCCTAGCTGGACAAGTTTGAAGGGTGGACTTCAGGAGATGGGAAAAGAAGATGCACGTCTTGCTGTCAAGCATGAGTATGGTGTATGTGCTAACCAATCCTATTCCTGATGATGGTGATGATGCTACTGTGGAGCAGATCAGGAGGAGGAGCAAATGGGAGAATGATGACTATATTTGCAGAGGTCTAATTCTCAATGGTATGTCTGATTCCCTATTTGATATTTATCAAAATTTTGAATCTTCCAAAGAACTGTGGGATTCCTTGGATGCCAAATATATGGCTGAGGATGCATCAAGTAAGAAGTTCCTTGTAAGTAATTTCACAAATTACAAAATGACTGATTCAAGACCAGTTATGGAACCATACAATGAACTTCTTGGTATACTTGGAAGGTTTACAAAACATAATGTGCACATGGATGAGGCTATTTCAGTCTCTTGTGTCATTGACAAACTTCCCCCTTCTTGGAAAGATTTCAAGCATACCTTGAAACATAAGAAGGAGGATTTAACTCTGGTTGAGTTGGGCAGTCATCTATGCATTGAGGAATCTCTTGAGGTGCAGGATAATGACAAGCCAAATAGTAGCAATGTTGTTGGTGCATCTGTTGTCAATATGGTGGAGCATAACAACTCCACCAGGTACAATGACAACAAAGGCAAACGTAAACATCCTTGAGAGCCAAGAGTAAAGCCTCTTTGTAATAAGCGCTGCCTCTTGTTCTCGGCTTTTGGGCATGCATTAGCCAGATGCCCTTCTCATTACAGTTATAGCATCGGAGACCATTAACCCCAGTCTGAGTATTTCCCTGATCAACCACTTGAACCCATTGTTGTGGAGCACCTATGTTAGTCCTTCCATTAACATTAAACCCTTGACCACTATTCATCTGACGGCCATTTCCACGATTCTGAATCTCAACCCTTTCATTGTTAACAATAGCTTGATTTCTTGTATTGGATAAGGTGCGAATGCGGTTGTTGGATTTGTTAGCAAATCGGCCGAAGGCTCTTGCAATCATTACAAATCCTTGATTCAATGCATCGAAAGCTTCTGCATCCTCATTTGATTCACTGTAGAGTGCTTGATCATTGTTGTTGTTTTATGGAACCAATAGAGTTTCTTGTGATTGTTGTTGTGATGGATCATATGGTGTGATCTGAGCAGTTGGTTATGGAGGGTTTGTGAAAATAGCTGGAAAGGTCAGAAATTGAGGATAACATGCTTGATCCCACAAAGCAAGAGTTTGATTATCCGGAAGTGAAGGCGAAGCAGGGACTCCATGGATGATTCTTTCTTTGTCTACTTCCTTTTGGTGGTGCTTCAGATAGTCATACAACAATCCATAAGTAGCTTGATGAAGATTCTTCGCTTGACAGATGAATGTAACATACTTCTCCCAATCAGGACCAAGACAACTCAGGAAATTTGTGTTGATTGCAATCCTTGGCATAATGATATTATGTTTATCCAAGTCATTGATGATGTTTGAGAACCGATGATGATATGACTCTAATGTCTCCCCTGGTTCAATCATGAAGTGTTCATATGCTAAGTAGATTTTGGATTCCATGTCCTCTTGATTGAGTTCAGTGCCATCCATCAGAAGATGAATGTGCTCCCACATTGCTTAAGCAGTCTTCTGAGCATCAAAACTACGAAGTATCGGATTGGTTAAACCCAAAAGGATAAATTGCATAGCAATTTCATCAACTTCTAAGTGAAGAAGCTGATCAGTAGTAAGTTGATCAAGGCCGACAACGTTGGTAACATCATATCTTGGTGGATTAGCATTCGGATCTCCGGGTACAGTGATAATAGGCATCTGAAAAGGACCTTCAAGAATTACTTTCTTCAAGAACTTACCATGTGGTTTTTTGAGATCACAAAACCTAAAAAACCTTATCACCCATTGATCTTAGTTACTGGGAGTAAGCATTGGAGGTCTATCAAGTGATCCAGCTTCATGAATGGATTGTTGGCTACTTAAAGCCTCACACATTTTTGCAAACCAAGAGGGTTCCTTTTGCGTTGTGACATTCATAGCATACTTTGCTGGATATTGATATTGAAAGTAGTTACCATGTTGTACTTGTTGACGAGGGTTTGGTTGAGGCATCTGTGGTGGAAGAGGTGTAACCACCGGTAAAAATCCACCTTTATACTAATAATAATTCATTTTCTACATACATTTTTTTCCCTACAACTAGATAATAAGCCACACTCACAAACTGCTCACTTTTATAGTTGATGCCTTTGATATACACACTCTTAAGTGACAATGGAAGTCTCACAACAATGTCATACTTGAAACTTCCCGGCATGGTCACCCATGTCAGTTGTGTCCTCACATAACATACGGGATGTCCGGTGTATAGTATTCTTATATCATTAGCGTCATTTCCAATAAAATGTTACAATGTAAATTAGAATTTTCTTAAAGCTTTGATTTATAACAATTTCGATACTAGGTCATAAACCCTAATGTACAAACCATTAAACTTAATATACAAGTTTACAAGGCATAAAACCTTAACTCTAGGGTATTTTCCGGTTAAAACCCTAATTTGCAAATCTTATGTAAATAAAATCACAAACTAAAATTAAAAATATATATGAAACTTTTACCAATTTCCAGAGTACAAGTTTATCAAGCTGATGTACAAGTCATTGATGCATAAAAGTATTCACTTAACATAAAATTCATTATAAAGCTTAGTGTATTTAATTTTAAACATATTGTACAAACAATAAAGCCTCAACCTTGAACTTTACTTTTATTTATTACATGTAAATTAACCTAAACTAGACTTTATCTAAAATAAATTAGAAACCTAACTAAGTACTTACATTACTACACCATAGGTACAACATAAAAAGCCCTAGGTACTACCCTAAAGCCTAACCCCCCGCATTACCATGGTTAGAAATGAACTAGATAGTTACCACTTAGTTACCTATGTACTACATGTAAATACCCTAACCACAACTAGTTACATGCACATTAGAGCATGACCTAATTACATTTACATAACTAGACTTGGCAAGAAACTAACTAAAATCCTAACTAAGTTTCTTACCCTTTGTAACTATATGTACAACAACTTCTAGCTAAGGTACAAACACCCTAAGCCAAAACATGCCCTAGTTCATAAGCCTTGTCCAAATCCAACTAAAGTTGAACCAAATGAGCCCTAATCAAACTTTAAGCCACTAAAACTTCTTAAGGCTTAAGATTAACCACCTCATGGACACTTCACCTTGTCTCTTAAGAGTTTACCATGGTCAAATATTATGGGCAAGATGCATGGCATAAATTTAACCACCCTAAGCCACCTTAGTCTTCACCACATGCAACTTACAAACTCCAAAGTACCACCTCACCATGTTTCATTCCATAATCTGATCACTATAATTTTCTGGAGCTATACTTCTTTCATCTATATATAGCAACACACATAGCCATTTTCTATCATCACCATTCAAACCATGCAAAACATTACACACGATACACATCACGAACTAGAGCACACTCATATACATTACGAAACTAGAGTTATTAATAGAAGCAAAGGAAAGGGTAACAAAGTCTAGGAGAAGGGAAGGAACTTAGGTTTATATAAGCATTTCATTGGTTGGATTTTAAGCTAGCTTGAGTCCTAGAGTCTAGTAAGTACTCCAACCTTTTACTTAATCATTTTATGCATTCAATAACACATATATGACTATGGATTAGTGTCATATGGAAAATGTGTTTACAAGGTCAAAACCACTTTTCATTTTCTTTAATTGTCAGATTCGGTGTGCTCAAAGACAAACACCCTCTTGAACTGCGTTTCTCTTAAATGTTAAAACATATTAAGAGTCCTTTGAGCAAGCTAAATAAACACTTAGTATAACTACTAACATTCCTATAAGTTTATATTAATTGTATGCAAGTTACAAATATTTATTCTATCGGTCTTGATGCCAAACAGCCCAACCCCTACTTGCCCCATTTATTTGCATCATATTAAAGGTATTAGGGTCAACCAAAGTACCGTTGTAAACACCACCTAGGATACTACAAAACGCCCCCATAACCCGGTTGAAAATCCTAGTCACCATGCTTAAAAACAGCTCTTCATTTTGGCTAAAAGTCCTAAACACCAAAAGTATTTTATAACAGGTATGTGGGAAAAACTCGGGATTTTTGATAAATTTGATTATGAACTATCTTAGAAACATTAGAAATGAGTAAAACAACATTTCACAAGGTTGCATGCAAAAGATATAGATTTTTATGGTTTAAAAACAAAAATTGCAATTTGGCAAGATTAGCCTAGGTAGCCCTTTTTCGTAATTAATATCTTGCTAATTAAAGGGTTTCAATGTACGAGGTTTACACCATTTTAAAGGGCTCACGCAAAGATTTTAATGCCCCAATAACATCCAGTAAAAGCACTTATAGTCTCTTTTATAATCAACCACAAAGAGGGTGACTCATGAATTTTCATAAATAGGCCTTGTGTGCACTTTTCAAAATTGAGTTGTAGGAGTTATAGGATGATGGGTAATGACTTAAAAGAGTTAATAAACATATTACAACGTCTCTAGGTGACCCCGTAAAAGTTAATGGGTTAAAATGAAATTTTCTTAAAGCGTCGTGGCAGTGGCCATGTTCGTGGACTTGTATCTTTCTAATTAAAGATAACTAGGATATGAGGTCTATACCATTTAGAAGAGCTTACAGCAAAGTGTTTAAAGGGTCAAATGTGTTGTAGAAACACTAGCTTGCCTCGTGTAAAATATGCCCTTGTTTAGCCCTGTTATCGCCCAAAACCAACAAAAGGCACCTAACCCCCCTACTTTGGAAAATCATTGCGACCAAACCGTAAGAGCTTAAGACCTCTAGTTTGAACCATTAGAAAGACCACCGGACAAACTCTTTAAGGGATCAAGAATGTAGTAAAAACCTTTTAAGGCCTCTCTTTTATTCACCCGCACTTTTATCCATTTAGGCAAAAAACTAGTAAATTTTTCTTATAAAATTTCAAGCATAAAAATTGTAATTTTTATAAGATAAAGTTTTTCGTTGATTAAGAATGTAATTTCTGCGAAGTTAATTATACAAGGGCTGATTTTGTCAATAACCCATAGTTGGGGGTTTAAAGTGTTATTTTTGAAAGTGCAAGGGTAAAAACTGTAAATATTTAAAATTGTAAATTATAACATTTTGGAAACATAAAATATTTAACAACTTGGGTTTCGATAATAATTTATTAACAATCATTCGAGCCATAAAAATAAGTATGATAAGTATTATTAATTTTTGAAGAGACTTCATGTTATCTAATTATCAATAAAGCATTATTGTCGCATAAACTTGAACACGAATACTAAATACATGACATACCAACTCAGGTCGAGAGTCGGAGTAGTTTGTTCATATTATCTAATTTGTTTTCCATCCAGACTACGATAACACCGAGGTGAGTTCATAGTCCCACTTTTATATATTTGTTTCAAAACTTGTGGGAGATACATGTTACAAAAACCGAGCACAAGTATTTTTCTCAGATGCTATCCCGATTGATATTGCCTAAGTACCTACTGATGCCACTAAAAGTCCCTCATATCATGAACCATTAATCACTTACGAGTGAACGCGAATATAGTGAATAGATCTATTGGCAGTTGACGCCCCATTTGTGTTAGCCGGATAGGTAACCAAATGCACTTTATTTGAGAATACTAGGAGAATGGCAAACTCCTACGGAAGGAATTATTGCTCACATCATCACCATGATGTTTGTAGCTTACATTATTTATTATGACACGTTTGTGTTAAGGTTTGCATGTCATGAGACTTAGGGCAATATACTGTACTGCAATATTATTGATTTTACTACTGCTTATCTTGTGTTCAATGATTATTATTCAAACACTATGGATTCACTCAACTTTGTGTTGACTTTTTAGCATGTTTTATCTCGGAAATTAGAGCACGATGCGGCACGGAGTGGCTATGGACTTTCTTTAAAAGGCGTCCATTTTGTTATCATTCACAAAAATAAAACTATGTATTTTCGTATTTCCGTTGGGACCTTTATTTTGTAAAACTCGATTTAAATAAATGAATGATAATCGTTTTATCTAAACGTCTCTTCGAGCCATTTATCTATTATTATGATCTGTATTCCATGAAGTAATACCCCAACCTTAATTCCGCTGCGTATACCGAATTGGGGTGTTCTGATTGGTATCGAGCCATAGTTATAGAGAACGAAATACAAAATCGAAACTATAACTCTTTTCACACTTAAATAAAGTCCTCCGTGCCACTACACTATTCGTATAATCGCTTATGCATGTTTATCTTGATTATTTATATATAATGAGGTATTTATAATTACCGAGTTATTCTGAGAGTTATGTCTTTCTCTACCCCTCTAGTCCTAGTTTACCGCGTGCAGAAACCTATCCTACTACGGAAACCTATCCTACTACGCGATTCACCGAGCCACCTATCTCCAAAGCCACTCTCCGGCAGACAGGAGGCTGCATTAGATATGGAGTCTGATCCTTCCGAGGAACCATTTGAGGAGTTCGCAGTAGTACCTGATATTGATCCAGTATCTAGGCACACTACGAAGTCGGAGGACGTTCAGGTGGTACTTGATATCGCTCCATTTCCGGATGATCCGTACGAGGTTGTTAGGAGGGAACATGGCACATTTGCCGAGACTGAGCCATCTGACCCAGATCCCCCATCATCTGAGTCACTGTTTTGCATCACCCTCACCAATTAGACAAAGGAGATTTTGAGTGCTAGAGCCTTACAAACCAGAACCATTCATGGAGGCATACCATTATCATCGTTATGGTACAACCTACCTGAACACACCTCAAAAAGGGTACACCATGTTCGATCATGTCTCCACATGTCATCAACATCACTAACACCTTCAAACCCATCACCACCATTAAACACACCACAGGACCGCCCTAGGAGAAACTTTGAGAGAGCACGAAAAGGACAATTCCTCGTGCCTCCACCACACATATACATGTTACCTACACCACCTTCCACATCTTGACCCTTCTTCATCACCACATCTAGATGCTATTCTTTGAAAGGAGATATCACCACAAGAGGAAACCGATCCACCAGACTCTGATTTCACCCTCCATCTAAGATGATCTTGAAGAGGAGGTGAGAGCTATAATTCCCCGGTACAATGCCTTAAGATCACCAAATCCTGACTACCCTACTCCACCGCGGGTATTCAAGATGGGAGAAAGTTCACAAGCTGCAATGGACCAACCGCCTACCCTTCCTACGCTTGTAGCACGTATGGAAAGACACGAGGAATAAATTGATGATGATTTAGGACACCTTGACGAGTTACCACTTGAACGTATAGAAGGAATCGAGGGAGAAGTGGAGGAGTTAATCATTAAGCAAGCAACCACGGGGAAAAAGTTAGACACCTTGACAGCAGAGTTGCAAGCAACTCGTGAAAAGGCACATAGTCTGGAGCAACATCATGGACAGATAAGTCAACACCTCCCTTTTTTATATCAAAATGATCTGATGATGTCAAATATAATGACGATTCAAAGTGATGATATCGTGAGGATTTACTCCAGAATTACTACCCTAGAGATAATGATGGAAGATACTCAGGTCCGACAATGGGAGTATATACAGAATATTCACAACAAGATCTGAGAACTTGAGAGCCGTCTTGGAGGAACATCTGGAAACCACTAGACTAAACCTTTACTTATTAGCTTTTGTTTTATGTCTTAGCCATGAGTATGTAGCATAAATAAGATACTTGTATCCCTTTTGTTGTACAAATTTACAAGTTACTTATGGCTATATGTGGTTGTAATATTATGCTATGTTATGGTATCAATAAAGGTTTATTAGGAAAATTATTTGTTGTGGTTATGTTGTTATGACTTATATACATTTACCACATTATTTGTTATAACATAACATGATCATTCTAAATATATTTTCTTGTGACATTAATAGAAATATGGCACGAACAAGAAATTCCACGAAACACGAGAACCCGCTATGTCCCAAGTCGATATCCAACAACTAGTTGCAGAGCGGTGTTCTTCAAAAGACTTGAGAGGCAAGCGGAAAGAATGGCCCGCTCTGAAATACTAGCGGGCCTAACGGAGGAAGCGAGACAGATGTAGCTCGCAAGTGTACTTACAAAGATTTCATGAATCAGAAACCACCTTTTCAAAGGAATGAAGGAACAACCGAGTTGGCTCATTGGTTTGAACGAACAGAGAGGCAGTATTCATGAGGAGCGGTTGTTCGACGATCGCAAGGTCACTTTTGCTACGTGAACTTTATTGGATGAGGCCTTATCTTGGTGGAATGTCTCGCTTAAACTATGGGTATTGGAGCGACTTATCAACTCTCGGGGTGACTTCAAGACAAAGATGCTAAAGAAGTACTACCACCGACCGAGATTAAGAAATTGGAAGATGAGTTCCACCACCGGTGGTGAAAGGAACGATCTCAAGACTTACAACCGAAGGTTTCGAGGCCCCGCAATGCTATCCCAACTGCAGAGTGCACGATCTTGAGAAGACATTGGAGAAGTACACAAGGCTTACCCGTAGTATCGAGGGAATGTCACCTCATCAAAACCACGAATCACTAGAGGAATCAATTTCCATTGCTCAAACGTTAATGGATCGGAAGTCAAGCATGGTTTCACCAGGGAGGTAATGCTCACAAAAGAAAGCTTGATGACAAAAGGACAACCCATCATCACAACAACTACCCTAACCATAACACCTACAACAACAACCACAACCGAAACAACAACCACCATTACCAACAGAATCGAAACAACCATCACCAACAATAGAACCGAAGGCAGGAAGCTGCCAAAGCTTATGTAGCCGCACCTGCTGGAGGCGATGGCTATGCTGGAAATCTGCCATTATGAAACTGATGCAAGATGCACCACAATGGGCCATGCTTTGTTAAGTGCGGAAAGTGCCACAAAACCGGCCACAAAACCAAAGACTGTAGGGCCTCAGGTGCTAATTTTCAGCCTATAGAAGTGATATGTCACGGGTGTGGTGAGAAAGGACATTACAAGAATCGATGTCCCAAAAAGAATGGCAACCAGAACAACACGGCCCGTGCAAGAGCTTACGTGCTAAGAGATACAAACACTCAGCACAACCCGGATGTGGTTACGGGTACGTTTTCTCTCAATCAACATTTAGCTAAAGTATTATTTGATATTGGCGCCGATAAAAGCTTTATATCCATTACTTTCGCTTCTTTACTTAAACTCACCCCAACTGCCCTAGACAACACCTACAAAATAGAACTAGCTAATGGAAAATTAGTAAGCACTAATACTATAATCCGAGGTTGCACTCTAACTTTACTAAACCAACTCATAATACAAATAAACCGTAAAACCGTTTATTAATATTTTGCGATCTCTTTGTATTTTGTTGATAACAAATATAATGTTATCTCAAGTATAACTATAAAGGATACATGTTAGTTTTGTAAAGCATTTACATATAGCCATTTAAATACAAAATGTAGTAATTAAGCATTTGTTGTAATAGTTTATTAGGATGGGTAAATATCATAACCCATGGACCATAACCCATGGATCTTAACCCATACCCAAAGAGACTTGATACAATGTATACTTAGATACATTGAATCTAGATATAACCCATGGACCAACCCATAACCCATGACCCATAACCAAAAACCCATGGGCAAAGAGGAGTTCCACGGATCCCTAGGATTACACTAGACGGATCCTCTTGGAAGGGATCCATGGGATCCGTGGGAACGATGAAGGAATTTGCCTATAAATAGAGAGCCATTTCTTCATTCTAACTCATCCTCTTCTTACTAAATCTCTCATACACTCTCATTCTCTTCTAACATATAGATCACTTGATCTAGAGAGTTGTTCTTCTTTTTTCTATTTGTGATCCTCATATAGGTCCTTCTCTAAGGCGAGATCACGAGCATTCTACAAGTCATCCAAGCAAAGGGTCCTTGATTGATTTGTCACTCCGCAAGATTTACATAGCGAAGATCTTGTATTTGATATTTCACATATTTGTTGTGTAATAGTTGTGTTGGTTTGGTCCACCGTGCTATGGACTCGGTATCTAGCTTTGTCACCGAAAAAGTGTAAGCAACGTTGTGAAGGCTTCTCCGCCAAGTAAAGGAGTTTGTTGACATAGTGCTTGAACTCTCGAGTAGGTGACTCGGGGGTGGAGTAGGGCAAGGAAGGTGACCTTGTAGCCGAACCACTATAAATCGGTTGTGTCATTTCTATCCCTTAACTTTATTTATTTTCTTGCATTATCATTAGATCTACGTTCTCAACATCCATACGATTTCACATAATATCGAATCTAAAGTTTTGAAATCAACTTTAAATCGGCAAAACTATTCAACCCCCTTCTAGTTTTCCACAATTGGCATCAAGAGCTAAGTTTATAAAAGTTTTAAAATAAAATTGTATTTTAAAAAATTTTCGATCACTATGGGTTCGAAAATTATAAGGAAGGGCAATCTATGCAACGACCACCACTACTTGAAACTAATGGTTTTATATATTGGAAAAATAGATTCAAACATATGTGAAGTCTAAAGATATTGATCTTTGGTACATTATTGTTGAAGGTGATTTTGAGGCTACCTCAAATGATGATAAAGGAAATTTAGTTCACATACCTCATGATAAACTAAATGATGAAATGAAGAAAAAGCTTTCTAAAATAGTGAAGCAAAAATGGTTTTATATAATGCTTTACCGAAAAGGAATTGAAAGAATTTCTATGCTTAAAACCTCTAAAGAAATTTGGAATTCTTTAGTTGTAACTCATCAAGGCAACAAACAAGTTAAAAATAATAAAATTGATTTATTTGTCCAACAATATGAACAATTTTCAATATCGGATAAGGAAACTATAGATCATTCATTTGCTAACTTTAATACTATTATTACATCTTTACAAGCACTTGATGAATCCTTTTCTAGCCGTAACCATGTTAGGAGATATCTAAGGGCACTTCCATCGAAGTGGAGATCCAAGGTGATGGCAATCGAAGAGTCAAAAGATTTGACAATCCTCACCCTTGATGAACTCATAGCAACCTAAAATTCTACGAGCTTGTCCTTGCTAAAGATTCCAAGCCTCAAAGGTGAAAGAGAAACACAAATCTCTTGCCCTTAAAGCCAAAAAGGCTTCGAGCGATGAGAGAACTCATCTTCGAGTAGTGACGACGAAGAGTACGCTATGGCGATGAGGACTTTAAAAGTTCTTTAGAAGAAAGGGTGAATCGTCAAACAACCGTATGACGATAAGAAAGGCTTTGGAAAAGCAAAGAGGACGAAGCCAAAGGATGATCGACTTGCTTTAAGTGTGGGGACCCAAACCACTTTATTAGTAAGTGTCCCAAACGGGATGATCAAAAGGCGTTCATAAGCGACACGTGGGGAATGAGCGACGAGGAGGATGAAGAAATTTGTCTTATGGCAAATGACGAGGTATGTCTTGAATACTATAGTAGCTCATCACTTGATGACGACTCATTGCATAATGAATATGATAAACTATGAAATATTAGCTTAAAACTAGTTAACAAAAACAAGCTTTTAAAGAGTCAAAATAAACGTTTAGATAAAGAAGTCATAGAATTAAAAGCAAAACTAAAACGCTTAGAGAAAGGTAAAATAGCAAGTGGTGAATGTGAACTTTGTGTTCAATTTCAAACACTAGTGGATCACTTAGATTCTAAAATTGCTAGAATGAGCACGAACACTATAGATACAATACTCGATAGCGTTAAAACTGGTAACAATCAAAAGGGTCTAGGTAGTCAACAACTTGATCCATCAACTAGTGAAAATAAAGAAACAAAATTTGTTAAAGAACTAGAAAAACCAGCCACTGTTGTGGCGGATCCCACGGATCCTCTAAAAAGGGAACCGGCTAGTGTAGAAAAAGGGATTCGTGGATCTGCTGTAGCAAACACTAGCAATAATGTAGCATCTTCATCTAGAACTGAGTTTGTCATAGTTAATAGGAAGAAACCAAATCATGTCACCACTAGACAACCACCTCCAAAATAAAATCCTACTTTTGCAAGAAACAAAGTTCCATCTTTTTCAAAAACTAACTCATTTATGTCACACCCCCAAAATATCGCAGCGGAACGATAGTGTCATTGGGGTATGACGTCATAGCACAAAGTATGGATACATAAAACGACCTCTATAATGAGACGTTTTGAAAAGTCTACCATCCGATTAAATAAGTTAAAGTTTACAAAACAAGAAATTCCAAAGTTTGATAATAGATAAAGTTTTACAAAACATGTCGAATGGTAATTGTTAAAAGCACAAGACTCAATGTATGCCATGTGACCCAAAAGCTCCATGAAATGCTATCACCTTACGACCGAGATAAACATGCTAAAAGTGTCAACACAAAGGTTGGTGAGTTCATAAGTTTGTTGAAAATGATTTGAAAAAGTCTTTAAAGAATGTTTCCACAAGAAAGGCATCGAAATCCACTCGGTTCCAAGTCCCGCCCATACAAAACTTGCAACTTTGTGTGTTTACGACCCACCGCCAAGTCATAGAATTGTTAATCTTGTTTGTAAGTAGGACATATGTGCATCGATATATACAAGTACTTAATGCAAAGAATCACAGCCAACTCGAACCTCTTGACAAGTCTATATTGTTTGTTGTGTCTCATTGAATAACGGATTATATTCACCCCAGTCAAGTCATCGGGGACACAAGGGTGGGGCGTCGGCCGATAGTACTATCAATACCTCTCCGCCGGCTCCCGCAGGAGTTAACCGATTGCTAAAGTATGTATGTTGATGCATAATTGAAAACAAGTTTTGCACATTAAGGCACATATCGCAATAAACCACACATAATGTCAAAAGAGTATAAAGTATAGTGTAACACAATTGTATAAATGGTTTGAGTATTCATAAGAGTAAAAACAAGTATTGAAGCATGTATCTCCCCAAGGAGTTTGTAAGAATTTAAATGAGTAAAAGTGGGGTATGAACTCACCGGTATGATTGATATGCTAACAAAATGAAGTGCACGAAAATGAGGCTCGAAACTATCCATGACCTAAAATGAATGTTATGACTTGAGTTATGATATGTTGTCGTGAATGCATGATTTGAAAACATATCACCCAATATGTTACTTGAAAACTAGTTTATATAAAAAATATTGTTACTTGAATGTGTGACGGTTCCATGTCAAAAATAATTACTTTTGAGCTAATGGTGAAAATATAGTTAAAACTATGTAACGGTTTTAGTAATTAACTAAATCGGTTTACATCGGACTTGACGTAATATATACATAGAAAAACTAACTTGTTTTTAAGGTCCGTTTCCCCCGAAACGTCCGTTTAGGCCCTCAAAACCTTTATTAAAAATCCTGACAGCATACTAATGCTGTGAATGGTGTTTTCAGCACGTTTTCGACTCAAAGTTCGGTTAACCATAACTCACTCGTTTTAAGTCCGTTTTTCAAGTTCTTTATATCCACGGTTTCATATTAACATATACTAATATATTTTTGATAAGTCGACACATTTAATAACGTTTAAGACCCATTTTTGACTCGTACAAAATAGACGTAACATGCTGAAATTTTCAGAATTTATAGTTTTCGTCGTCAAACTTGAAAAATTCATATCTTCTTCGTTATAACTCCGTTTTAACCCGTTCAAGCAACCACGTTTTCATTTTAAAGTATATTTTCCAAATATCTAGCTCAAAAATTTTTATCTCTTGTGGAAAATTCCATATTTTAAAAATAAGGACAGACCCTTTTAAAACTTGTCGAAATGAGTTTTCTCGCCAAACCTATTCCCACCAATTCAAAACAACTCCGAAGCTATTCTAATCCTACCATACACCTTCTTAGGGTGTCATGGGTTCCTAGACATCACCAAAAGTAATATGTTTCAAGGATTCATTGTAGGATAATTATATTACATAATAAGTAATAAAAACAACAAAAGTGATATAAATATCCATAAGACTTGCGTGTTTTGCTCAAATATGATGAAATGAATATGAAATATTATCTTGAACTTAATGCCGAAGTGTTTCTCTTGAAGTGAAGTGGATTCTGAGAGACTTATTCTCACAGAGTATAATAGTGACTAGTTGGTTTCTGCGGAGTGTTTATTCCGTATTTAGTTTATTTAGTGTGGATATACATGAGCTTTATTAGGAAGTGATTGTGTATATCTTGTTTAGTTTTATGATTATCGTTTCTTGGAAAAAGGTTTAGCGATATTGTTTAGGGTTCCTTGTCTATAAAAGGAACACATTAGAAAGAGTTATGTCTGATTGGAAAAACTTCGGTTTTAGTTAATATAAAGATCCATAGAGGATCAAAAGTTCTTAGTTATTTGTTACTTGTGTTTATATTCCGATAAACATTAGTAGTAGAGATTGTCTTTTATTGTGCTTGTGATTACATAGGCATATATAGCGATCCACGAGCTCAAGATCTATCAAGGTGCGTATCGGTTTCAACAAGTGGTATCAAAGCCTCGTGAGAGTCTCTACGATACTAAGGACAAGCTTTTCTTAACACCAATACAACCATTACAATATCATCATGCACGGTTGAGATCTTTGGCCCGAACTCACCAACAACCAAAACTCCACCCATCTGCGACAACTAAGTCTTGCTAATAGCAATGCTAAGTTTCCTTACCTCAAAGGGAGAATATGATCTTTGGGCTATGAAGATGCGAGCTGGATTTCAACATTGATTGGAATCTATGGCGAGATAATTTTGAAGGAGCAGTTTGAAGAGAACTACCACGGATCTTTCTTTGGGAATATGATTAATGTTCCTCCCAAAGCTGTTGAAGAGTTGCTAGCGATTCGAGAGAGAAACAAAGGTCGAACTATTCTTACGCAAGCTATTCACGAGGATCACTTGAGTGATTTTCACTTCATGCATGATGCCAAGGATATATGGTTAGCTATTAAAGCAAAGTTCGGTGGGAATGAGAGTCTAGAGAAATTGAAGAAGTCCATGCTCGGACAACGGTTTCGGGACTTTCGGATCGTGAAGAGGAAGGAATTCACAAGGGCTATGATAAGTTTCACAAGATCTTGAGTCGGTTGCACCGACTTGAGGCTAAGCGGATAATGATGGTGTAACTCTAAGTTTACGAGGTCATTACCTCCATCACGGCTACATGTAAGCATAGCCTTAAAAGCTAAAGGTGGTTTGGACATGATGACCTTTGATGAGTTGTATAACAAACTTAAAGCTCTTGAACATGATGTAAAAGCCCTTTTCGATCATCTTCTTACGCTAGTCATCTTGCATTTGTTGGAGCCTCTACTCCAAAGTCTAGCTATGGTCAAGCCCATATCCATCATCATCTCATCTTGCTCCTTCATCGAGCTCTCTTCCTAGATCCGGTGGAGTAATGGAAGATGTTCTTGGTTCTTTCTTTCTTGATTATGATCCTCGGCGGGATCGGCCTATGAGGATTTTGATCAAGTGGATCTATTGAATTTGAAGAGATGAAGTGAAGTGGCGGTTGGCTATGCTTTCCATGGACATCAAGAGTTTTGGCGTGAAGTGGAAGAAGGTTTGGATTCAAGGGCGTGATCCAGCAAGGTTTGACAAGAGGAAGGTTAAATGCTTCACATGCCATGATTGGGTCACTTTTCTAGAAATGCAAAGGCAGGAAAGGCGGTGATGAGACAAGATACACTTCTTATCGTGATGTCGAATGAGCGAGGAGCGTCAAAGGGATCAAGCTGCTTTGGTCACTCGGATAGCAATGTGGTTTGGAAGCAACATGAGGGAGTCGATAATGATGGTCTGATAATGTTGGGTTGATTGCTAAATTTGTACTTGAGAGGATAGGCATGATCAGTTGCCTTGATGGGCATCTCGGTACAAAATTGTTTGTTTGGTTGTAGTGGCGTTATAATGAACTAAAACAAGCTTATGATATTATGGAACCAAAATATAATGAATACTATGTGAAGTAGAAGCTTATAAGCAGGCTTTAAAAACACTAGAAAGACAAAGGTTTGGTTCTGGAAGAATGAAATAGCTTATGGTGAAAAAATAGGTGTTTTAGAAGAGATCTTGAATGTGCTACAAATGAGTTAAAATGGTGCGAAAAGTTAAGAGCGGATGTAGAGTCGGAAAATATAAAGCTTAAGGAGAAAGTTAAGGAGGAAATTGCTAGGAACAATGAATGGATGATGAATGGTAATAAGTTGGCTAGTCTCATTTATAGTAGTCAAGCTACCAATTCTCTGATGGCCTTAGGTTTTAAAAATATGTTGGCTTAGAAGCTAGGGATGACACGTAAATCTACACCAGTGAGGCCTAGCTAATTTTGTGAAAGAAGGAGACCTACATCTTGTCGTGGACCAATAAGAGGTGAGCACATGCCCATTGACCTTTCACTATTAAAGACTATGATGGATCACACCATCAGTGGCAAAAGTCAAAGAGACTTGCGGACCTATTACTTCTACTAATGACTTTGTCTCTTGTGTTACTGATGACAAGTCCTCCAACAAGGGTCTCTGAGTGTGATTCAAATGACAAGTCGACCTCCCAAGTCTGCCCTTCCCAGTCGTCACCCACTGCTTGAAGACTACCAATAAGCATGTGAGTTCTTGCCAAGAATGCTCTTCAAGGCAGTTGCCTCTGAAGACTTGCTTTTTAATTCTTTGCATAATAATCTTTATAAAAACAATTCTTTTCATGGTTTTGGTTTGAATACTTACCTTGTAAGAATACTTCTTTTGGTTTGAATAAATCTTCTCTTGAAGAAGAAATGTTTTGTGTGTGAAGTAAATCTCATTTAATTAAGGATTGTGATTATCATGAGCAAAGAATGAGTAGGTGTGGTGACTCTGGGAATACTAGGCGATGTGGACCAATGTGAATGAAATACCACCTTATGTTCCACAAGCTTCTAATTATAATACATCTTTTCCTTGGAGAAGATCATTTGGAAAACCATATGTTCAACCAACCGATGAATATTTTAAAAATGGTTTTGGCCTAGATATATAAATCCTATGGTGATGGGAGAGGTCTTGAGATGCTATTTGTCAAGACCTCGGCGAGTTGTTCTTGGAATAAACATAAACCTAAGTTTCATTGAAACCCAAGAACAATAGTGGATCTTATACTTCTACATGGCTGACTCATATGATCCACAAGGCGAGTTCAAGTCGACCATGACTTGAGCCTCCATAGTATACTAATAATACGTATATTTTGTTGTTGTTGTAGGATCATCCCTTAAGCATAAAGATGTTGGAATTGTTGGATGGGTTTGTTCTAGAAGTATGTCGGAAGCAGGGGACATGATGCATAACTCTATACCTATTGAAGGTGGAGGCAATGTAACCTTTGGAGGAAGTGATGGACAATTACAGGGAAAAGGGACCATCAAAACACCTCAATTTGGACTTTGAGAATGTTTATTATGTCAAGGAACTTCAACACTTCAATTTGTTTCGATCTCACAAATCGTGACACTAAGAACAAAGTACTCTTCACGGAGAATGAATGTCTTGTCTTTGTCTAAGACTTCAAACTCCCGAAGATACTTCAATTCTCTTGAAGGTTCCTCGGAGTCATAATCTGTATACATTCAATTTAACTAATGTCAAACCCGGTGACTTAACATGTTTGGTGGCTAAAGCATCGTGGATGAGTCCGCTGAATAGCGCGAAGGATGGCCCGTGTCAATTTCAAGACCATCAACCGACTCTCAAAGCGGGCCTTGTTCGAGGACTTCACTTAAAGTATTCACCAATGATCATAAGCGTGTTGCATGCAACAAAGGAAAGCGACCTGAGCCTCATATAAAGGTGTTCACATTACAGTGATAACCATTATTTACGAACCTCTTGGTTTGCTTCATATGGATCTGTTTGGTCGACTAAAGTGAAAGCATTGATCATAAATATTTTTGTCAGGTGATCACGATGGTTTTACAAATTTTGTTGGGTATTCTTTCTAAGGACCAAAGATGAAACATCGAAATTTTGAAGACTTCATTACCCTTATTGAGAATCGGTTGAACAAAAGGTGAAAGGAATTAGGTGTGATAATGGTGCGAGTTCAAAATGCCATTCTAATAGAACTCTGCGAGGTTGAAGGAATCAAAAGGGACTATAGCACTCCAGAACCCCTCAACAAAATGGGGTGGCGAGAAAGAAAAATAGAACCTAATAGAGTGCAAGATCAATGCTAGCGAGACTACAAACTTCTACCATGTTTTGAATGAAATTTGTTAGTGCGACTTGTTATGTACTCAATAGGTGTCCATTACAAGACCACATCTTAAAACACCTTATGAACTTCTTTTGGGAAAGTTCTGTTATTCATTACCTTAAACCGTTTGGTGTCGGTGACAATCTTGAATACCGTGATCCTTTGGGCAAATTTGATGAGAAAGGCGATGATGGTTACATTGTGGGGTATACGCTCATAGTAAGGCATCTGAGTTTACAATGTATCTGCAAAGAAAATTGAGGAGACATTGAATCGAGGTATCTTGAAGACAAGCCTAATGTTCAAGGCGAGGTTCATGTGTGGTCATTTGATCTTGACTACTTGATGATTACTTGGGATATGCTAGACATAAGGGTGATCAAATCGATTCGAAGCATCTCCAACTACAAATCTGAGACACTTTGGATGCTCATTACGACGATGGAGTGCGATGATGAACAACCCATTGTAGTACCTTCCTTCTCTCTAACAATTTTGTAGGTGACACTTCTAAAGATTATCTTGATGTGGGTGAAGATGAATTCTATTATCTTTGAGGACCTTGCGGTGAAGAAACAAGAGTATGCACCAATTTAGATCTTGAGAGAATGTTGAAGAAGGATCAAATGAAGCAATCGGCGAAACTTCAATTCTGCTTGAAAGTAGTTCTTTCTCCTCACCTCTCTAATTCGGTGAGAGACATGGTGACACTTCTCCTATGTCTACTAAAGTGTCAGCAGATCTTGGTGAACCTTATACAAGGTTTCCAAAACCTTGGATCTTGGTCATCATCAATCTAAAGCGAGCATCTTCAACACGCCTTCCTATGATCACGATTTTGAACCTCGGTGACTAATCTTGATTCCTCCGTTGATGTCAACACCACCACTACTACGAGGATCAATAATGTACATCCCAGTCAAATATTATTGGTGATCCTAATGCCCTGTTAGAACAAGAGCAACGTGGCGCGTTAAATATGGACGGTGGCTTTTGTCTCTTATGTCTCAAATCAGAGAGAGACAATCACACGAGACTATCAACATTATACATTTGCTTGTTTTCTCTCACAAGTGGAACCAACGGTGTTACTCGGGCTCTTGAAGACTCAAGTTGGCTTGAAGCTATGCGAGGATGAAATGCAGCAGTTTAAAATCGGCGAGGTTTGGATATTGGTGCCACTACACGATGGTAAGTATGCTATTAGGACAAAATGGATTACGAAGAATAAGAGATGCTCGGGGTGTTGTCATCAAAACAAAGCAGTTGGTTGCCGGGGTTATAGACAAGAGGAAGGATCGATTATGATGAAGTGTTTGCACAGTAGCAAGAGTTGAGGCTATAAGGATCTTCTTAGCTTATGCATCCTATATGGGCTTTATGGTCTATCAAATGGATGTTAAAGGCCTTCTTGTATGGTGAAATTGAAGAGGAGGTGTATGTCGCTCAACCTAAAGTTTGAAGATCGGATCATCTAATCATGTTTATAAGGTAGTCAAAGCTCTCTATGGACTACATCGGGCACCTAGGGCACAGTATGCTAAACTCTCTACATTTCTGTGAAACATGGTTACGAGGAAGAGTGCTATTGATAAGACTCTTTTCTAAAGAAGAATTCCTGACATCATTCTTGTGCAAGTGTATGTGGATGACATTATCTTTGGATCCACTAAGGAAGCTTGGTGCGGGGGAGTTTGAGGAGCTTATGAAGGAGAGTTTCGGATGAGTGCAATGGGAGATGACTTTCTTTTGGGTATTCAAGTTCGTGAAACGATGGTATCTTTATTAGTCGGGACAAATATGTGAGGACATCTTGAAGAAGTTTGGTATGGAGGATGTAAGGGCTGCTACTACACCTTATGAAGCTCCAAAGACAAAGACCAACAATGAAGGCGATCCACTGTGAATGTTCATTTATGCAGGTCGATGATTGGGTCTTTGATGTATTTAACGACTTCGGGCACGATATTACTTTTCTTGTGAGTGTTTGTTCGCGACATCAAGTTACTCCATGACTTCCCATCTCAATCTTGTTAAGAAGATCTTTAAGTATCTCAAAGGCCAACCTCTACTTGGTCTTTGGTACCCAAAGTCTCCTTTTAAGTTGGATGCATATAGTGATAGTGACTATCTTGGTGCTAATCTGGATAGGAGGTCCACTGCTGGAGGTTGCCAATTCCTTGGAAGAGATTGATTTCTTGGCAATGCAAGAAACAAACTATTGTGGCTACCTCATCTCTTGAAGCAGTATGTGGGCTGCGCCAATTCTTTGTGGACGAGTTCTTTGGATTCAAAATCGAGTTGTTGGATTATGGGTATAATTTCATGAACACAACAATTTTTATTGATAATCAAAGTACCATATGCATTGTTAAAAATCCAGTTTTCACGGTCAGACAAAACATATTGAAATCGGGCACCACTTTATAAGAGATGCATATGATAAAAATTTGATAAATGTGGTCAAAATTCATCTTGATGATAATGTGGTTGATCATTAACAAAGGCTTTTGAAGGACCAAGGTTTCAACACCTTGTGGTCCATATTAGCATGTAACCATAGCGCAAAGTTTAAGGAGGCATAAACCTCGGGGAGGCATATGCCTCGGGAGGATGTGTATAACTTTGCATTTTGCTATGTAATTTTGTATATTTAGTCGTTTTGGTAACTAACTCTAACACTGCTAATGTAATTTTAGTGTGTTTCTATGTTTGTTTGTGTATATTTACGTGTTTGTTTTGCGGAATGGTTGTCTCGATCGGTTGTGTTATGGTCAAGAAAGCTTAAGTGGTTTCCACTGAATTCATTGTCTTTGAAGTGTGTTATTTGTTTCCTCACGAAGTTGAAATCTTGAAGTTATATGATTCAATCAAAAGAAATGCAGAAGCAAATAGATCATTCATTCATTCAAAGCAGTTCTGACTTCTGATACAGTCTGGCAACATCAAAAGCATCTACATGATCTAATAGTCCTAATCTATTACATATCATCTATTCCAACATCTAAAGATGAGCACGATGAGTATATTGCTCACATCTTTCACACTAATAGTTTATTGGATATGCTTGATCGCTCATCTTTTGGCACTAAATCTTGGCTATGCCTTTGTGAAAGCATAACCAACCTAACGGATGCTAAGGATCAAAATGGAGGATGGATTGATGCAAGCGAAGAAGGCGAAGGCGATTGTGGCGAGAGAGATGAGAAGGAAAGATTTTCCTTTGTGCATCATCTACTCTTTCAATCATACATCAACTTACATCATTTCCTTTTCCATTCCTCGTCACGATATGTGATGATGCACCAAAACATGATGCCGAGACCAAGCACCACCTTTCTACCCATAGGAAGTGGTGGATTTTTAACCGTGGCCTTCGTTGAGCCTAGGTCTTTGAGGTTGGGAGTAAGATGTTCCCTCATTATAGGATTCATCGAATCTTGATGAGATACACTTGGTTTCTCAACACTTTCATCTTCTGATGAGGAGAGAAAAGGTGACTTCTTTGGTAGAGGATATGGTTTTGGAAAATAATTAAACCATGTATTGGTATCTTCACTAGATGATGAGGATGATGATGAGGATGTTGTTGTGAGATCTATGATCTCAAGTTTGGTACTCATGATGATTATGGTTATTTTTGAAGGATTGAAGAGATTAGGGTTTGATATATTATTTGGGGATTTTTGATGAAGAAGTCAAGGTGCATTGGGATTGTTTTATAGAGCGGGTTCAAGTGGTAAGAGAATTAATGCGTGTGGGTGAAGCAGGTAAAAGATATTCTTGAAGCTTAAGTGAGTAAGTCATCTGTTTCTCTTGAGTATTCTACTTGACGAGAATGGTTTCGTTTCTACCGAAGTTATAAGTGAATTCAAGTAAAGTAGAAGTCCGCGTCATCCTTGGTCGACTTTGACTAAAGTTGGGAAACTTCTATTTATTAGATTCGACATATTTTCGCTCCACATAAGTAATTAAGCTTATTATTATCATTAAAACACTTCCTTTTGTGCAAAATCCTAACCCTAATCCTCAAAATCTCTCATGGCACTTCAATTTAAACACGATCATAATAAGGTTGCTTTTCTTGATGCGGCTCGTGGTGATGAGCTTTATAGGCGATGATTTCTTTCTTACTAAGATCAAAGATTGTATATGCATTGGCGCATTCTCACGATGCTATATCGAAACTTTGATTACTCAATTTAGGCGTCGGCGAAAAGAGAGGTGATAATGAGATAGTTGCAAGTGTTGATGGACAAGTGTGTGGTGACGGAAGATTTGATCGAAGACAACTACGCGGGCGATGAGAATGGGGTTTATCATTACGATTCTCGATGGTGCTTGAAGGACTTAGAGCTATTGGATATCAAAGTCGAGGGCGGATATGTGGTTGAAAAATAAGCTACATCCTATGTGGAGTTCTTAGTTCATACTTTGTTACAATGCATGAGCAATAAGTGCGGAGGTTGGGATCAATTTTCAACACAAATGGGATGTGGTATTGTTTGCTTATCTAAGGGTTTGACTTATAATTTCTCTAAGTATATCTTTGATAATATGGTAGAAAACATAACTAGGAAAAAGGGTAAGTTTTGATGTACCTAGGTTCTTACGAGATGATATTGAATGTTTCTACACAAACCGGGCTTTTCATCCATAAGTGTTCGACTCCCAAGTTATTTGCTTCAATGAGGACTAAATTTGAAGGACACATTTTCCTTTGATAGCGCAATGTTACCTCGGGAGAATGAGGCGATAATGAGCTTAATGTAGTTTACCTTCTTCGATCCTCTTGTTGGAACTCCTTGAGTAGATGGTGGTGAGGTCATACATTGTTCTTGAAGCATCTATACTTTCACCAAGACCATGTTCTAGTCGACATTTATCAAGTTCCTATTGAAGAAGTTCGGGGATCAAATTGATGAAGTTCGGGTTGATCTTGACAGTTACTACCAAGTCTGTGAGGACTCCATTTGGTGAAGGATGCTCTAATGTTGATCGAGGTTAATGTTGTACCTAAGCAGGTCTAATGAGTTCCAATTCCACGAACAATCACATGATGCTAATGAAGATCATATTACACTTACCTCATTATATGCTCACGGTGAACAAGCTCACGGGTGAGGTGGTTGGACTTAAGAAAGAACTTGTGAACACCAAGTCTCTCCTTGGTAATAAGATTGTGGTATTGGAAAATAAAGTTGAGCACTTGGAGAAATTGCTAAGTCGAAAGGTACAAAGAGAAGTTTGATTTCTTAAAGAGGAGGATCTGAGAATCTTAATGAATCTCTTGAGATATTGGTGATGTGGCACTTACATCGATGTTCATTCTTCTATTGCTAAATCTTCAAAGAGCAATGAGCCTATTCTTTATGCTAGCAAAAGAAAAAGACAATATTTGAATAAGGTACATGCTGCTACTTCAAAGGAGCCACATTTGGTTGATGCATCTGCTGATGTTCTAGTGGAGGAAGTTCCTACTAATCATGGTCAAACTTCGTCTATCCCAGAACATTCAAATGTTTTGCCTTCAGCAGATGATGAAGAGGTCTTTATTGCGGGGAAAATGTACAAGTTGAATGATTCATCTGAAGATTTCTCTACGCTATTGAGGTTGTCTCAACCTATTTCCTCGATGTGGGTTTGATTGTACAAGCTCGCATTGGTTCTGCTGAAATTGGTTACTGTGAGACATCTTACGAGACGAGAACAGGACTACGTGATTAAGGATTTCTTGAAGTCGGGTAAAGTGACTAAAGAACAATATCAAGCTCGGTGGATTGTTTCTTGATTATGAGAATATCCGGAAGAGTCGTGTGGTGGCTAAATTTCTTAAAGATCGGTATGCTTGATTTGACTCTGAAAGGAAATTAGAGCTTGATGCATTATTTCCTCGATTCTTGATGATCAATGGGATGGCTATATTTCTCAAGGTGCTTGATCCTACTCTTGCAAAACTTATCTTAGGAGATTCTTTTAATGATGATGATTTTGTGGAGAAAATGAAGGCGCTTGGTAATCAAAAGCTAGAATCTGCTGCTAAGAGAAGAGCTCTTATTGATCGGAGAAATAAAACCAAAGAAAAACCTATGAGGTTGCTCGAAGAGGAACTATATGAGAGAGTTGTGAAGAATGCTTCTATGTTTAATTACGGTATATCCATGAAGCAAATCATGACTTGGTACGATGATACTTTGATTAGGCAGTATAATCGGTTATGAAGTTTTCTTCACAAGGTACTACTTCTTCTCCATTGGAAAAGCGTGATTCAATGATGATGTTCCTCGACCAAGAGGCGAGCAGTTGAAATCGTGGATAATTTTGATCTTGTTTTGCCTTCGTTGGTATCTTGATTGTTCATACGAAACACCTTACGATGCTACTCCTTCTTACGATCTGGTTGTTTCTTTGAATCTTCCTTGATTTCTTACGAAATGTTGTCGATGTGGAGCTTAATGATTCTACGATTCGGAGGCGATTCTGAGATGAGTCTTGAACACATTGATGATATGGGACAACGAGTTTGGTTACAAGTTCGGCAGTTGGCTAGAAACATGCTTCAAGGAATCACGATTTTGATATCAAGGTTGATGAGTCTACTTTTATTGAAGTTGGAATGTTGATGATTTTCATGAAGGAACTCGTATGACATTGGTTGATTGGAAAGGCGGGAAGCTTAACACTTGTGTATAAATTTGGATAATCATGTCCTTGAGTTCAACTTCTTGAAAGATATTCTTCATTTAGTGAATAGACATGATTTAAAAATGCTTTATGATCATGTGATTGATATTATAAGTCTCATCAAACAAGCGGTTCGAGGTTTATATACATTAGGTGATCTTGAGTTATGTTTGATTCTAATTCTCCAAATGGTAAAGGGTATTCTATTTGGAAGAATTCTCATAAATAGGAGATTGAGGTTGGAGGTTTATCCTTTGCCTTGTGTTCATGTAGTTCGGACTACATGTGGGATGATTTTGTGTATGCTATCGGATAAGCTTTATCCTTTATCGATACTTTTATGGAAAGATTCTTTGAAACACAAGTTGGAAGTGCCTCCTAATTCATTGGCAATGATGACACGCATCTACTCAATGTGTTGGTTTGATTAAGAATCGGCTTCTATCACTTACGAGTTCATCTTGATTGTACTAGTTTGTAATATTTGTTTTGTTTTCTTATTTAAAAAAAAAAAAAAAAAAAAAATGTGTTTTGGTTTTATCTAACTTTTCTTGCGGGTTTGTTGTATATTTTTGGTTATTGACTCACGATATACTTTGTGTATGTCAAAGTTAGCTAGTCCAAAGTACAGACTTTGGTAAAGACACATCAAATCATTGATAAATTGTAATGATTTGCTCAAAATCATAGGGTATCTGACCACCCATGCTTAATTGTTGAGTGTTGTATGGTTTCAATTCACCATGGTTTATTCTGTTTGGAATCCAAGAATTGGCTAGCCCACTTGTATATGGCTTGTGGTAAAGCGTTGGCATTCCATATTTGGTTCTCAATTCACCAATTCTAAATTGACCAGGTCCCGAGCAAGCGGCTACGGTAAAGACATTTCAAATCCGTTTGTATGGTTCTTTGGTTTGCCCATAAATCGAGATGGTTATCGGTGTACCATAGTTTACGAACTTAAACATATAGCTACTCCGTAGTGATGGCTATTGGTAAAGAGACATCAAATCCATTTATTTTCAATGATTCACCTCTCGGGAGTTAACACACACGGATGTGATGAGAATAGTATGAAACTAATCTGTTTTGATGTACCTTTTGTCATTTGTTCTTTGCAAAGATATGGAGTTTCGGTTTCTTCATCATAGGGATGTTCTTTGGATTCTTTCTTTGTTCTTTGTTGTTCGTGTCCAATCCTCACAGTCTTTGTAAGATCTATCAAGCTGGAACTTAACAAGTCAAATTCGGTTTAGGGGAGGATTGTTGGGAATTATGTGAAAGTCGGATTATCTTTGAACTTAATGCGAAGTGTTTCTCTTGAAGTGAAGTGGATTACGCGAAGACTTATTCTAGAAGTATAATAGTGACTAGTTGGTTTACTGAAGTGTTTATTCCGTATTTAGTTTATTTAGTGTGGATATACATGAGCTTTATTAGGAAGTGATTGTGTATATCTTGTTTAGTTTTATGATTATCGTTTCTTGGAAAAGCGGTTTAGCGATATTGTTTAGGGTTCCTTGTCTATAAAGGAACACATTAGAAAGAGTTATGTCTTAGATTGGAAAAACTCGGTTTTAGTTAATATAAAGATCCATAGAGGATCAAAGTTCTTAGTTATTTGTTACTTGTGTTTATATTCGATATAAACATTAGTAGTAGAGATTGTCTTTTATTGTGGTTGTGATTACATAGGCATATATAACGATCCACGAGCTCAAAGATCTATCAAGGTGCGTAATGGGTTTCATGAAATAAATATGAAAGATGAAAATGGACATGAGATGCTTACTAGTTAACTTGATGAGGTTTATGATCAATGGTTTAATCCTAATCACCCAAGGTTTTATTTCAAAACCTTAATCAAGAGTGTAACTAGAGTGTATAAAACTTGTCTTGAAAATTTTGATGAATCTCTTGGTCCCTTTGGTTGGCGGTCACTTGGAGAAGAGAGGAAGAGAGACACTTTGATTTTCACCTTGGATATTTTGTTGTATGTGTTTATTGTTAAAGTGTAATACAATTATATGTGTAGGTTGTAGATATTTTGCAAATTTTGGGCATGAGTCACCATGAAGGTGTCGACATATATGAGGTAAAAAAAAGAATGAAGCATGTACTTGTATAATATAGTGTATATTGTGTAAGAAAAGAGGTAATTGTTTAAGTATAGTTAGTAACTTGTGTACATATTTAAGCATTTAGGGTAGCGTTAGCTAAAAATAAATTTTAACGGATCAAAATGAAATATATTGAAGTCATAAAAATTATAAAAATACATTTCTTGCAAAATTTGAGTGAAATAATAATTATCGTGTAGTATTTAAGAAAACCGTCGTAATTATATAAATATAACAATTTATATACAAAATAAATTTAAAACACTGGGTAAACTCATAATATTATTTTTATAATCTTAATATGAGTATTAAAATATATCGGAATAATTTTTGGAAGTGTCGGATCAAATGTTCAAATAATGTTTACGCGATAGCGTTTATTTAATAAGAAAATAAACGTTTAATGTAAAATGCAAAACCCATGCATAAATTGATATGAAATAATGAATATGGGGTTTGAGAAATGACCGGAAATTGAGAATTGTGACAATTTAGGAGACCTAATAACGTTTACCCGAAAAGTAACCATCAAATGGGATGGAATCAAAACATGCAAAACGGTTTTCCTTTTCAAAACTTTGCTCCATGGAATGCATACTCATCTTATCTATACATGTCTAACATGAATGGAATGTTTAACACTAATGGACCCATGAACAAATGGGGACCAAACTTTTGAGTTTATTATTGTTTTAGGTGTGCTTAAAGGTCGACCTAGACCCCGATGAATGGGTCAAGGATAAGCGGGTGCACGAGGCACATGACCGGAAATAGGATCTATTCTCCACATATGAATCCTTCAATGGAGGTAATGTGGTGTTTGGAAATAGCAAAGTAGAATCATCGGTAAAGGTACGATTTCTAACAAATCTCTAACCATTAACGATGTGTGTCACGTGAAAACCTAAACTTTAATCTCTTAAGTATAGGACAAATATGTGATAAAAAGTGCAATGTACTTTTACCAAACCGTAGTAAGATACTTAAAATGGCATAACCATAGGAAGAGGAATTAGGAAACATGGAGTCTATGTCATTAAAATCGGTAATGAACCTAAAGACAAACTAAGTCTTACCTCTATGGATGATACTTCGACCTTATGGCATCAAAGATTGGGTCACGCCAACATGCGACTTCTTCAATCGCTATCATCCAAAGATCTAGTAAGAGATCTACCTAAGTTAAAATATGAACATCATTTTTGTGATGCTTGTAATATAGGAAAACAAGCTCATTCGAGTCTAAAGCTAAAAACATGGTGTCCACAACTAGGTGTCTAGAATTACTACATATGGATTTATTTGGTCCATCCGCTATCCAAAGTTATGGAGGCAACTACTATACTTTGGTAATAGTGGATGACTACTCTAGGTATACTTGGACAAAATTTTAAAGAACAAAACGAAACCTTTAACTATTTTGAAATATTAAGCAAAAGATCCAAAGCCAACTAGGAAGACCCATAGTGTCTATTAGGACGGATCATGGTAGGGAATTCGATAATGAAGTGCAATTCGGAGCTTTTTGTGACGCTAATGGTATTACTCACAACTTCTCGGCTCCACGCACTCCACAATCGAATGGGGTAGTAGAAAGAAAGAATAGAACTCTACAAGAAATGAGTCGAACCATGCTTAATGAACAATCCATACCTCAAAAGTTTTGGTGTAATTCCATTGATACTTCAACATATATACTCAATCGAGTCTTGATTAGACCAATCTTAGGAAAAACTCCATATGAGTTACTTCGAGGCAAAAAGCCTACGTTAAATCACCTTAGAGTCTTTGGTAGTAAATGTTTTATTCTTAACACTAAAGATTACCTTACAAAATTTGATCCTAAATCAACCGAAGGTATCTTTTTAGGTTATTCGCCAAATAGCAAAGCTTACGTCATATTAAACAAAGAAACAATGAAGGTAGAAGAGTCATTAAATATAAAATTTGATGAAAGTCCACCCAAACCCTCTCCACCTCTTGTCGATGACGAGATTATAGAAAGTGAAGCCATAGTAATAAAGAAAAAGATAAGTGAAGAAGAAGAACCTCTAAGTGATGTAATAGTAAACATTAAAGAGTCCAAAGATTACCCATAGATAAAGTCATAGGAAAACTAAGCGAGCGAACATTAAGGTCTCAAGTTCAAAACCAAAGTAGCTTGTTTTGTTTCGTTTCAACCTTAGAACCTAAGAATACACAAGAAACCATAAAAGATGAAAGTTGGGTAATGGCTATGTAAGAAGAACTAAATCAATTTGTTTTTAATGATGTTTGGACACTTGTCCCTCCACCTAGTAATCAAACCATAATAGGAACCAAATGGGTTTATAAAAACAAATTAGATGCAAACGGAGTAGTGTCTAGGAACAAGGCTAGATTCGTTGCTCAAGGGTATAACCAAGAAGAGGGAATAGACTTTGATGAGACCTATGCCCCCGTGGCTAGATTAGAGTCTATAAGAATACTTCTTGCGCATGCTTGTGCTAATGATCTAAAGCTTTATCAAATGGATGTCAAAAGCGCTTTTCTAAATGGTGTCATAAATGAAGAAGTATATGTAGCTCAACCTCCGGGCTTCATTGATTTTGAAAAACCCAAACATGTGTATAAATTAAAGAAAGCCCTTTACGGTCTTAAACAAGCTTCAAAAGCTTGGTATGATAGACTCAAGTCATTTCTAGTTAAACACAACTACACCATGGGGTTAGTTGACAACGCACTTTTTACTAAGAAAAGAGAGTCACATATAATCATAGTACAAATATATGTAGATGATATTATATTCGGATCCACTTGTCAAGACATGTGTGATGATTTCTCTAAAATCATGCATGACGAGTTCGAGATGAGTATGATGGGAGAACTTAGTTTCTTTCTTGGTCTACAAATAAAACAAATAGAAGATGGTATCTTCTTTAATCAATCTAAATACATCAAGGAGAAGTTAAAGAAATTCGGTCTAGAAGAGTCAAAACCAATTAGGACTCCAATGTCATCCGACACCAAACTCACAAAAGACGAGGACGGAGAATCCGTTGATAATACTAAATATCGTGGCATGATAGGTAGCCTTCTCTACCTCACGACAAGTAGGCGGATATCATGTTTAGTGTTTGCTTATGTGCTAGGTTTCAAGAAGACCCTAAAATATCACACCTAGAAGCCGTAAAAGAATATTTAGATATATTAAGGGTACAACACAATTAGGATTATGGTATCCTAAGGGCACGGAGTAGAAACAATTGTATATGCAAATTCGACCATGCGGTGATTACGTTGATAGAAAAAGTACAAGTGGGGTATGTACTTTTATGGGATGTTATTTAACATCATGGTTTTCTAAGAAACAAACGACACTTGCAATATCAACAACCGAAGCCGAGTATCGTCTCCGCGGCAAAGCATGCCAACAAGCACTATGGATGAAACAAGCGTTAGTAGACTATGACATCCATCTAAGCGACATAGCCATCCTATGTGACAACAAAGGTGCAATCAACTTAAGCAAGAATCGGTATTACATTCTCGCACAAAGCATATAGAGATTCGTCATCACTTCCTAAGAGACAATGTTCAAAGGGAACATCTCTATTGAGAAGGTTGCATCCGAAGACAACATAGCCGACGTCCTCACCAAACCGTTGAAGCGGGAACAATTCAACCTACTTCGTATTGGTCTTGGTCTAATGGAACAAATGTCATAACTTAATTGACTCTACAAGGTATGTAAACACTAGCCTTCTTCTTTCTCGAGTCTAGGATTTCTATTTCACGCACAACTCACAATCAATACGGAATTTTCAAAACCCAAGATAGGTCTTTCATTTATAATTTTTTTACATAACTACATACACATTTTTAAAGAAAATCTCCTTTCAAAATGTTTTCTAAAAGAATGATACCTTCCATATCAATTTCACAAAAGCAATTTCTCACGTCTAGGACAAATCGCTTTTCATTATTAATACAAAGTAAAACCCGTTTTCATTGCATCTCATGTCTTTTGAATACTAAATGGAACATATAACTAATATGTGTTTTGGGTACATTCATTTAAGCAAAAATGAATTAGAGCATTGATAACACAATATTACGTACTTATGTACCAAATGTGTGTTTTCGGGTTATCTCAATAGGATTTATTTTTCTCTAGTTATTTTCCTTTTCTTTTTAGAGGTCGAGAAAACCGCAACTCAAATAGTTTGCATATAGGCACACAATAGGCAAAAATGTTTCCAAAAGAAAAATTTATGTTTTGAATCACTGACCCATGGATCCCAAATTTTCATGCTTTGGATTCGATACCTCAAGGAAGGATCCATGGGATCCGTGTATGGGTTGTTTTCAACTTCTATTTTTTCACTTTGGATGAAAATCCACATTTGCTTAATTTTTGGGAGTATGCTCTTTAATGCTTGTGTTCTCATGATCACATGCCTTGAATTCATATCTAATCATTAGATTTTAATCCACATTTTGGGTCAAGCATTCATTACAATGTTTTGTTTTCTATATATATAACTCCCAAAATGCTTGCATACTCCATCTCCTTCTCACAAACACACTTCATCATGTCATCCAAAACCCTTTAGGAGAATCATCTAGTACAAACAATCATGATATCCAAACCTTTGTACTTCCACCATCCAAAATACCACAATCAAATGCTAGGATATCCGCATGCGGATTAGTATCCGATCTTGTTGTTTAGCAAAACCATCCACAAATGATTCATCCTCAAAAATAACTCACCACAAGATGCTTCCATTATAGCACCACCCTCATCACCAACAAGTACACCAACTTCATCACCACCTAAAATAACTCTTTTGGAACTCCTTAAGACTCCAACAAGATCTAACCAACCTAAAGAAAAAGAATTAGTCTTTTCAACACCCCCCACATCTCCGAATACTATATTTCAAGATCTTGAAACATCACCACCATTAGCTCCCATCACATCACAAGAAAATCTAGGTTCTTTTCCACCACCATTTACTAACATTCCGGATATTGATCCATATTTTCCTATTTTTCCACCACAACTTCCGCATAAATCAAATCAAAACAACCCGGAAAACTTCCGCACTCATCACCCACATCATTTATATTGTGAACATTGCCAATCCACTAGGGAAATTGCAATAGAAGTTAGGGAAGAAATGCGTTTCATACTCAACCTCATCCTTGATCGCATCAATACCATTACTCATCGAAACCTCCATCCATAACCTTATGCAAGCATGGAAGGAATCACTACTACTACTTTATACTTTTAAGTTTTATTTTTGAAGTCATTTTCAAGAACAAGTCTTGTTCTTATTTTTACATGCTTGTAAGTGGCATACATACCACTACAATTTGTTGTTTTATTACAAGGCCTTGTTTACATACCTTGGCTCCCAATCTTGATTCTCGGCAACCACAAGATTATATAAGCATGTTACTAACCTTTCTTTTGTAGGATTTTATTTTTCTTCACTTGACGCCCAAACAAGGGGAGCTACCGTCAAGGGGAGTTAGAGTTTGTTTATTTCTTCCAGGGTTAACTTTTGTTTCGACAAAAGGGGAGAAGAAGTAAAACTTAGGGCTTTCAAAACTTACATCTATTCTTAAGTTTTACTCATCATAACATTATGTTTTGTCATCAACAAAAGGGGAGATTGTTAATACAAATAAACCGTAAAACCGTTTATTAATATTTTGCGATCTCTTTGTGTTTTGTTGATAACAAATATAATGTTATCTTAAGTATAATTATAAAGGATGCATGTTAGTTTTGTAAAGCATTTACATATAGCCATTTAAATACAAAATGTAGTAATTAAGCATTTGTTGTAATAGTTTATTAGGATGGGTAAATATCATAACCCATGGACCATAACCCATGGATCTTAACCCATACCCAAAGAGACTTGATACAATGTATACTTGGATACATTGAATCTAGATATAACCCATGGACCAACCCATAACCAAAAACCCATGGGCAAAGAGGAGCATTCCACGGATCCCTAGGATTACACTAGACGGATCCCTTGTGGAAGGGATCCGTGGGATCCGTGGGAACAAAGAAGGAATTTGCCTATAAATAGAGAGCCATTTCTTCATTCTAACTCATCCTCTTCTTACTAAATCTCTCATACACTCTCATTCTCTTCTAACATATAGATCACTTGATCTAGAGAGTTGTTCTTCTTTCTTTCTATTTGTGATCCTCATATAGGTCCTTCTCTAAGGCGAGATCACGAGCATTCTACAAGTCATCCAAGCAAGGGTCCTTGATTGATTTGTCACTCCGCAAGATTTACATGGCGAAGATCTTGTATTTGATATTTCACATATTTGTTGTGTAATAGTTGTGTTGGTTTGGTCCACCGTGCTACGGACTCGGTATCTAGCTTTGTACCGAAAAAGTGTAAGCAACGTTGTGAAGGCTTCTCCGCCAAGTGAAGGAGTTTGTTGACATAGTGCTTGAACTCTCGAGTAGGTGACTCGGGGAGTGGAGTAGGGCAAGGAAGGTGACCTTGTAGCCGAACCACTATAAATCGGTTGTGTCATTTCTATCCCTTAAATTTATTTATTTGCTTGCATTATCATTAGATCTACACGTTCTCAACATCCATACGATTTCACATAATATCGAATCTAAAGTGTTTGAAATCAACTTTAAATCGGCAAAACTATTCAACCCCCCCTTTTAGTTTTCCACACAACCTTTCAACATAGACCTTATGCCTATTGAACTCGGTAGTTTCGATGTTGTTATTGGTATAGATTGGTTGTCTAAGAACCATGCGAGAATAATATGTGACGAGAAGGTGGTTCACATCCCTTACAAGGGGGAAACGTTGATCATTCGGGGTGATCAAAGTAGGACAAAATTAAGCATTATCTCGTGCCTCAAAACCAAAAAGTATATCGACAAGGGATGTCACGCGTTCTTTGCTCAAGTGACGGAGAAAAAGACGGATGAAAAACAGCTTGAGGATGTACCAATAGTAAGGGATTTTCCGGAATTTTTCCCGGAAGAATTGCCTGGATTACCACCTATTCATCAGGTAGAGTTCCAGATTGATTTAGTTCCGGGAGCAACACCAATAGCACGAGCACCCTACCGTTAGGCTCCGTCTGAAATGCATTAGCTATCTAATCAACTGCAGGAGTTATTATATAGAGGTTTCATTCGACCAAGCTCTTCACCTTGGGGAGCTCCGGTCCTATTTGTCAAAAAGAAGGACGGATCTTTACGTATGTGTATTGATTACCAAGAGTTGAATAAACTTACGGTAAAGAACCGATACCCGTCACACAGAGGATTGACGACTTGTTCGTCCAATTGCAAGGGTCGAGTGTTTATTCAAAGATTGATTTGAGATCGGGTTATCATCAATTACGAGTAAGGGAAGAAGATATTCCTAAAATGGCGTTTAGGACGAGATACGGTCATTACAAACTCCAGGTGATGCCATTTGGGTTAGCCAATGCACCAGCTGTGTTTATGGACCTCATGAATAGGGTATGTAAACCTTATCTGGACAAATTCGTAATAGTATTCATTGACGATATTCTCATTTACTCCCGCAATGAAGAAGAGCATGGGGAGCATTTGAGAATTATTTTGGAACTACTCAAGAAAGAGCAACTGTATGCAAAGTTCTCCAAGTGTGACTTTTGGATTCGCATTGTACAGTTTCTTGGGCACGTAATCGATCAGCATGGAATTCACGTAGATCCTTCCAAAATCGAAGCAGTCAAAAATTGACCAACACCTACCACACCTACGGAGGTACGTCAATTTTTAGGACTTGCTGGATATTAGCGGAGATTCATAGAAGGATTTTCAAAGATCGCCAAATCTTTGACTGAACTAACCCAAAAGAACAAGAAGTACATCTGGGAAAAAGATCAGGAGGAAGCGTTTCAGCTACTAAAGCAAAAGCTTTGCGAAGCTCCAATTCTAGCATTACCTGAAGGGAGTAGCGACTTCGTTGTTTACTGCGACACATCACATCAAGGTCTGGGAGCCGTGTTAATGCAGAGAGAGAAAGTCTTCGCTTATGCATCTCGATAGCTCAAACCGCATGAAAAGAATTACACAACACATGATCTAGAACTGGGAGCAGTAGTATTTGCTCTTAAAATCTGGAGGCATTATTTGTACGGCACAAAGTGTATTGTGTTCACTGATCACAAGAGTCTTCAGCATATTCTTGATCAGAAAGAATTGAACATGAGGCAACGACGTTGGTTAGAGTTGCTAAGTGACTACGATTGTGAAATTCGTTACCATCCTGGAAAAGCAAATGTGGTAGCAGATGCTTTGAGCAGGAAATAACGGATTAAGCCTCTTCGAGTCAGAGCCTTAGTCATGACCATTAATTTGAATTTACCATCTCGCATTCTCGGTAGCGATCTAAGGCAATGAAAGAAGAGAATATTCAGGCTGAGAATTTACGAGGTATGGACAAGATGTTTGAAAGTCGTTCCGATGGGACTCATTGCATAAAGAACAAAAGTTGGGTACCACATTATGGTGATTTACGAAATGTGATTATGCATGAGTCACACAAATTGAAGTACTCCATTCACCCGGGTCTGAAAAGATGTATCAGGACCTTAAAAAGTATTACTGGTAGCCAAACATGAAGGCTGACATTGTTGAATATGTTAGTAAATGTTTGACATGTTCACGAGTAAAGGGGGAACATCAAAAGCCGTCTGGCTTGTTGATTCAACCAGAGATTCCTATGTGGAAGGGGGAGAGAATAACAATGGATTTTATCACCAAGTTGCCTAAGACGTCAAGTGGGTATGATGCAATTTGGGTCATCATCGATCGTCTCATGAAATTAGCGCACTTCTTGCCAATCAAGGAGACTGATGAGATGGAAACCCTCGCAAAGTTGTATCTAAAGGAGATAGTTTCACGACACGGAGTGCCAATTTCCATTATCTCGGATCGTGATGCTCGTTTCACATCCCGATTTTGGCAATCACTCCAAAAGGCTTTAAGTACTAAATTAGACATGAGTACTGTTACCACCCTCAAATCGATGGAAAAAGCGAAGAACCATTCAAACATTGGAAGATATGCTCGGGGTGTGTAATAGATTTTGGTAAAGGATGGATAGACACTTGCCTTTGGCGAATTCTCATATAACAACATTACCATGCCAAGATTAAGGCAAGACCGTTCAAGCACTTTATGGACGAAAGTGCCGATCACCCGTGTGTTGGGCCGAGGTAGGAGAAGCTTAGCCCACTGGACCTGAAATCATCCAGGAAACCACTGATAAGATAGTACAAACTCAGCAACATCTACAAGCTGCACGACATAGGCAAAAGAGTTACACTGACGTAAGGTGAAAGCCTATGGAATTTGAAGTTGGAGACAGGGTTATGCTAAAAGTATCACCATGGAAAGGTACAGTTAGGTTCGGAAAACGGGAAAATTAAATCCTAGATACATAGGACCATTCAAGATTCTGGAAAGAATAGGTCATGTAGCCTATAAACTTGAGCTTCCTATAGAGCTCAGTAATATACACCCTACTTTCCACGTTTCCAACCTAAAGAGGTGTTTGTCGGATGAAACACTTGTCATTCCGATGAAAGAACTCCAGCTCAACGACAAGATCAATTTTGTGGAAGAACCCGTGGAGATCATGGATAGGGATGTTAAGCAGTTAAAACGAAGCCGAATTCCTATCATTAAGGTTAGATGGAATTCTAAGGTAGGACCAGAATTTACTTAGGAACAGGAAGATCAATTCCGTAAGAAGTACCCACACCTATTCTCCAACACCGCAACCAACACCGAGTGAATCTCGAGGACGAGATTCCATTTAAGGAGGGGAGACTGTAACCACTGGTAAAAATCCACCTTTATACTAATAATAATTCATTTTCTACGTACATTTTTTTCCCTACAACTAGATAATAAGCCACACTCACAAACTGCTCACATTCATAGTTAATGCCTTTGATATACACACTCTTAAGTGACAATGGAAGTCTCACAACAATGTCATACTTGAAACTTCCCGGCATGGTCACCCATGTCGGTTGTGTCCTCACATAACATACGGATGTCCGTGTATAATATTCTTATATCATTAGCGTCATTTCCAATAAAATGTTACAATGTAAATTAGAACTTTCTTAAAGATTTGATTTATAACAATTTCGATACTAGGTCATAAACCCTAATGTACAAACCATTAAACTTAATATACAAGTTTACAAGGCATAAAACCCTAACTCTAGGGTATTTTCTGGTTAAAACCCTAATTTGTAAATCTTATGATTTTATGTAAATAAAATAACAAACTAAAATTAAAAATATATATGAAACTTTTACCAATTTCCGAGTACAAGTTTATCAAGTCGATGTACAAGTCATTGATGCATAAAAGTAGTCACTTAACATAAAATTCATTATAAACCTTAGTGTATTTAATTTTAAACATATTGTACAAACAATAAAGCCTCAACCTTGAACTTTACTTTTATTTATTACATGTAAATTAACCTAAGCTAGACTTTTCTAAAATAAATTAGAAACCTAACTAAGTACTTACATTACTACACAATAGGTATAACATAAAAAGCCCTAGGTACTACCCCTAAAGCCTAACGCCCCCTCTTGTTACCATGGTTAGAAATGAACTAGATAGTTACCACTTAGTTACCTAGGTACTACATGTAAATACCCTAACCACAACTAGTTACATGCACATTAGATTTACACATCACCTAATTACATTTACATAACTAGACTTGGCAAGAAACTAACTAAAATCCTAACTAAGTTTCTTACCCTTTGTAACTATATGTACAACAACTTCTAGCTAAGGTACAAACACCCTAAGCCAAAACATGCCCTAGTTCATAAGCCTTGTCCAAATCCAACTAAAGTTGAACCAAATGAGCCCTAATCAAACTTTAAGCCAATAAAACTTCTTAAGGATTAAGATTAGCCACCTCATGGACACTTCACCTTGTCTCTTAAGAGTTTACCATGGTCAAATATTATGGGCAAGATGCATGGAAGAAATTTAACCACCCTACGCCACCTTAGTCTTCACCACATGCAACTTACAAACTCCAAAGTACTACCTCACCATGTTTCATTCCATAATCTGATCACTATAATTTTCTGGAACTATACTTCTTTCATCTATATATAGCAACACACATAGCCATTTTCTATCATCACCATTCAAACCATGCAAAACCTTACACACTCATACACATCCTGAACTAGAGCATACTCATATACATTCTGAAACTAGAGTTATTGATAACGCTACACACGTCATTCGGGGTCAAAGGAACTTCCTTTTAAATCGAACAAGTTTTCAACACCCTAGGCGGTGAACCTAATCGTTGTAGTGTTGTATTAGGGTAAGCCACGGGTATTGATATCATTCTCTAGGGAATAGGAATGCTAGTGAGATGTTACTACGCTAAGGTTGGGGTTAAAGAAGATTATTTTTTATCTTCTTTATATATTTTTAGGAAAGGAAAGGTACAAATCTCGGGGTTTGGATTTGGGAGGTTGGTATTGCTACTGATTACTCTACTTATCTAATTATCTAATCTAAGGTGTATGTAGTCTATGTCTAATTATTGTGTGCTCGTATGATAGTTTAAAAATGTGTTTACTTAGGTTTTACTACTCCTTAATTATCTCCTATTGGTGGTTGAATTGTCACGTCCTTATTCTTAGTTGTGTTGTGTGTCTAAGGTTGTAGGGTATGCGTTTCTCCCTAACTCTTTGAACTTACCAAAGGGTCTCATCTACAAAACCCACTAGGGATAATAAACTCTTACTCTAAGGCACTCTTTGGATGGTTTAGCTTACAACTACTCAAGGAGTCATATTCTAAGGTTCACAAAGATTCTATCAAGCATTAATTACACAACGAATGACCTATCGCATTACTAGATCATTAATCAACTAAGATAAGAGACAACCAATCAATATTCAATAATTAAGTTTCATATTCCTAAGCAAACACATAAATAAATTAGCGGACATGGAGAACATGCAAGCATACACACAAATAATCAAAGACATAATTGTATTAATGAAGTAAAACACTTATCTTGGTGTAAGATAGGGTTTGTAACCCTAAAATCTTGTATAAGGCACCTTGGTTCGGTTTAGGTTTTACTCCAAAAGACTACACACAAATCTTGAAAAATTCGGATTCTATATATATTATTACATCTGCGACAATACGCCTTTTATTTTGTGACGTCATGTCGCCTCATTAGGGTTTCGTCTTGGCCACGTTAGACTTGCGATGGCGTCACCTTATGCTTGTGACGCCGTCCTCTTCGACTTCCGGCGCGCCTAGATTGCATCTAGGCCGTGCGAGTTATGACGACCTACTCTTTTATAACTCGACGTCGTCACTTGAAAATAGGAGTTTTGGCTAGTGTCCCATCACAAAATCCTCCGACGGCGTCGCAGATAAGCAAATGACGCCATCACCTTATGTTTTCGCACTTTGAGTGTCTCGATTCGACTTTGGCCATTTTCTTCAGTATATTCGCCTTTTCGTCCAAATAAGTGCCATTCCAGATTTTGCCTTCAAGAGACCTAAAAGTGAAAAGGAACGATATTAAGCAATAACGGATACAAAGTGATCAAATAAGGGCTTAAACGACCCTAAAAAGGTACCTTTTAAAACCTTATCAAATATCCCTACACTTTGTATTTGCTTGTCCTCAAGCAAATGTGCTTTTAGCCAATTAATTTATAAGTTAGAGGTCATGAAGCATTGGTTTAAAACAGTCCACAACACATATAAGCCCCAAAAGTCATAACAAGCACGGAATTACATACTAGCACCTCACATGGGGTGTTTGGATACTCACATCTCTCTCGGTGTAAACAAATTGGAAATGGAAGATAAACACTCATTAACCGGTCCTAGTACATAGATTACCATAGGCTTGAGAATAGATCAAACCTCCATCTCTTTGGCGTAAGCACCTAGGAAAGACTATCAAAGAGGTCTTTAAAGGGTTGTAACGTTAGGCTTACGGTAGGAAAAGGGTTTGGTGAGATAGGCTATTTAGTGGTGGCAAGTCAAAAATCTCTATGTTAAATGCATACGAAGAATGGCATTGCTAAGCCAAGACTCGACACTCTAGACTCTAGCTAACCGAAATAAACAAACATAAATTTAAAAGATAGATGTAGGATGGTAGCCCTTTTTTTTTTTTTTTTTTTTTACACTTTTACTCTAGCATCCTCTATGGTAACATCAAAATGATAGGGATTTATAGGCACATCCCTACACTTGAGTTTTATTACTCTAACACTAATTTGACCCGAATTGAAAAGATCAAAACACTTGGGGTACATTATTACGTAAACAAAGGGAATTTGAATTTAACGTTCCCTTCCGGTCATTTCATAAACTTTAACTTTTCCCATGAATCCCAATCGTCCCAAAATCAGATACAAAGGATATGACTCGACTTAGCAACTCATGCAAGCAACCGATAATTGAACTAAGGGTTTAGGGTGATAACAAAATGCACTAAAAGTGAGTGTATACTGAGGTAGGCTAAGGCGATTTGGGTGTATATTTGGGGTGGGGTGTAAACAATGCTCTTCATTGATATTCCGTAAAACCAAAACATCACGAGAACCGCGAAAAGGATAGGCTCAAAGGGTTAACTAGGGTATCGTGTACTAAAGATGAGTACAACGCAAAGGGTGTGGGGAATTACTCAACCGATGTGGAAGAAGTAATTATATTACGGTATCAAACAAGGGTTATCCTAATGCCTCTTATCATTTAGTTATTCCTAACTACACAAGTGTAGTCTTACTAGCGATCTCGGGATGCATCACAAAACAAGTTCTAGAATCTAATATACTACCGATTCACATACTAAGCATTAAAGATGAATGCTTTAATTCCTACTAATCTAAGGGCGATCCTCACATTTTGGGTGGAATTTAGGTGGTAAAGGTTTTGTGCTAGTCATGCAACTTCCTATCCGTGAGACGCTTTTGTTAAGACTAATGGCCCACTCCTATATGTCATGAAAATTTTAAATTTGGTGCCAAAATTACCCTAACCGACATTTTCTCATGGTTTATTACACAAATACAATTGGACAAAGCAAATATTCAAGGATAAGCATAGTTTCAAAGTTCCCGCTTTATTTTCCCTCCTACACTTAAACCGAACATTGTCCCCAATGTTCCCGAAAGTATCAAAGTTATGATAATGGAAGGTAATTAAAACGAAGAAACTAGTACTCCCCGATTAGCTTGGTAGGATCCGTGTGTGAAGTAGTGGTTAAATCCTTTCCAAGAAGAATTTATGCGTGAAAAGCTCCTTCCAATCTTATGTAACTTCTTCTTGATAAATTAAACTCGCACACTTGAAGAAAAACAAACGAAACCTTCGTAAAATCAGCGGTAATAATATATATAAGACTCGATTTAAACTAGGATATAATGCTTGTGGAATGGATGTTTATAGAATTTCGAAAAATTAAGACCGAAAATTCCAAAATTTTTTAAGTAGCTCGGAAAATGAGAAAAAGTATTCATTGTTTTACTCCGTTCGATCTGATGCCAAAGTTATCTTGACAAAAGCGGTGTGCGATTTTACGGAAAAAATGGAAAATTTACATCTTTAGAATCGGAAAAATTTCGCAAAACATCCATTATGACTCGATACAAGCATTTGACTCGAACAAACACATATATATCTTTTAGTTAATTGTTATTCTCATGTTTACGTTTCTTTTGAAAACGTGTGTAATCCTCCCTACACTTATCCCTTATGTAAAATACCTTTATATGCAATTAAGACGAGGTTAAAAACAAAATAAAGCATTTTTACAAATTTAAACATGAGAATAAACAATCAATAAAAGACATATGACACTAACAAGCAAACAATTAAGCATGGGTTGCCTCCCACGAAGCGCTTTTCTTTATTTAAGAGTCTTGTAGCTAGACTCGTAGTCGTGCTCCTACATTACTTCATTACCGCCACCTTGACGGTCTCTAATGGGGGATTCCATGTTGTAGAAGTGCCCTATGATGCACCTCTCTAAGAGTTCGTCCTCTCCCCACTCGGTCCTATATTTTGGTCCTAAGTTCAAGCAATCCTTATAGAATCCAAAAATCTTAGCCATAACATAATCTACTCCTTTTTCCCTATCCTCATCATTCCTATAATAGACCGACAGTTTAAGTTCCTTTTCATCATTAGAGAGTGATGAAAACTTCTCAATCTTAAATGGCATTTGGTAAGCTATGTCATCGGTCTCATCCTTGAATCGCACTACTCCTAACGAGGGATCAGAGGTCATCCCGGTGCTTTCTATGAAAGGTTTTCCTAGATTAACGTGGGACAAGCTAGGGTCTATGGCCGTGCTAATATCATCCACAATTATGAAGTCCGTAGGGAATGTGAAACTACCAACATAAACGGGCAATCCCTTAACTCTACCAAGAAAATTGCACTTAACCCTAGGATTATTGGGGTCTTGCCTAGTTGGAATAGGCTTCTTCATTACCCAATTGTAGTAGGTGCTAGTCATTATGTTGATTGGGATTTGTGATCAATGTAGGCCTTTGCCACAAAAAGGTGTCCTATGCAACATGGTATGTTAAGATTCCAAGGGTTCCCAAACTTGATTCTAGGGCTTTTCCTAACATACATGTGACAGAGGTCACGCACTAAGTGAGGGTGGCGAGATAGTTCTTCTTCCGTAGGAAACTTATTGAAATAGTCATTGTCTACTTCGTCTACTTCCTCGGTTGTTTCATTATTCTCAAGTGTATGGTCCTCTTCGTCATTTGTTCCATTAGATTTCACTAAGGCGATGGTATTGACGAATTGAACGTGCTTAGCTAGCTTACTTGTGTCCTTAATCTCTATACCGGAAGGCTTGGGAGTTGAGATAGCACTAACCTTCCTATCACTATTGGTTATGGCTTTCAAAGTTTGTCTATCTTCCGTCCATTTCGCTTGTTGTTGGTTAAAGCGGTCCGAGAGCTTAGCTATTTGGGCTTCTTGGGATGCAAATAGGTTCTGCAACATCCCTTTGATGTTTTGTTGGTTAGGACCGTTAGGTGGGGCCATGAAAATCATTGAAGTGAATTCTTTGGTTTGTCCCCGTGAGAAGTCGGGCTTGCCTTTCCATGCCTCTCGGGTTTCATTGAAACTCCTAGGTCCAGGTATTGTAGGGAATCTTCCTCCTGTTCCATTAATACGCGAGGATGCGTAGTCAACGGAGGCATGTTCGGGGGATCGGGTGCTAGTGCGCGTGTTATGAGGATCACAAAATGGCTCACACGAGGAAGAAACTTTGTTCACATGGTGTGAAGACTTAGGATTTTCGTAGGAACTCATTAGGAATTTTACTTGATCTTCAAGTTCGATCATCCTATGGTCGGAAGGTTGTGAGTCAATGGGAGGCAAGGAGATTGCCTTAACGGTTTTGGGCAACTCACGGGGGTCATTCCAACTTTCGTTGTCATAGAGGGCAAGGTCCTCTATTATACCCCATGATTCTTCCGCAGTGAGATCACTAAGTTTTCCACCGGCCGCTTGGTCAATGGATCGCTTGGTGGGGAAGTTGACATGATCATAAAATATTTAGACTTGGAGCCAAAGATCAATGCCGTGATGAGGGACTTTATGAAGTAAGTCCTTGAATCGAGTCCATGCTTTATAGAGATTCACCCCGACGTTGTTGGAACATCAAGATGTCATTCCTAAGCTTAGTGGTTCTCCCGTGGGAAAAATTGAGCAAGGAAGCGAGAGGTAAGATCATCCCAACTTGAGATGGAGCCGTGGAAGTCGCTCAAGCCAATTACTAGCTTGGTCGCGTAGAGAGAATTGGAAGAGACGCAGCGCATGGTCTCCCGAGTAGTAGCATCAAGGTCGATGGAATCGACAATTTTAAGAAATCCCTAAGATGTTGATTTGGATCTTGAACGAAGTCCATGGAATGCACAACCGTTTTGCACCAATCGAATGGTGTCGGATCGCAGGCCGTAGTTTGGGCTTGGTCGGAAGCTCAATGGTGTTCCTAAAGCCTAAGTGGCTTGGTCTCGAGTATTCACCAAGAGTACGGACTCTTGGCGGGTCATTTGGTGGTGGGTTGATGAGTGGTGGTTGGTTATCACCTTCCATGATGAAAAGTGATGGGATTACGAACAAAGGTCACGAAGAAGGATATACTAAGAGAAAGCTAAAAATGAGAAAATTTTACTTGATAGGAATCAAGTAAAGAAACCTAAATGAGGTGGAATACTAACTAGCTATTCTATTCCCGGCGTGCGCGCCAAAAACTTGATAACGCTACACACGCCGTTCGGGGTCAAAGGAACTTCCTTTTTGTCGAAAGGTTTTCAACACCCTAGGCGGTGAACCTAATCGTTGTAGTGTAGTATTAGGGTAAGCCACGGTATTGATATCGTTCTCTGGGGAATAGGAATGCTAGTGAGAAGTTACTACGCTAAGGTTGGGGTTGAGGAAGATTATTTTTATCTTTTTATAATTTTTAGGAAAGGAAAGGTACTAATCTCGGGTTTGGATTTAGGGGTTGGTATTGCTACGATTACTCTACTTATCTAATTATCTAATCTAAGGTGTATGTAGTCTATGTCTAATTATTCGTGCTCGTATGATAGTTTAAAGATGTGTTTACTTAGGTTTTACTACTCCTTAATTATCTCCTATTGGTGGTTGAATTGTCACGTCCTTATTCTTAGTTGCGTTGTGTGTCTAAGGTTGTAGGGTATCGTTTCTCCCTAACTCTTTGAACTTATCAAAGGGTCTCGCCTACAAAACCCACTAGGGATAATAAACTCTTACTCTAAGGCACTCTTTGGATGGTTTAGCTTACAACTACTCAAGGAGTCATATTCTAAGGTTCACAAAGATTCTATCAAGCATTAATTACACAACGAATGACCTATCACATTACTAGATCATTAATCAACTAAGATAAGAGACAACCAATCAATATTCAATAATTAAGTTTCATATTCCTAAGCAAACACATAAATAAATTAGCGGGACATGGAGAACATGCAAGCATACACACAAATAATCAAAGACATAATTGTATTAATGAAGTAAAACACTTATCTTGGTGTAAGATAGGGTTTGGAACCCTAAAATACTATACAAGGCAGCCTTGGTTCGGTTTAGGTTTTACTCCAAAGACTACATACAAATCTTGAAAAATTCGGATTCTATATATAATATTACATCTGCGACGGCGTCACCTTTTATTTTGTGACGCCGTGTCACCGCTCATTAGGGTTTCGTCTTGGCCACGTTAGACTTGTGACGGCGTCACCTTATGCTTGTGACACCGTCTCTTGATTTTGCATCGCCTCTGATTGCATCTAGGCGTCCGAGTTGCGACGGCCTACTCTTTTATAACTCGACGTCGTCACTTGAAAATAGGAGTTTTGGCCATGTCCCGTCATAAAATCCTCCGACGGCGTCACAGATAAGAAGTGACGCCACCTTATGTTTTCAGCACTTTGAGTGTCTCGATTCGACTTTGGCCATTTTCTTCAGATATTCGCGCTTTTCGTCCAAATAAGTGTCATTCCAGATTTTGCCTTCAAGAGACCTAAAAAGTGAAAATGATCGATATTAAGCAATAACGGATACAAAAGTGATCAAATAAGGGCTTAAACGACCCCTCAAAAAGGTACCTTTTAAAACCTTATCAGTTATTAATAGAAGCAAAGGAAAGGGGTAACAAAGTCCAGGAGAAGGGAAGGAACTTGGGTTTATATAAGCATTTCATTGGTTGGATTTTCAGCTAGCTTGAGTCCTAGAGTCTAGTAAGTACTCCAACCCTTTTTCTTAATCATTTTATACATTCAATAACACATATATGTGATTATGGATTAGTGTCATGTGGAAAAACAAGGTCAAAACCACTTTTCATTTTCTTTACAGAATCGGTGTGCTCAAAGACAAACACCCTCTTGTGGTGCGTTTTTCTTAAATGTTAAAACATATTAAGAGTCCTTTGAGCAAGCTAAATAAACACTTAGTATAATTACTAACACCCTATAAGTTTATATTAATTGTATGCAAGTTTCGTTTTTTCACTCTCGGTCTTGACGCCAAAACAGCCTAACCCCCACTTGCGCCCATTTATTTGCATCATGTTAAAGGTATTAGGGTCAACCAAAGTACCGTTGTAAACACCTCCTAGGATACTACAAACACCCCATAACCCGGTTGAAAAGCCTAGTCTCCATGCTTAAAAATAGCTCTTCATTTTGGCTAAAAGTCCTAAACACCAAAAGTATTTTATAACATGTATGTAAGGAAAACTTGGGATTTTTGATAAATTTTATTATGAAATATCTTAGAAACATTAGAAATGAGTAAACCAACATTTCACAAGGTTGCATGCAAAAGATATAGAGTTTTATGGTTTAAAAACAAAAATTGCAATTTGGCAAGATTAGCCTAGGTAGCCCTTTTCCGTAATTAATATCTTGCTAATTAAAGGGTTGCAAAGTACGAGGTTTATACAGTTTTAAAGGGCTCGCTGCAAAGATTTTAATTCCCCAATAACATCATTAAAAGCACTTATAGTCTCTTTTATAATCAACCACAAAGAGGGTGACTCGCGGGAATTTTCATAAATAGGCCTTGTGTGCACTTTTCAAAATTGAGTCTTAGGAGTTATAGGATGATGGGTAATGACTTAAAAGAGTTAATAAACATATTACAACATCTCTAGGTGACCCCATAAAAGTTAATGGGTTAAAATGAAATTTTCTTAAAGCGCGTCGTGGCAGTGGCCATGTTCGTGAGTTGTATCTTTTAATTAAAGAGAACTAGGATATGAGGCCTATACCATTTATAAGAGATTATAGCAAAGTGTTTAAAGGGTCAAATCGTTGTAGAAACACTAGCTTGCCTCGTAAAATCGCCTTGTTTAGCCCTCATATCGCCTAAAACCAACAAAAGGCACCTAACCCCTACTTTGAAAAATCATTGCAACCAAACCGTAAGAGCTTAGGACCTCTAGTTTGAACCATTAGAAATACCACCGGACAAACTCTTGAAGGGATCAAGAACGTAGTAAAACCTTTTAAGGCCTCGCTTTTATTCACCGCACTTTTATCCATTTAGGCCAAAAACTAGTAAATTTTTCTTATAAAATTTCAAGCATAAAATTGTAATTTTGTAAGATAAAGTTTTTCTTGGATTAAGAATGTAATTTCTGCGAAGTTAATTATACAAGGGCTGATTTTGTCAATAACCCATAGTTGGGGTTAAAGTGTTATTTTGAAAGTGCAAGGGTAAAAGCAGAAATATTTAAAATTGTAAATTATAACATTTTGGAAACATAGAATATTTAACAACTTGGGTTTCGATAAAATTTATTAACAATCATTCGAGCCATAAAAATAAGTATGATAAGTATTATTAATTTTTGGGAAAATGACACAAATAGACCACGCCATGATGCATATCACTTTATGGACCGCTTTTATTTTAAATTTGAAAATAGACCGAGGGAAACCGTTTATTGGGCAACTCAACCACAAGTCGACAAGTGTCCCGTATGTGTAAGGTATTGTTTTTGGGCAACCAAAAGTCATTGGCAACCGTATTTTTTAAAAGGGTTTTTAGTCATTTTACTTTACATAAAAAGTACATATTTGAATAGTGTAAGTACAAAGAATTTAAATTCAAAATCCAATACTCACTCGTCTTCTTCACTCTCGATGTTTTTGCTTCTCGCATAAAAGCATTCCTAGTTAATCTTTTCACAAATGAAACGATCACTGGCGTCGGCACCTCTCTTGCTCCTAACGTACAATGTTCATAGCAACCGATTATTTCCATTCATTACATTTTTGTACAACAAGAGAACCACCTTCAATCGCTCAATCTTTTTGTTCCAATAATGTGGCAAAGTATGGTACGTTTTAATTCGATTATTGTTATTCCATCCATGTTATAATGAATCGTTGTTGTTATTCGATTAATGCCTATGTTACACACGTTTTAATTCCATTCTACAATCCATTGTTCTTTTTTTATGTCTGTCTGATTCGTAATTATGTAGTCTATAATACGTTGGTATTCTTCTATGGTCGCCTTAATTTTGTTTATTGTTATAAAAAATGTCTTTGGTAAAAATGTCATGTTTGGTGGGTTAAACATCCAAACTCGAACCTCTTTTCAAAGGTAATCTGTTAAACTTTGTGGTTATTTATTACTTGTTTATAGGTAAAAAGTAAACATACACAAAAAGTGAATTTTCCATTTCCACCTATTTAACTCAAGGCATATGCATAAATACTAAAAGATCTCGCATAAATAGTCATAGCAGATTTCGGTGCACATATTATAGATTAAACAGATAACAACCATTCTAGTTGTTTTAGTACATCAACAAACCAAGAGATAAGGTAACCGGATGTTACTTATAAGCCATTTTTCTTTTCCTTTGCCTTTGCCTTTGTCACCGCTCCTGCGATCGTGGAGGATTATTTATGCCAAATTTCTTCTCTATAATATCACCCATGTTTGTTTATTTGCATGTCCTATTACCTCGAATCCTTTTACCCGAGAGGTTCGACTTTCGGCATCACTAATCAAGCCTTTTTTCCTCGAAACTCATAAACGTTGCCCTTTTCAATGATCACATTGCGGTAAGCTACCACATCGGGTTTGTCGAATAGTCACTTGATCCGTAGGTAGACAAATAGTCGGATATAGAGCTTGAATCACTTTCGAGGTTTCAGCTTTTGGGAAATATGAAGGCCATGGATTACATGGTCGCATTGTATCTGAATCGCTTGAGGACACTGTTATGCTTGAATCGGAAGAGATTGTTATGATATCTCGCAAAATAAACAAAGTCTTTAAAGATCGTGAAACCAAGCTTAGCATTAGAAAAATAAGATTTACGTAAACAAAAACCCACTACCTTTTTTTTAGTCATTTTATTAGGGTTTTGCCGATATGTGTGTAAAAGCGCTTTAATGTCTTTGCTTATGACTTTGTCACTATAAAAGAAAGCCTCTACCTAACCGTATTTAAAAGCATTAACTGCCTAATAAATGCTAGGTTGTTGACCTTATCCCTTCACTTTGAACTTATAACTACAGATTATGCTAAAGCTTAGTTTTGCCCCATCCTATACATCCTAACATATTTACAATAAAACTTTTGTGATCGTTATACAAGCATTTGTAACCCTGCTCAGCACTGTTTACTTAAAATCAACACTGTACATGCATTTGTAACCTTTTATTGCTTGGTCTTCATGACTGCAAGATCAACTTCCACTTTCGCTTATCACTTTAATTACATATCCCTTAAAAATGGTGTCTTATCTCACTATGTGTTGTTTTTTATGATACGCAGATTTTAAATATTTCACACGATCGTATTTAAACTGTTGTTTTCAACACATTATCGCCAATGTTGCATCCTTATATGTTTCGGTTATTTTTTTATTTTATTTTTTATTATTTTATTTTTTATTTTTTTCAATACAATCTACTAAAACATAAGCATCGCTTATCAATAACTCTAGTATTTGTCAAACTCAAAGAAGATTCTAGATGATCCTAACAACTATCACCACTTCTAGAATATTACAACTTAACCCGACCTACGAGAATAGTACCAGTTGTTCAAACAAACTAGCGATAGTTCCAATCTTATATTAGCGATGGTATACTTTGAGCGATCACTCTATCCTCATAACCATAACCAAAACCCAACAATCCTCCCCAAACTTGATATCTTTGTTCAAAAACATCCAAGAACAATCTTCAATCTTCATCTTCCGAAAGGATTTGGGGAATTCTTTCAAACACTTCATCTTCTTCTCAATGCTTGAATAGCTCTTGAACATTGATCTTGAAGTCCGAGTAACAATGCTCGACTTTCTCACTATCTTCATGAACTCGATGCTTGTACATAGCATCACGGTGAGAGAGTTCTAGCTCGAATGGATATTCTTTCTCGGAAGCATGAATGCATCTACTCCATTTGTTGTATAAACATGATGAACTTCACATGAATCATAATAATACCCTTTAGTACCGGACATGAACATGAGAATTTCCGAAATCATCACTTGTATCATAGAGCCTTTTAAGATTAACCCACAACCGCATCTCCTTCATATCTTTGGGATCTTCAACATTAAACCTTTCTTGAACTAACCTCCATAGTGTGTCAAGATCATATCAGTCAAAAGCTTTTATGAGATCTTCAAACTAAATGAATGATGAAGTTTCACCACCCAGCCTTGTAATCTTCCATGTTGGAGTAAAATTGCTGGCAATAAATACTTCCCAATCAATGATAGGATGTCCGACTTGCGGTGGTTCGGTAGAAATCTTCTTCTTCTATCACAATCATCTCGATCATTGTTCTTCATGAACTTCTCGATTGGAACTTCTTGTTCTTCAGCAAACTTTGTCTTCTTAGATGTCTGAGATTCACTATCTTTGGCCTTTCTCTTCAAATTGGGACACCTTTTTTATTCTTCTTCAGAGTCCATTGGAATAAAATCTTTATCATGTCTTCGAACTCTATAGTAGATACTTTCAACTTTATCATCAGGCATTCCTTTGAATTGATGTCTTTTCCAACCACCAACCTTGCAACAATAATCTTTCATCATTGAAATTACTTGTGCCTTTGTTGGTTGTCTTGATTTCTTCTGGCCTTTCTTGACTGAAGCAACAACATCTTGAAGTGCTTGATTGTTCTTCATCTGGATAAAGTCCTTTAACTGTGAAGTTCTTTGATCTTCAGTTAAAGTCTTATCCGCCACTAGGTCAATTGCTTTCTTCTTGATTACTAGATCATTTTTTATCAAGAACAAAATCTCTTCATCTGTTGGTACATAGCTGAACTCTAGAGTCTTTTCTCTAAGTCTTGTAGGTTGAACAAAGGAAATTTGATCTCCCATCCTATCCAACTGTGGAAAACTAGAAGGGGTTGAATAGTTTTACCAATTAAAACTTCCTTTTAAACTATTTAGATCGACTTATGTCAATCTATTTGGTTGTGTGTGTTGGATGTTGATAAACAAGCACATTAAGATATGTAATGAAAAGATAAGAGTAAGAAGCACAAAACCACAACGCGAGTATTTATAGTGGTTCGGCACAAGGACACCTTCCTTGCCCTACTCCACTCCCGAGTCACCTACTCGAGAGTTCGTAAACACTACACCAATCTCCTTATGGCGGAGAAGCCTTCACAACGTCGCTTAACCTTTTTCTGGTACAAAGCTAAATACCGAGTTCTTTCACACCAAGGCGAACCACACCTACACAACGTCGCCTACCCTTTGTAAGGTATTAGGCTAAGTACCTAGTTCTTTCACACCTTAGGTGAACTACACCTTCATAACGTCGCCTACCCTTTATTAGGTACTAGGCTAAGCACCTAGTTCCATTGCAATGGAGGAACTACTATCACACTACACCAACGACTAATCCCAAAGGAGATCTACTCCTTTACAATATCATCAAGGACATCAATATCCTTGGATCTAATGCTAGTCTATCTAGTACATCGAAACACACCATATCGAATGTACATCTAAGGCACCTTTCACTAATGCCTTTGACTAGATCTATAAGACACCTTTCACTAATGTCTTGTATCTTTACTTCGAATCACCTTTCACTAATGCTTCAAGTCTTGACTTCTAAGCACCTTTCACTAATGCTTCTTGTCTTGACTTCTAAGCACCTACCACAAGTGCTTATCCTATAGATGATAGATACCCTTCACTAATATCTTCATCTTGACACTTGAGACGTCTTTCACTAATGTCTTCAACACTACACTTCTTTGAGGAATGAAAGAGATCATCAACAAGAGGACTTCAATAGCCTTGATGATGAGGAAGCATGGCAACTCATGGACTTGAGGTTGCTTGACTTCAAAGGTGGTGATCTTGCCTTTAAGAGGAACCTAAAAGATCACACAAAAACAAAACTACAAACATAGATCTCTTGGATCTAAGGTTAGTGAGATTTAACTCAGGGGAGAAAGTATATTGAAAGGGGGTGAGAAACAATGAAGACATGGCTCACTATTTATAGAGGAAAAATTCTCTGCACTCCCGATCCCACGGATCCCTACCACAAGGGATCCGGCTAGCACAAAGCTAGGGATCCGTGGTACGCCCTCTTTGCCCATGGGTATTTTTGGTAATGGGTCATGGGTCATGGGTTATGGGTTGATCCATGATTTTCTTTCTAGATTCAATGAACTTGGTTAAGTGGTATATATAAAACCATGGGTTGTGGGTCAAAACCATTTGCTAGTATTTACCCATTTAGTATATACTTGTATTTACCTATTTTAGCATATACTTAGTTTTACCCATTTTAGTATACTTAGTTTAAGTATATGTTTAACCCAATATGTAAACACTAGTTGTTGTACATATGTATCTAAGTCATAAAATCACTTATACTTGTTTTAGTGTTTTATGTGAAAGCGTAAGTGTGTTAGAAAACTATTAGTCCAAACTATTTACGTATTCTATTTGTTTCGTTAAAATGATTTTACGTTTGTTATCGACAAAACATTAGAAGATCATAAAATATAAATAAACGTTTTTACTGGCTTATTTGTATTAACAATCTCCCTTTTTTTGATGACAAAACATAAAATTATTTTAAGGAAAAGCTAAAATTGTAAAAGTTTGAATTTGTAGTTTTACTTTCTTCTCCCCTTTTGTCGAAACAAAAGTGTTTGAAGGAAGGCAACACATTGTTTTTAAGAAAAACATGTGGAAGAAAAATAGAGAGCAAATAACGGGAAAGGATCTCGCCTTTACTCCCCTTGACGAGTCCATCCCTATGTAAGGCGTCAAGTAAATGATACTAATCTAGTTTGTTTGCAAATAAGTTTGCAAAAGATATCGCTCACGAGACGAATGTGCTCCCCTTGATTATTGCAAAGGGATGTCACGAATGTAAACCTAGTATTGCAAGTAATTTGCAATGTATTGCTTTGACATAAAGCTCCCCTAGCTTTAGGATGTCAAAGTCTTTATATGTAAATTAAATAACTACAAAACAAAGGTTAGAAATCAAGTATAATTCACAATTTCCTGCAAATGTGATTAAAGTTAGTAGAAAGAAAGCTTTATGTCTCACGGATCCCACGGTTCCCTCCTAGTAGGGATCCGTCTAGGCAAATCTGAGGGATTCGTCTGGCTGATGAATAAAGTCAGCAAAGGTGATATAACAAGTAATGTTATCACATAAATGAGATATGAATACATATGCTCAGAAAAATAACAAGTAGCATGTAATTCCATTTAATAAAACAAGAGTTATGATATACATGACTCTAAAATTAAGAAAATACATGACTAGGAATTTCTAGACTATCTAACGCTTGATGCTAGGACACCACTAAAATCTTCTAGCTCAAGTTTTGTTTAGGTTTGATCTCGTCGAAACCTTCGAGGAGATGATAGAACATGAAACGTTGGTCTTCTCGTACTTCATGTATCAAACTTTCAACATGTTGACAATGATAGCAATCTTTGTCATGGCTAGGTAATGGTGGTGGATGAAATGAAATGGCTTGATTCAAAGGATCAAGTGAAGCGACTTGTGGAGCTTCAAACGATGGAGGATTGGTGGAGGTGCATTTAAGAATGGCTCAACCAAGAATGATGGTGGTGGTAGAGAAGTGTCAACTTCCATATGGTCGTGGTTGACTTTGATGATTTGTCATAATCCAAATGGGATTATATGATGAAAATGCCGAGAGGAAGCCGAGCAAGTGTTGACTCAACACCTTGATTTTGAACAATTATTCCTCCTAATGAGGAGAATGTTGTCGGCGGAAGCGAATGAGACGGCCTAGGAGGCAAGTCCTCTAAATTGTAGAGGTGTGGTGATGATAGTGGGGATGTAAATGAAATAGCTATAGGAACCAATGGTGATAGTTTGGTGGAGATGATATTGTTTGGCCTATGAGGTATGGTGGTGTTTGGAAAAGGTAGTTTTGTGGGTGCTATCCTTTTAGGAATTGATTTGATTGGATGATGAAGGATTCTATCATTTGTTGGCTTGACCGGAGATGATTCGGTTGAAGAAATTTCGTGTATAACACGAGCTCTTTTCATGGGTGGTTCTTTGGTGGATAAGTTACTACTTGGGGTTTTCCTCATGATGGGATGATTTCAAGAGGTTGCAAGACCTGAAGTTTAAGATGAGAGTGATGACTATGGAGGTTCTAACAAGGTGTTTTATAAACTAAGAGATTTGGCAAGTGCATTTAAGCATTAAGCCACTAGGATTCATTGGAATGTGATGATTGACATGCACAAGAGTCAACTTCAGAGGTTGCTCAGATCTAGGAACTCATTTAAGATGAGATGGAGTGTTTGAGTTAGGAAGATGAGTTGAAATGATTGTTTTAGCAAGATTTGACCTATACTGTCATCCGGATCCCATGGTTCCTTTCTCAGAGGGATCCGTCTAGGCTAATCCTAGGGATCCGGCTATCAGCAGCTATGAAAGAGAGGAAATGATGTTTCTAAAATCTAAGACCTATAACATCTTGAGTGTTTCAGTCTTCCTAAGTGTCTTAAATGAAGGGGTGCTTAAGTACTTGAAAGTGGTGAGTGATGTAGCTAATGATTGTCTTTTATGGAAGGATTTGGAACTTTCATGAGTACCAATGAATGAGCAAGGATGACACTAAAGATGAGAGTGTCAATTGAAGCTAAATGATCCTAGAGATGAGGTTGTGACTTAGGATTATGTTTTGGAAAATATCCTAATGGTTTTATGATGGGAAAACTAGGATTTTATCAACTTTGATCAATTTTGAGGTGAGGTTGATTTATGATAAATTTTGTCATAATCGAAAGATTTCTAACCTGGATGTGAGGGGTCAAATAAAAAATGAAGTGAGAGTTTTGAGAGCGGAAGAGTGATGGATTAAAACAAAGTGATAGATCTATGAATATCTTAGAGTATGATCTATGTGAGTTGGAATGAGTAGGAAAGATCAACCTATCTTGATAAGGACTTAATCTAGCTTAAGACACTATGTTTAGCTTAGTGTGAGGTGTTCTAAGGATGTGTTTGAGATACAATGCTTGCAATTGCATTTTCTGTTTGCCGGATCCCACGGTTCCCTAGGTGTAGGGATCCGTTTAGTACAACATTTGGGATCCGTCCATCTGCTAGACAGAACCTTTACTAAAGGTATGCAATGATATTGACAATGCATTATATTCCAAGATTTGTTTAAAGGAGTTCTAAAACTAAGATATCAAATGTAAGATGTTTTATTTCATGAAAGAAATAGGATTACATTGATAAATCACGGGTAGAGTAGAATTGATCCTATTTGACTACTACTAGGTTCCTTGAGTGTCTTCGCTAGGAGGATCATTATGTGATTGATGGGTATTGGTGGAATCAAGAATGAAGAAAGTCTTCATGAGAGATATGTTTAGCGGTTCCATCATCTTGTTCACAAGTACGCATAACGGATTTTGAAATTGAGGATGGAAGTGCATAACATTGTGATAGAGCGTGTCAAGAACATTCCATAAGGATAAGTTTATTCTAGAGCCTTGAAGATTTGCAATTCGCCTTGCGAAGAAGTAGGCGAGATTGTATGGTTGTTGTGTTAGCAAACAAGACAACATGTGAGCACAACAAGCGGAAGAATATCTCGATTTCTAAGACTCCAAACATTTTCACGTAGAATGAGAGCAAGAGGCTTGTACTCTTCTAGGATATCCCGTGTATGGATAATGTTTGGATTGGAGTAATATGGTCGAGGTTTGCATATTATGCGATTTAAATCTTCCTAGAGGTATGTGTGAACAATATGGACTATTTTCTTCACGAAAGTTGAAGAGAGAATCAAGAGACCAATCTTCGGTGAAGGCACATTGTCCATGATTTTGGAATCCGGAGGATGTGAGCAAAATGCCCAAGGGTTAGAGTAAACTTTTGGTTTTTGATATAAAACCAAAGAAATAGAGAGCGATCCTCGTTACGAACGAGTTTGACTTGACGGAAGAATTCCATTATGAACCTTGGCATATCTTCTCGTTGATTTCAAGAAGACATTCTAGTCCTATGGCTCGGAAGGAGGTATTGATACCTTCTTCAAATTGTAGAGAGGTGTTCTGTCGTCCTTCATGGAAGTGACGGTTTTCGAGATTATTGAATCCACGGACATGATTGCCAAGTGTGTTGGGCTCAAGAGAAATGTTTGGAGTGTAGACGCTAGTGAGTGAAAAATCAAACTCATATTCATGCGTCATAATTATACCTATAGAAATGATAAGTTAAAGAAAGAACATGTTTGTGACCAACCTATGATAATCTAATGTTTTTACTAGATTTTATTAACAATGGTATTTAACACTTAACTAACTCATGGTTTTGAAATTCTAGTGGATTATTACTATTAGGAAGATAGTGGTTTTTAATCTTGCATGAAAACTGTTTTCCAGTAGGACGGATCCCACGGTTCCTTTACAAAAGGGATCCGGCTAGTATATCTTCCGGGATCCGTAGATCTGTAATAACAGACATAGATTTGATAAGAACAAAGGTTTTACAGTTTTTATACCACGAAATATGTTTTATCCTACATTTTCTTTTAGCATGCATACATGACTTCTAATGTATCATAAAAGAATATAAAACATATAAATCAAAAGATATGATAAACACATTATAACAATAATAACCTAGATAAACTAGATTATTAATAATATTGCATTTCAATACTAAGGATGATACAAAGGATTGGGTATATGACCCCAATATAGATTAACAACACAAAGTAAATGTCTCCGTATGTGAACTTCATCATAGGGAACACAAGTGCGATGAGTGTTAGGGCGATGAGCACGAGTGCAATGTAAACCATGTTGATGACGGATCTTCTTGATTTCGATTGAGATGGAATGAGGAGGAAGATGAAGTTTTTGAATGAGAGGAAATTTTGAAATTGGAAGATTTGAAAAGTGAGGTTTTGATAAAGTGGTCGACGGTGGGAGTTTTTATGGGAAGGAGGAATTTTTGAAATTGTGTTTTGTTTTATTGGATTAAAAGAAGCAAAACATAAGTATTATATACCACGACTTTATATGAGAAATAAAACACGATGTGAGAAAAAGGCTTCTAATGAAGCTTTAAGTAAAACACGAATTTGCACAAAAGATAATCATATAAATACCTAACTAGGTATACTTAATTATCAAGCAAAGTAAAAAGAAAATCATACCTTTAGCGCACTTAGGAATGTCTTTACAAATGACACAGCAAATGTCACTTAGACTATTCCCGCTCCTTTGCGTTTAAGATACCTTCTTAAGGAAGGTATTCTTGTTACCAAGCGATTCCTAAAGCTTGGTAGGTATGAGCTTTGACAAATCAACATGAAAAGGAAGATTAGTGCAATTAAAAATAAATAAATAAGAAAAATGTTGTTATCAAATCAACATCCAAATATATAGTTTTAAAAGACATGGTGTTTGTTTTTATAAAAAAAACCTTCTTTGTAGTTTTCAATTAACCATGGATCGTATCAAGTTTTTAAAGTACAATATACTTCAAGAAACTTGTAACGAAGCTCGATGCCAATTGTGGAAAACTAGAAGGGGGTTGAATAGTTTTACCGCTTAAAACTTCCTTTTAAACTATTTAGATCGACTTATGTCAATCTATTTGGTTGTGTGTGTTGGATGTTGATAAACAAGCACATTAAGACATGTAATGAAAAGATAAGAGTAAGAAACACAAAACCACAACGCGAGTATTTATAGTGGTTCGGCTACAAGGACACCTTCCTTGCCCTACTCCACTCCCCGAGTCACCTACTCGAGAGTTCGTAAACACTACACCAATCTCCTTATGGTAGAGAAGCCTTCACAACGTCGCTTAACCTTTTTCTGGTACAAAGCTAAATACCGACTTCTTTCACACCAAGGCGAACCACACCTACACAACGTCGCCTACCCTTTATAAGGTACTAGGCTAAGTACCTAGTTCTTTCACACCTTAGGTGAACTACACCTTCACAACGTCGCCTACCCTTTATTAGGTACTAGGCTAAGCACCTAGTTCCATTGCAATGGAGGAACTACTACCACACTACACCAACGACTAATCCCAAAGGAGATCTACTCCTTTACAACATCATCAAGGACATCAATATCCTTGGATCTAATGCTAGTCTATCTAGTACATCAAAACACACCATATCGAATGTACATCTAAGGCACCTTTCACTAATGCCTTTGACTAGATCTATAAGACACCTTTCACTAATGTCTTGTGTCTTTACTTCGAAGCACCTTTCACTAATGCTTCAAGTCTTGACTTCTAAGCACCTTTCACTAATGCTTCTTGTCTTGACTTCTAATCACCTACCACAAGTGCTTATCCTATAGACGATAGATACTCTTCACTAATATCTTCATCTTGACACTTGAGACATCTTTCACTAATGTCTTCAACACTACACTTCTTTGAGGAATGAAAGAGATCATCAACAAGAGGACTTCAATAGCCTTGATGATGAGGAAGCATGGCAACTCATGGACTTGAGGTTGCTTGACTTCAAAGGTGGTTGATGAGTGTCTAAATACTCATCATTTTTGTACTATCTAGACTGCAAGATCATCTGAAAACACTCAAAAATGCATCAAAATGATGAAAATATCACAAATCAGTGTTTTATGTGTTTTAAATGCAAAAAGATCAAAATCAGATGAAAAACGTATCAAGTTTGCAAAATTGGCAGTTTTAGTCCCCCAAGTTTCAAAAGTAGTCAAATCTAGTCCCTGGAAATTCAAAAACTTGTAAAATTGTCATTTAAGGTCCATGGGATTCAAAAGTTGTCAAAATAAACCTTTTAAAGCTTAAAATTTACAAAATGACAACTTTAGTCCCTGAACTTTGAAAAATGTCATAAATAGTCCTTGGTGAATTTAAAAATGGAAATTTATCAAAAATAAACCTTGTACTATTCAAATATGAAAAAATTGGTACTTTATGATAAGTTTTGAGAAAATTACAAGTTTGGTCCCTGAGTTATAAATGTGATGCTTTGGTCCTTGAATTATAAAAATTGGATTTTATCAAATATGGTCCTTGTATTATTAAAGCTTGGCAAGTTTGACCCTTGTGATAAGTTTGGAAAAGTGTCAAGTTCGGTCCTCGACTTTTGGATAATTTACACTTTGGTCCTTGTATTCTACTTAATCCAAACGGACACCTTATGTATTAATATCAAAACCCAATCCAACACATCCAAGGCCCAAACCCAAATTGGCCCAAAACCCGACCCTTTGTATTATTAGCCACGGGTCAACGAAAGTCAAACCAGAAATACCGCCTCCACTGCTCACTTGTCTCCTCAACCTCGATTCTCCAAAACCGGCGGTTTTCCTCCTTTTCTCAACCCCTCCTTACCTTGTCCCCTCCACCTCCACATGCACCCAAAACCATTAATATCTAAAACTCGCTCAAATCTACTCTTGACTATTTTGGCGCCAAAACACCACTTGTATGGTTCGATTATTTTGGCCAATCCAATGGCTCGAGTTGGTGGGATAGATTCAGTACATGTGAAAGAAGTTTGGAATATAAAAGAAGCAAGTGGAGATAGAGAGGAGAGTAGTTAGTTTTTCATTTTTCTTAAATGTCGTTTTTTTAATTAATGTCTTAGTTTAGTTTAAAACATGTAATCTTTTGTTTTAATGATTCAAACTTAAGTTTGGTTATCTTTGTAATCTGTTTTAAGAATCAATATCAAAGTTTGGTTAAATTTCATGTTTTGATGATCCACTGTTAAGAAGTTCAGTTTCAAAATCTTATTTCCAAGCCTTTAACAGTTTGTTCTTAAGTTACAATAAGTTATTTAAGCCATTTAAAGCTTTTTGCAAGCTTTGGAATCATTTTCAAGCAACTTTGTTCCATGGTCAATAAAAGTCAACTGAGATTGATTTTTGGTCAAGCAGGTCTTGGAAAGAAAAAAGGTGATGCAGAGGTGATTTGGGGTTGGATTAGACTAGGATTAGAGTATATTTGGTTTGGTTTTAGTCTCAAATCGCTTGGTCATCCGTAGTGAGTATTTCACTTTTCATTTTCAAGTCTAATTTGCATAGTATGATTGTATCTGTTTTTGTGGGCACCACCAGTTCTAACCTGTTAATATAGTTGTATTTAGGTTATATAAACCTAGTTTGATCAATATTGTTAGCTAAGTAGGAGTTTAGCTCAGATTTGATTACATATCAATGATTTAAGGTGTGTTTGGATTAGAGCTTAAATCTGTGCTATAGGTTAAAATGTTGCAGTAGATCAGTTGGTTTAAGCTTGTTTTAGTTCATTGCATTAATCTCAGCCCTTATTTTGCATCCTTGTCTAGTGAAAGTCAAAATTTCCTTCAACCTGCCTCTTAATGACCTTATTGTTGTGATTTTACCAAATCATAAGTTCATTTTGTGTTTGAAATACATAAGCATTGTTTGCGAGAGCTTAAATTCATCAATATATATCATTTTCAATCCTTAAATCAAGATCAAAACTCAAGAAAGTCAACTTTTCAATTTTGTCAAAAGTCAAATTTTGAAAACCGCTTTTAGTTCAAATAGAGGAATTTTCATGGACTCATTTCGAGCCAATCTAAGTGAAATTGTGGGTTAATTAACTTCAGTTGGTCTTGTTTCTTATTAGCATTTTTCCGATTTTTATCAAATTTCTATAAGCTTCAAATAAGCTAGTGAACATGGTCCTAAGTGTTCACATGCACAAAACTCGCTTATGCCGAGTTTTCTCGCTTAGTAAGCCTTGCACGAGCTCATCGAGCTCCTCTAGGTCTAGTTTTTGGTCTATTGGTTCTTGGCCGGTCTTCTCCAAGTCCCAAGTACTAGTTTTCCTTTTCACTATCGGTAGCTTGTGCATAAGCTCAAAGTAGCTACCCTTTACTGTTGCTTAAGCTCAAACTTCAAATCTATGCTAGCTTGATATCCAGAGGTTATAGCTTGTTGTTTTAGTGGCATTTGGTCACTCTTAGCTTATTTTAGCTTGTGTTTCGTTTGGTGCTTGTTTTATCCATTTAGCTTATCCAAGTGCTTATTTTATAAGCACTTTGCTCTCAGCTTTCAAAATCCTCCACACAAGCCCTTGTTTTCTATTTTCCTAGCTTCCTAATATTATTTTAGACTTTTCCTGAAATTTTCAGATTTTCCTAGCTTGTTTGCTATTTTCTTTATTTAAATTAGTTTTAAGCCTTTTTAAATAGCATTTAATATAAATAATTAAGAAAAGTTTCAAAAATAATTTTTCATTTTCTTAAGTTAAGATAAATATAAAAAGCAAAAAATATTTTTCATAATTTTCTTAGTTTAAAAAGTATTTTCTAGCATTTTAATTAGTTTTAAATAGTAATTAATTAATAATAAATATATAAAAGTCTAAAAATATATTTTCGCTTTTAAAATTAGTTTTATAATATTTTAGATTTTCCTAAGTCTTAATTTTATTTTTCTAACCTTATTTTGTATTTTCTTTAATTTTAGAGTATTTATTAAATAGTTGAATTAGTTTTAATTACTAATAATTAGATAAATAGTTTTAAAATAATTTTCTTTTTCTAATAATTTTATTATATAATTAGGATTGTAAAATGTATTTTCTATATACATAGGTATTTTCCTTCTTTATTTTCACGTTTATTTTGTACGTTACGTAGTTTTAATTTAAACGTCGTTTAGGTTTTAAACGCTCATCACTTTAAATATAGTGATAGCGTTTATTTAATATATTTTATCTTTTAATTTTCTTAATTTGTATTTAAGTCGCTTTATTTTTATAAACTTTTCAAGAGTGTAATTATCCATCCAAAACCTTTACCGATCACTATCATTAGTGATCATTCTATCGTCTCGATCAAGTGTTTGCACACCATTGAGTCTCCGTGGGACATAACGACCGAATTCATTCTATTCTTCGAGACTTCATCGTATTTGTGCTCAAGTGTTTTAAGTCCATACGGTTGGTCATTCACAAGTGGCCGACTTGTGATTAGACTTGACGGTTTAGCATGTATCAAAATTTTACGTCATTGCCGGGAGGCTTTAGCGTGTTTAGCCTTTTTCGCACCCATTCTTGCACATATTCCATCTTTTGTAAAAAGTTTTTGTAAAGTTTTCAAAATCCAAAAGTTCATTAACACTTTTCCTAAAGTGTTAAAAACGCATAAAATATTTTCATTCTTTGTTTTTATCATCATGTCTTTCAAAATCCAAAAATATTCCTCTTTACCCTCTTACCTTTTTGATTCTTCATTTCTTACCCTCTGTTAACCTTTGATTCTTTCTATGTCTTATCCTCACCCTCTTGGTTGTCAATGGTGTGGTGGTCCTTATAATGGTGGCAATTGCCCCGGTTGTAGCATGGTGGAATCATGAAACGGGTGTATCTATAACCAAGATCCCTATTCCTACCATAACACGGTGATTTATTCCATCGCCTACCACACCGTGAGACTCAGATTTCTTGTTGTAGTACTTGTGGTGGTTCACATTCCGCCTCGATTGTCAATCGGAAACACGCTTGTCTATGAGCGGGTTCCGATAACAATTATGACTACAACACATACCACTCACAACCACACCGGTTTCATTGTTGTAGTATTGTGGAGGTTCTCACCCTAGCTCGGATTGTCAAACAGGAACCCATTTCCTTGTAACAATTACGACTCTTCAGATCAAGACCAACCTCTACAAGACCACTGTGCCACTTCCTCAAAATCTTCTCCTTGATCTTTTGGATTTAGTGAAAGATTTGAAGGAATGTAAACACTCCCAAGATAATCCAAATGAGAAATCCATGGAAGTTTTGTTAGTCAAGAGCTGGGTCGCTAAATTAGATTCCCAAATTGCCTTTGAACAATCTATTAGGAATCAATTGCAAAAGAAAAAGCGCCAAATCTAGCTCTCGATTCCGTTTCATTCACGATGACGATGATGATGAAGATATCCTTGATATCCTACAATTTTATAACGGTTCATCAAGTTCATCGCTTGAAATTCCTTCCATGAAAAGTCGTGAGATAAGACTATGATGGAATTACTAGCGTAAGAACAAATGTTAAGTATAAAACATATGTATGCTAGTCCTTCTAAACTCCTCGACCGTTGTTATCACACCAAGCTCCCACTCACTCTCTGAACATGGGGGACGAGCATCTTGACACTGTTCCTGAAAAGGAATCGGACGAATTCATAAAGTCTAGTGTTGAGAACCTTGTCCCAATCCCGAGAGAGTCACAGGGAATTTCTGATCTTATGTGTGATTCTTCTTCCCCTCTTGAGTGTTCAAATGATCAATTTGAGACTTTCTCCGATCTTAGCGATGATTGTAAATCTTATGGAGACATCAAGTATGTTGAGGCATCACTCCCACAGTGTGATCCTCTTCTTGAGGAGTTCACCGATGAACTCACTCACATCAATCCACTCTTTGATTTCGAAGCCGATCTAGGAGAAACTGAAAGTCTCCTTGATAATGATCGTTCACTCACTTCTTACCCTAACAGTCCAATAGAGAATATTAATCGCTTTGTTCCTGAAGCATTCAAAACAACTCTCACCAATCCTCTATTTGAATTCGACTCTGAATTCACTTTAATTTATGAGAATCCACTTTGATACCAGATTGAGGATAGTGATGAGTCTACGGGAACGAGAGTTCACAAATTCACATCATGTGAATGATTCTCTTCATGAGGAGTTCGCGGTGAACTCACTCATATCATGACTCCGCCGAGTATGATTGCTTGGATGGCAAAAATCATGATCGGGGAAAAGTTCTCAATCATGAGAGTTTGTATTTCTATGAAAATTTTCCAACCCTCCTCCCGATATACTTTCCAAACCAAAGAGCTCAACCAATAAAATCCAAACGAGTGCAATCGCACTTGATCCTGAGGAAGAAGATCTTATCATGATCGTCATCATGATTTTCCTTCTTTTCTTCACCTACCGGTGACTTCTCTCTTCACTGCTCGGGAGTGAGGACACTATCTTTGACCCCGGCATTTTCGTTTATCATTTGTGAGCCGAGTCTTTCTCTGTATATCTCATCGGTGTGGAACTTTCACGTACTTCAAATGTTTATCCAAACATCTTGAATGAAATTCCGATGGAGATTGTTTCTTCCACTTTGCTTCCCATGAACAAATGAATTCGGGTCGAGTCAAGCTAGCGACTCGGTAATCAAAAACAAGAGCACACACTATATGGGTTCTCACCCATATTTCGTCTTCTTACCCTTTCTACCACCTTAGTGCGGGGTGATGCCCACATGTTATATATATATATATATATATATCTCTCTAAAAAATAAAAAAATAATAAAAATAGAAAATTTTCAAAATAATGGTCGAGTATTTCCCTTTACGTTCTATGTTTCGCATAACCACCGGTACTTTGAATATTGAGGGCAATATTCATTTCTAGTGTGGGGGATTCTCACGAATTTTATAATGTAATTATACCTGATTCCCCATTTTTGGCCAAAATTTTTTTGGGAGTAAGTGTTTTCACTTACTCAACAAATGGTAATCATCCACCATGTCTAACCCACATAAGGATTGGCTAATCCAGAGCAAACGGCTCTTGGTAAAGATATCTCAAATCCGCTTATGGCTTGCAATTTGCCTAAAATTGTATGGTGTTCATTTCACCATATCTTTAAACTAGTGAAAAGTTGGCTAGCCCGCAAGGTTATGGCTTGTGGTAAAGGCGCTTGAAAATCCATAATTGGTAATCGGCTCACCAAAGATAATATTGATAATTTATCTAAGAGTTGGCTAGTCCGAAGCAAACGGCTTCCGTAAAGACAAATCAAACCGCTTATAGCTTATGATTTGCTCAAAATCATTTGGTTATCGATGTACCAAGTTCTTACTTGAACTGAAACATTTGGCTACTCCGTAAGTGATGGCTTTTGGTAAAGAGTTTTAAAATCCATTAAAGTTTCAAATCATTGCTAGGGACTAGCAATATCTTAGTGTGGGGATTGATGAGTGTCAAATACTCATCATTTTTGTACTATCTAGATCGCAAGATCATCCGAAAACACTCAAAATGCATCAAAATGATGAAAATATCACAAATCGTGTTTTATGTGTTTTAAATGCAAAAGATCAAAATCGATGAAAACGTATCAAGTTTGCAAAATTGGCGCTTTAGTCCCCCAAGTTTCAAAAGTTGTCAAATCTAGTCCTCGAAATTCAAAAACTTGTAAAATGTCATTTAAGGTCCATGGGATTCAAAAGTTGTCAAAATAAACCTTTAAAGTTTAAAATTTACAAAATGACAACTTTAGTCCTCGAACTTTGAAAAATGTCATAAATAGTCCTTGGTGAATTTAAAATGGAAATTTATCAAAATAGACCTTGTACTATTCAAATATGACAAAATTGGTCCTTTATGATAAGTTTTGAGAAAATTACAAGTTTGGTCCTGAGTTATAAATGTGACAGCTTTGGTCCTTGAATTATAAAAATTGGATTTTATCAAATATGGTCCTTGTATTATTAAAGCTTGGCAAGTTTGACCCTTGTGATAAGTTTGGAAAAGTGTCAAGTTCGGTCCTCAGCTTTGGATAATTTACACTTTTGGTCCTTGTATTCTACTTAATCTAAACGGACACCTTATGTATTAATATCAAAAACCCAATCCAACACATCCAAGGCCCAAACCCAGCTGCTGGCCCAAAAACCCGACCCCTTTGTATTATTAGCCACGGGTCAACGAAAGTCAAACCAGAAATACCGCCTCCACCTGCTCACTTGTCTCCTCAACCTCGATTCTCCAAAACCAGAGCGGTTTTCCCTCCTTTTTCTTAACCCCCCTCCTTACCTTGTCCCCCTCCACCTCCACATGCACCCAAAAACCATTAATATCTAAAACCTGCTCAAATCTACTCTTGACTATTTTGGCGCCAAAACACCACTTGTATGGTTCTGATTATTTTGGCCAATCCAATGGCTCAGAGTTGGTGGGATAGATTCAGAGTACATGTGAAAGAAGTTTGGAATATAAAAAGAAGCAAGTGGAGATAGAGAGAGGAGAGTAGTTAGTTTTTCATTTTTCTTAAATGTCGTTTTTTTAATTAATGTCTTAGTTTAGTTTAAAACATGTAATCTTTTGTTTTAATGATTCAAACTTAAGTTTGGTTATCTTTGTAATCTGTTTTAAGAATCAATATCAAAGTTTGGTTAAATTTCATGTTTTGATGATCCACTGTTAAAAGTTCGCCAAAATCTTATTTCCAAGCCTTTAACAGTTTGTTCTTAAGTTACAATAAGTTATTTAAGCCATTTAAAGCTTTTTGCAAGCTTTGGAATCATTTTCAAGCAACTTTGTTCCATGGTAAATAAAAGTCAACTGAGATTGATTTTTGGTCAAGCAGGTCTTGGAAAGAAAAAAAGGTGATGCAGAGGGTGATTTGGGGTTGGATTAGACTAGGATTAGAGTATATTTGGTTTGGTTTTAGTCTGCAAATCAGTTGGTCATCCGTAAGTGAGTATTTCACTTTTCATTTTCAAGTCTAATTTGCATAGTAAGATTGTATCTGCTTACAGTGGGCACCACCGGTTCTAACTCGTTAATATAGTTGTATTTAGGTTATATAAACCTAGTTTGATCAATATTGTTAGCTAAGTAGAGTTTAGCTCATTTGATTACATATCAATGATTTAAGGTGTGTTTGGATTAGAGCTTAAATCATGCTATAGGTTAAAATGTTGCGATGAGATCGTTGGTTTAAGCTTGTTTTAGTTCATTGCATTAATCTCAGCCCTTATTTTGCATCCTTGTCTAGTGAAAGTCAAAATTTCCTTCAACTGCCCTTAACAGCCTTATTGTTGTGATTTTACCAAATCATAAGTTCATTTTGTGTTTGAAATACATAAGCATTGTTTGCAATAGCTTAACTTCATCAATATATATCATTTTCAATCCTTAAATCAAGATCAAAACTCAAGAAAGTCAACTTTTCAATTTTTGTCAAAAGTCAAATTTTGAAAAACCAGTTTTTAGTTCAAATAGAGGGAATTTTCATGGACTCATTTCTGAGCCAATCTAAGTGAAATTGTGGGTTAATTAACTTCAGTTGGTCTTGTTTCTTATTAGCATTTTTCCAGATTTTTATCAAATTTCTATAAGCTTCAAATAAGCTAGTGAACATGGTCCTAAGTGCCCTGTGCACAAAACTCAGCTTATGCTGAGTTTTCTCAGTTTGTGCAAGCCCTTGCACAGAGCTCATCAGAGCTCCTCTAGGTCTAGTTTTTGGTCTATTGGTTCTTGGCCAGGTCTTCTCCAAGTCCCAAGTACTAGTTTTCCTTTTCAGCTTATCTGGTAGCTTGTGCATAAGCTCAAAGTAGCTACCCCTTTAGCTGTTTTTGTGCTTAAGCTCAAACTTCAAATCTATGCTAGCTTGATATCCAGAGGTTATAGCTTGTTGTTTTTAGTGGCATTTGGTCACTCTTAGCTTATTTTAGCTTGTGTTTCAGTTTGGTGCTTGTTTTATCCATTTAGCTTATCCAAGTGCTTATTTTATAAGCACTTTGCTCTGCAGTTTCAAAATCCTCCACACAAGCCCTTGTTTTTCTATTTTTCCTAGCTTCCTAATATTATTTTAGACTTTTCCTGAAATTTTCAGATTTTTCCTAGCTTGTTTGCTATTTTTCTTTATTTAAATTAGTTTTTAAGCCTTTTTAAATAGCATTTAATATAAATAATTAAGAAAAGTTTCAAAAAAATAATTTTTCATTTTTCTTAAGTTAAGATAAATATAAAAAAGCAAAAAAATATTTTTCCATAATTTTCTTAGTTTAAAAAGTATTTTCTAGCATTTTAATTAGTTTTAAATAGTAATTAATTAATAATAAATATATAAAAAGTCTAAAAAATATATTTTCAGTTTTAAAATTAGTTTTATAATATTTTAGATTTTCCTAAGTCTTAATTTTATTTTTCTAACCTTATTTTGTATTTTCTTTAATTTTAGAGTATTTATTAAATAGTTGAATTAGTGTTTAATTACTAATAATTAGATAAATAGTTTTAAAAATAATTTTCTTTTTCTAATAATTTTCTTATATAATTAGGATTGTAAAAATGTATTTTCTATATACATAGGTATTTTCCTTCTTTATTTTCACGCTTTATTTTATGCGTTACGTAGTTTTTAATTTAAACGTCGTTTTAGGTTTTAAACGTTCATCACTTTAAATATAGTGATAGCGTTTATTTAATATATTTTATCTTTTTAATTTTCTTAATTTGTATTTAAGTCGCTTTATTTTTATAAACTTTTTCAGTAGTTTAACTATCCATCCAAAACCTTTACTGATCACTATCATTAGTGATCATTCTATCGTCTGATCAAGTGTTTGCACACCATTGAGTCTCCGTGGGACATAACGACCCGGGAATTCATTCTACTCTCCAGGACTTCATCGTATTTGTGCTCAAGCTGTTTTAAGTCTGTTACGGTTGGTCATTCACAAGTGGCCAGCTTGTGTGATTAGACTTGACGGTTTAGCACAGATCAGTGGTGATCTTGCCTTTAAGAGGAACCTAAAAGATCATACAAAAACAAAACTACAAACATAGATCTCTTGGATCTAAGGTTAGTGAGATTTAACTCAGGGGAGAAAGTATATTGAAAGGGGAGAAACAATGAAGACATGGCTCACTATTTATAGAGGAAAATTCTTTTGTTCCCGAATCCCATGGATCCCTACCACAAGGGATCCGCTAGCACAAAGCTAGGGATCCGTGGTACGCTCCTCTTGCCCATGGGTATTTTTGGTAATGGGTCATGGGTCATGGGTTATGGGTTGATCCATGGTTTTCTTTCTAGATTCAATGAACTTGGTTGTGGTATATATAAAACCATGGGTTGTGGTTCAAAACCATTTGCTAGTATTTACCCATTTAGTATATACTTGTATTTACCTATTTTAGCATATACTTAGTTTTTACCCATTTTAGTATACTTATTTTAAGTATATGTTTAACCCAATATGTAAACACTAGTTGTTGTACATATGTATCTAAGTCATAAAATCACTTATACTTGTTTTACTGTTTTATGTGAAAGAGTAAGTGTGTTAGAAAACTATTAGTCCAAACTATTTACGTATTCTATTTGTTTCGTTAAAATGATTTTACATTTGTTATCGACATAACATTAGAAGATCGTAAAATATAAGTAAACGTTTTTACGGCTTCTTTGTATTAACACAGCCTTTTACCCTCCATAAATCTTAAAATCTCCAGTTCTTCTTGCTTTTCTTTTCAGCAACTTCATCTTGAGTATCAGCTCTGTCTGATCCTTGGAACACTTGTTCTTCATTTTTCAATTTTTCAATCAGTTTCTGAGAAGCTTCGTCATCTTCTTTCTTTTTCTTTTCCCTATTAATTACATCAGCATATAGTTCCAGATGTACTCTTTGAGCTTCTTCTCTATCATAAGCCTCCTGCTCATCTATACTATTAAACGTCAAAATTGTTTCTGCAAGTCCTTTACCCTTTCCAATATCTGGTTGACCAACAACTGACTTCACAGGCTCACCAATCTTCAAACTTCCCAAGGGTTTAGGAGCATAAGGTTTAATTGTAGCAGGAATGGATGCAACGATAGGTTCACGGGTTGGTAAAGATTGCTTTAGGTTTAGCAGTTGAATGCCAACCTCCTTTTCAGCTTCTTTTGACTTTGGTGGTGATGTAACTATGGTTGTGATTGTAGTAGCAGTGGTTGTGATAGCAATGGGAATATCTGAAGTAACAGTTGTTATAATTACGTTAGAGGTGGTTCCAGCAGTGGCTTCTTCTTTAGAAGCAGTGGATGCAGCAGCATAGGTAGTGGTTGTTTCCTGCACCACGTCCTTCTCTTTTTCTTCACAAGTAGCTTTCAAAGAATCATTTATCGCTGCAACTTTTCCTTCCATGTCAGTCAACAGATAACCATCCCGATTAGCACGACTATCCAAGTCCAAAACCACATCGAAATTCACATCCTCTCCTGAAACTATGCTTTTACTCCTCCCCTGTTTGGATGCATCCTCCAAACTCTGATCCTTTGAGGAGCTAGCCTTCTTTCCCATCCGTTTGACTCTTCTATATGCAGCAATCCCTGGTCTTCTCATTCTCTCCAAAACATTCAGCCTGTGCTTTAACCTTTTAATAGTTCCAGCTAGAGAGGTTGTCAATTCCTCAAGACCAGACATTTTAGACTCCATGTTGCTACATTTATTCGTCAATTCCTTTATAAGTTCCATTCTATCCTCACAACTTCGACATGTGTTAACTGGTCCGAGAGGTGTACATTGGGAATTGTCATTATGCACAAAGGTATCATTACCCGTCAATTCATGTTCAGTTTCACGTCTATCCTCATCACTCCGATCTGTATGACCTACTCCGAGAGGTGAATCGTAGGATGTGAGTACCATGGCATCCGACCGCGCCTCCGTATCCATGGACCCCAAGTTACCCAGTTGCCTGGGGATTCCTCCACCTGTGTTGAGCTCGAGTGAACTCTGCACATTAGGAGTTGCCATTGGTTGGGTCTTACTTAGGTTTTCACTTACCTGGTCAGCATTTACGCCTGAAACAGTAGTTACACCCTCATGTCCTTCACCCCTTCCACTCATCTCACCTCCCACACCTGTTACACCCTCATGTCCTTCACCCCTTCCACTCATGTCACCTCCCACACCTGTTACACCCTCATGTCCTTCACCACTACCACCACCTCGGTAGGCGAGTGCCTTCTTCCTCCTTCTAGTAACTAAAATACATTGGGGTTCGGATGTTGAAGGTAAGGGTTTGGAATTGGTTTTGAAGTGGTAGTAGGGGTTCATCGATGGATAGATTGGGTTGTGGATTTTCCTCCTCTATAAGTTGTGGCGGTTTAGCATGTGAGGAAACAAAGGTGTTATGGTTCTGTAAAATTTCGACTCTTTTTCCTCATATGGGCAAACACCCTAGGAACCATATGTAAACGTCATTTTTTCTTATGGGGAATGGGTTCATTATTTGACTTTCGCTATCAATTGAACAAACCTAGGATAGAGGTAGTATTTGCCTGTTCTTTAATGTTCTTTTGAAAACCCTCAAAAATCATTCGAGACCGCTTAAAACCCTTTCTTGAGATAAACAGATGATGCAAAGAGTTGCAATCTTTGAGGAAACTCATCAAATCCAGTTGTTTTATTGCTTACACACTTGAGCAAGGTATGGATTAAAAATTCCATGCGGAGAAAACATACCTTTGTGAAACTTTATACGATCCCTTTTCTCTCATAACCCATTCTTTCTAAACCTTCAAATATTTCAAGATCGAGACAGATTAACAACTCCTTCAAAGATCCCGAGCTTCAAAACACCTCTAATCACCTCCTCTCGTGATCGTAATCTCCGCTTCATCAACAACCGTCCTAATAACCTCTTTTCCACCTCTTTCTCAAATTTCAAAGATTCCTCCAAACTGTCAGATATAAGCTTTAACAATGAACGGTTCTACAGTTAATGCATAGTGTATGGGACTATGTTTGATGAAATCAATCATCTCATGAAAACCTTCAGAATGGTCGTTCTTGACTAGGTATGCGACTAAGTTGTGGGTTTTGGAATATTTAGTTGCCATTATACGTTGAAAGTGAATGTGATATGGGATTTGTGAAAATTATAGTTGGGAGCGGTTAGGGTTTCTGTTTAGCGCCAATTGGGAGTGTTTAAAAGATCAATTAATTGATCGGCAGTGAATTGGGGAATAAGTATGGTACAAGCAAAATGTTTCACAAAAGCCCATGTTGGTTCCATATTCACCACAACTGCACTAGCAGTGTATTTACCATTACTGGCAGTGGATAGCGCAAAACAGAGTGGCAACATCATTGACACTCCCATCCTTTGACCAAGGCTACGGCTGCAAAGTCGTTGTTAACTGAATGTGATGATGCATAGATTTGAAGGATTACAAACTTACACTAAAGCAATGTTCTGTGTAGATGTTGATGAACATGAAATGTTGTTTTCAGAGTCATATACATTCAAGTTGTTGTAGAGATTATCCAAGGTCATCTTTTCAAACTCATCTTCGTTCTAGTAACTTGTTAGAGACATGTTTAATTCCACCTTTTATGGGAATACGTAAACTTTATAATTAATGGACATAAACAATTCAAGTACATGACACTGGGCAGCACCATCATTTCAGTACGTCTTTTCCTCATTATTAAAGTTTGTCCTACTTTTGTGCATCCCGATTTGGGTTATTTCAAAATAACCATGCAATCTTGAAGAAACCACAGAACAACCCACACATACTTGGAGTTCATGACATAAATTGTTAGTTATATTATAATTGTATATTGTTACAGAAAAATATAAAGTAAATGTACACCTAATAATACCATTTGTATGTTAACAACAAGGGTAAATAATATTTTTCCTAAGGCATGCACATCATAATGTTATGGACCACGTGGCATACCTTACTAAAACATTTGTTTGAATTGCAAGTAAACAACAGGCTAACTAGTTTAGTTGCCCCCAAATGGTTTAGTTGCACAAAATTTGTTATCTTTGGGCCGTAAAGTATGAGTACTACGAAGCTTCATTAATTGCATTTGGCTTAATGTGCATTTCTAATTACTTGACAAGACGCAACTATTGACCATTGACTATCCACATTTACTTATATTGACTTTAATTGAAAATAAAATCCATGTCACCCCACACACCCCATTTTGCTTATATAAACGGACACTATCTAATATATTTTCAAACTACTTTTGTGAAGTGACACACACTACCCACAACAGCATTTACTACAACAGAAATGGATAACTATATTTACGACATGGCTAACACTGTCTTTGTGCATGACAAAGGACGTGACCTAAAGTTCATTAGTGACATGCATGCAACGGTGATGGAGCTAATTTGTCGATGCAGTGTGCCGGGTGAGCAGATCAAGCAGTTGGAGTGTTTTGTTGGGTCCACTGTTGCCAGTGCTTGTATAGAAATGTTGTTTGAAATCCAGGATGAGGAGCTAGAGAAAAATAGGATGCTGATGAGGCTCATCACTGAGACGTAGCTGCAAGTTCTCAAGAAAAGCTCCTTTCTGGCCATGATGCGCAAAAAATATTAAACCTATACTCCTAGCTTGTTATGTGCTCTCTCTCAAGTTCTGTCATTGTCATCTTTTTTTTGTTTTGGACTCATCATCAATGTTGTTGCTTCGTTACTCTCTTTTTTTATTGCTTAATGTAATGAAATGAAATGTATTATAAAAATTAATTGCGAAGCAATTGTCAAATGGTCAAATTTATACGTATCACGCATAACAAACATATAATACTTTTGGACAAATATTCAGTTAACAACACTATATATACTACGTATTATTTTTAATCCTTCTTGAACAAACAACTATAGTTTATGTATTACTTACTTATTTCGAGTATACAATATTAACATTTTTGACAACCCTCTAACAAGATCAACCCTGTATGTATTTTAACAATCTCGGTTATTGTACAGGCCAAACTCCCAGTTGTTCTAGAGTAAGCAAACATTTTTTGATAAGACTGGAATACGTCCGAACGACTATAAGATTACATGTAGTGAAGGGTGTATTTTTGGTGATTGTGGTGTGTGGGTTTGTATATTTTTATTTCGATTGGCACATTTTCAATGGTTGCAAGGTGATGATCCTGTTGACGTTGCGCTAGCTTATCGCGAGAACATGATTCGGTTTTTTTATAGAGTTAGATTTTATCCTTTGTGTCAACAGTTTTTAACTTATCTCCAACAGCACTTTCGTTGTTTTATCATGCACTATCGGTTTTCAATATACGATATTCTATCAAATATATTTTATAATCAAACATATATCATGCCTTATCCATTGGCATATTCATTCACACATTAACACCAACATTATTACACAAACATGCTAGACATAAAAACGTTTAACAAAATTAAATAACATTTACCCCATTACTATTTCCGTATCAAAATCAATGGATCATAAGTCTCATATAATATATAAGTACATTGTTAATAGTAAAATAATACTACCTTTGCTAATATATAGAAAATGTTCATCAAGATCACATTTGTACACTAGTCAGGATGCCTTTCTCTAAACAATCTCTTTCATCAAAAAATGCTTCTAAGCCTTCAGTTGCCTTATTTGATATCAAACTAAGTTATGAATACCATCACCCTTCCTAAAAATGTTTATATGTTACCTCGTGGTTCTGACTTGCCTTGACTATATTTTTTACCATACTTGCTATTCTTTTTTATGTACATTTATATACCTTTATTACAGGACACCAGGGTCTGTAGCTGCCTATCATGTTTTTAAGATTCACTACGATGGTACCTTCATTCGGTTGCCCAATTTAAGTTATGCGTTTGGCCGAACCCTTTCTCTAAGGTTTAGTAACTCTACAACGATGAACTTTTAGAAAATGCTTGACTTGTTGGCCTACAAGCTTGAGTGTGAGATACGGGCTTTATATTTTTGCACGCCAAGATTTGTTCTTTCAACTGGTTTGACAATTGTTGAATGTGATAATTATGTTAAAAGGATGTATGAACTTGCCGAGGAATATGGATTAATCGGCTTGTACGTTTCACATAAACCTGCTAACTTAGCATGTTTCTATTATCCTAACCTAACTTTTAATCTTCTTGATAAGGAAATGCATGCAAAGCTTGCGATACATGATAAACTTGTGCAACTTGCTACATCTAAGTCTTACTATGATATTCTTGCATGGGAGGAGGAAGAAGGGCGTTCACCTCCCCTAAGAACCCCTCCTTCCCAACCTAGACGTAAAGGAATTGAATTCCAAGGAAAGAATCTTTTCATGGATTTTTTGCATAGCGAAAGTGTTGATGACGCCATTGAGTTCAGTGACGATGAATGGTACTATGGGGTATTTGTGGGTTGTGTAGCAATGGATGTTGGGTGGTCTACTTTCCCACCATATAAATGGGTGCAACGGGTTATCGAATACGATGATGGCACTTTAAAGAATGTACCGAAAAATTCTCTTCCAAATCAGGTTTTGTTGGATGCAGGATCTTCTTCCGTTCCACGTCAAGTAGGGAGTTGTGTCAAGCCCAAGTATGGACATAAGGTTTCGAGGAAACCGTATGCAAGGAGGCTATGCTTTGAAACACCAAGAATGGGTTTACAGAAGATCAAGATGTTGAGGCATTTGATGGCTCTAACAAGAGATCGGCGTCAAGGATGTTCAGGATTAAAACCAACTTGGTATTTAAGGAACGGAAGGTTGGAGTGTAGGTATTGTTATGCAGCATGCTAATTGTGTTGTTAACGATTACAGGCACTTGTGTTAACATTAGTTTAAAGTCAAAAAAGATAGTTTAGTCTAGGCTTTTTTGTAAGGCAACGTCTATGCATTGGCCACGTGCATTGTAACTATCTCTTCCGGTATAGTGCTCTATCCGGACTTGTTTGTGTTTACCCACTTTGACTTTAAAGAAAGGCACCCAAAAATGTATTTGACAGTTTTGACTTGATTATACATTTTTTCATATTGTTTATCAACTGTGTGCATTTACCCACTATTTACTAACAACATGTTTATGTTACTTGGTCTTGAAGACTAGCGGTACTAACGTGCAATAGCGCTTTAAGTATTCATTCTCACGGCCTAATATACGTGACATATGTTTTGCATTATATTGCATCACCATGACTACCTTTATGAACAATGCAGAAGAACCAACGAGAGCGGCGGTTACAACATTATCATGAATTTGTGCTATTCGCAACACTCGTGATCATATTCAATTAAACCCTTTGTATACTTACGAAACAACTATAACAAATCACAAAATTCGTAAACTAGTTTAAGATTGTTTCTACTTTATGAAATGCAACATCAGTATAGTCTTGATTATTTATTCAAAAGATCTACACATGAATCATTACTCTAGGGTATCCATCTTATGTGATCTATGTTGTTGCTTACATTATGTAAAGGTAATTTGTATCAGATATATTTTGTTGTTAGGTGGGCTTTACAATTTAACACCGAACATAAAACTTGCAACTTCTCCAAAAGTAAATTACATATATAGTTAAACGTTTATATCTATTCCATTACATTACTTGCCTATTAACATACCAAGTCCAACAAAAGTAACCGACAAAGATCCTAACATAATGAAAAACAACCTATCATACGACTTCAACTTTGACTTTGCATCACCAACTCTTTGTCAAAGATTGACTTGTCCAAAGCAAGAGTATCAACCAAGTGTTCAATATCCACCGACTTCTTGATCTTTTCTCCTTTTCAAAGAACCCATACACCGGATCTTTATAGTATTCACTAGGCGATCATCATCCAAAAGCGATACACATCACAAATAGAGCATTTTACGAAATGCTTCCCAGGGTTTGCCCTTGTTGTTGATGTCTTGACTGGTAGACGAAGACTGCATCTGCAAAAGTATTCAACTTTGCCACCAATTAGTCGGGTTGTAGCTGAAATTCTTGAACTCATGATAAACAAGTTTTTAATTGACAAGTTTGTGGAAATGTAGGAAAATGTTGACCGAAAAATTAGGTGGTGGGGAGTTTATAAAACTTGCAAAAAGTACCTTTTAGGCTTTTATAACTATATCGTTTTTTGCCCAAACAAAACTTTATAAAGACATATATACACCTTATATTTGTTGTAAAAAGTAGAGGGACCTACCATGACAAACACTTAAACTTTTTTACCCCACACATCACTTATCCTTATGGTCCCGACCATCAACATCCCAACATTCCTGCTTTATACCCTAGGTCACTTTCATTAAACATTACAAAAAATAATCGGTGTCCTTTTCTTCTTATTTTAGGAAAAACTCCAGGTTTGTTGTACTATCCAGTATGTACTTTGTTACCTTATTCGTTCATATTGGTTGATATATTTATATATTTGTTACCTTATTCTTTCATATTGGTTGATATATTTATATATGAATATAAATAACCGTGCAGCTTTATATTTTATATTCTATTATTAAATTATTATTTAATTCAAAGTTATTGAATTTGTTATTAGGGTTTATGTTTTATAGGTATGGTCAGTATACCCCTTTAAGTCTAGTAGTTCCTTCTAATTTTTATTAGTATTTATGTTTTATAAGACATGGCGGAAACCAAAGAAGTCATATTTAAAGTTCACCACAGCGAGAAGTTTCAATTTCAGCCACTCCGCTATGTAGGTGGTCGCCTTGCTGATGTCTGGTGTTTTAGCTCCAGCAGGGGTGCATTTACAAGGGTGCTTGATCATGTTTTCGTTGATATTGGGGGGGAAATGGGCTTTATTTTATGGTGCACCAAACAAGTCACTCGAAGATGGTTTAACTTTGTTGCACACAGACAATGACCTTCGGTGAATGTATGACATTGCGGAGGAGACTCGATCAATGGACCTCTACGTTCTGCACAAGCAATAGCCTTTGTCATAATTTTATTTAAAAAAACATGGTTTGGCAAGAAGAGGACGCTGGCATGCGATGTGCTAGTGCAACACCGTTCAAAAGAAGGAAGCTAACAACCCGTGTGTATATAAGGAAAGCTGATACAGGGTTCGAGATCAGAGAAAAAGGGGGTAGTGCACAACAAACTGAAAAATGGTTGCAAGAGGAAGGTGTGGAACTCCAAGCTAGAAATGCCGCGAAGGGAAAAGAGATACCCTTCTATGAGGATGTACATGAAAGTAAGCCAGGTCATGGGACTACCAAGGGAAAAGAACCAGTTGTTGAGCAAGAGGGTGTGTCAAGAAGTGGGAAAATGGTTTCTATAACCACTTACAGGCGAGCCATACAGAACGGGAAAGCGATTATGATGGAGGTCCTGGATGCCTGAATGATGGTTTTGGTACGTTTATAGACTGTGTTTTTATATTCAATGAACATGTTCATACCACACAGATGCACGACCCCTATTAGCTAGCAACCGCATGACACAAATAAGTAATACTTTACAATCTATCCGTTATTACAAAGCCAAATACACACAAACATTTACCTTACACAAAACACACTATAGTAGGACTTAGGCAGTGACTGCATTATTAAAAACCATGTTCCCGCTTACTTTAAAAAGCTGTTTGGAGTAGGGAAATCGGATAGAAGACTGATGTGTGGAGCGGACGAGCTTGGTTGTTCAATGGTTTGACTTGAGTTGATGTGATTTGCCGCATTAATCACCCCTTGATTAGGGTCTCCGTTTGCCTCACTTTGGCTGTTGCTAGTTAACTGAGATGATTCACCCATCTTACGAGGATTTTTTTTTGCACCTCTTGTACCTGGCTTAGCTTTTCGTTTGTAGCCAACCAGTCTCTGTACAAGTGTGCCAATACAGGTTAGTTGCCGATTAACAACATAACCTTAAAGTTTTTGTAAAGTCGAACAAATACTTACTTTTCTTTTCACCAAAGGTACGCTACATATTCTGCGGTTGTGGCCTTTGTGCCACACCTTCCACAATAGTTGCTCTTAGGCGCCTCACCTTGAGATGGTATTCGGTCTTTATTTTTAGGCCTGCCTGAATTACGCTTACCGATAACAGAGGGCAACAAAACCTCTAAGTTCACTTTAGTGTCCCACAGCATCATACCTTTTAATGGGTAGATGATGTCTTGGTAAGTCGCTTTAATAGTTGTATTATAAAACCAAGCTTTTGCCAACTTCTTAACACGGTCGCTGCAAATCTACCTACAAAGACAAACATGTCTGCACGGCAAGCACGAAAGCGCCATTTGCGACAAGCTGCATTCACCGCTTACCAAATCAACAACATCTCGTTTTTTTGTCGTGTACTTCATTCGCTTTGTCCTTTAGTATTCCCAAAACCTTCCGTTTGCACTTTTTCCATTCATCTTTCACTTTGGCGGTCGCCCGATCAGAAGTTCGTCATCCGGTGCATCTAGCATTTACACATATTAACACATTACTGAATAAGACTGCTTAACTATTGCTCAATAAACTATCTAATAATAACAAAATATGCTCTACCTGCATGTTTTTCTCGCAGTTTGTAATACCATTTTTTACGAAGACCTCTAAACCATTCCATCAACATCGTTATTGGGATCTTACGCACATCCTTTGTTAAAGCATTAATCGATTCCACATCGTTTGAGGTCGTAGTTATACATTTGCGGCAATGTGCCTTGACCATTTTTCAATACCGCGCAACTAGTTTTCTCGTGAGCTATCGATCGTCTTGCAAGAATCCCACACATTAGGTATGCAAATTCCTCGTTGTGTAAGCTTTGCACGTCTTCCAAGATAAACACTTTAGGCTATCGCTTTGCATACGTGTATTCAACATCAAATGGCGACAACAATACCCATGAAAGGCATTTGGAAAAACATTTTACATGCTAGGGCTATTGCATGATGTCAGTCAGATATAATTGCCAAATTAGCAACTTCCCCTATGGATTCTTTCAGGTTTGTCAAAAACCATGTCCATGATTCACCACTCTCACCTTGAGAAACACCGTTGGCAATCGGTATAATTTGATTGTTTCCGTCCATTCCCACGGCTACGGGTTTGTCCCTACGTAGGGCCCTTTAAGATGTCTTTGCGTCGATTATGATCGGGGGTCGATATAGCATAGGAAACTCTTAATCAAAATATAAATGCGATTACATCTTGGATAACAAACACATTGTATATCGGTTAAAATCATCATAAACCATGTATTTAAGTGAACTTTGTATACTATTGTAATGCATTGGTAAGTAAATTAATGTCAAATAATTTGTTTTATGTTTCTCTTGACAGGTGTCTTTGTGAAACAAACAATAGTATCGCATGAGTAGATCCAATTCGAATGTTTTTGTGCTTATCGACATAAATTGTTAGATACTTTGCTAGGATGCTCAACTTTTATAAGACAAGTAAAAACTAGTTGTATGTAACTATTTTACGGTTTTATGTATGTATAGTTTTTATATTCCATTTTGTGTTGATGTTGCGGATATACTACTAAGCGACCGCATGCTAAACTAAAAACAATGCCTATTCACCAACACACTTGTATGAAAACCATATCATATATTAGACAAGATTTATTTAAAACATTCAAGGCAATTAGCTTACATGAAGACCGAAAGATATAAAAGGTTCTTAAAACGTCTTTGATCGTCTGTCTCAATGTGTTTAATAGTCCCTCGTTTGAGCTTTAGGTTGTGACATGAGTATGGTAATCACGCAAATGATGCCTTTGGACGACCACAGGTTGATTCCACGCCAATTGTTTCCTCCTCCAAGCTTTTGTGTATGAAACATCTATATTCAACTCCATATTCGGATCATAGATAATGTCCTTGGCTTATAAACGCGTGTAACATCCGTGATTTTGGACGTACTAATTTAGATGTGGGGTTTTCTTTGTAGCATTTCGATGATTTGGATTGAATGGATTTTGGAACATGCATGACGGTCATTAATTGCGTGATTCTAAATCGGATACGCTTTGGAATCCTACGACGCTTATGTGCCAATCACATTTTGGTTGCACGCATTTCTCGTACCTAATAGTGCACGATTTATGAACATAAAATTCATACCCTTCTTTAGGCACTTCAAAGATACCTCATATACGCACTCTGCCTTATCATCAAATCTATCATTCACTTTCATAACACCTCTATCTTTACTTTCAAGTCTGCTATCAATAGGTGGTGGTTGGGGTGTGGGCGGTATATGAGTTAAGTTGTTTCGTTGCCATGTATTCGCATCTTGCTCAGGTAACAACGTATCATTAAGATCTACATGTAAGTGTGGGGAACAAGATGACTAGGTTACCACAACGGGTTCTTTAACTTGGTTGATGCATATGGTTTGCACCTATGACTGTGACCCATCAACCATACTTTTGAAAAAATCCAAGTCATCGTCATCAAGTATGTTCGTTTGTGGTTGAGGCAATGTTGTATGTTAGAGTTATCCCGTTTACATCATTAACTTTGAACTTTTTTTTATGTACCGCACAAGACTCGAAAAATTAATGTCAATCGGAGTAAAACACCACACACAAGATCTTCATACCGCATAAACACCTTGCATTTCGCAATGAGTTCATTTTTTTAGTGATGTTATTTTGTTTTGATAAAACTTTTCTGTTTGTTATGTGTTGAATCAAGTAAATAAGCACATGGAAACTAGGGTGTGGTTATATTTGGTGAAAAGCTATAAACACACTAATAGTGTGTCGCAGTAGCCCCTTAGATCGGTTGTACCTCTACGTAACAATCATCAAAGAACTTTGGGAAGAGTTGAAGGAGCGTTATGGTATTGGAAATGCTCCTAAGATGATATGCATATGATTTAAGGTTGCCCAACGTACAAGACATATTGACCAAGTATGTCCTATAGTTGCCCAGATTGCGTCTAGAAGGTTTGCCTGAGGTACAAATTAAGTTCCCACATGACACTAAAAGTTGTTTCCCAGAGTACATCTAAAGGTGTTGGCCAAAGTACCAATAAATGCTAAGGACCCATTGTACAATATATTCTTTAAATATGTAAAGGTTGCCTAAAGTACTAACTTGGTAGCTCAAATACAAATTTAGTTTCCCAGATTACATCTAAAAGTGTTGACTGACGATATACCAAAACGAATTCATTGGTGCCATGTGTCGAATACTCCATTAGGCCTCGCTCGTTCCTTTTTGTATCCAAAAGTTATGGCACGAACACTTATAAACTACTTATTCCGTCATTAACAAAATATAACAATAATTGTTTTTAAAAGTAGTAATTCGACAATTGTTATACTTTTTTTAAACTTTAAGTTGCTCCAACTCGAGTGAATATCTAGTCACAACAAAAGAGGTACTATTTATTATCGAGCAACGGGCAAACAATTATTCCCTCGACTCAAAATTAATGAACCCGATTGTTTACCCTCGTGTTCAGTTTATTATCAATTCAAACCATAATTGATGACGTATAGTCTACATTCGGGTCACGAACCGGACAACGGACATTTAGCGAGCCCAGCCTGACTGGGCTAAGCGATAAGGGTTTAGGCTGACTAAAGCCCAAACCCAAAGTTATTTATGGAATAGGATATCGGATATCTCCTAACTTTGGAGATAATTGTTTACCAACCGACTTAGGCGGGATACGCGAAGGTTGGGAACACGAAACCAACAAGGATTTCGTGTGTATATAATGGGAATCCCATCCTCATTAAAGGTACGATCTAAAACCCTAACTCTCCTATTAACCCTAAACCGATTACTTACTCACGCCGGAGGATAATCATGGGAGACAATCCCACGATAAGCCTAACGGTGTTTTCTGTTTACTTAGTGCGCAGGTCTCAAGCAGTAATATTCAATTGATATGAGAACCGGAGCTCAAACAAGGAATGCCCAACTTTTGTATCAACAAGTGGCGCCATCACTAAGAACTAAGAACTAGAATGACGAAACGGAAATCGTGATCGCAACCGGACCTTACGGAAAGAAGGCGCAAAGCGGATCGGCTTCTAAGCGGACTTCGGAACAACCGAAGGTCGCTAAAACCAAGGATCGTGCCCGACACGGTCTTCCCTACGGTGGAACAACGCTCGGGGACAACCTGAGCCACTACAACCACCACTGGGAGATCCACTGCGCACCCTTTTTGCCACTCCCCTCTAATCAGTGTTAGAGACAGACCTCTCGAAGGCACCAGATGCACCTGACAGAAACAAAGGCCCAGTGGTAGAAATAGGCACCCTTACTCTTGAGGGGGTCGCACCGGAACTAGCACCGGGAGATTTGGTATCTCAAAATTATGAAACTTTGGCTGCTCTCATGCAAGAGGAAGCAAAAAAGAGGTCGAGTCGAAGCTTGCACGCCCGACTTAATTTCGATACGGAATACGAGACATCTCCGCCGCGTCATCAGAAAGAGAAGCGCAAAAGGGATAGCCGTCGACCCCCAGTGTTTAAAATAATTGGGAGGAGAGTTGAGAGTGATGAGACAGCTAACTCGCAGCACCTGGAAGAAAGCGAAGAGGATGGACGGTGTACCAATGTCCACGCCAGGCTTGGCAGCCGCATGTTCAGGACAGACTTGGGCGACGGTACTCCCCAAGTGAAAGCCCTTCAAGTGCAGATTCTGAGGACAGTCGGCGCAAATGCCGAAATGGGAAAGTTCGTCCTCTGGTAACTCCTCGAACAACAAGGATAGTGAAACAGGACACTGGAAGTCCAGAAGAAAATATCGCGACCAGGAAGAGGAAGACATGTCTCTTCCTTGGCGCCACCAAAAGGTGGATGCGTTCACTCGATGCATCAGTAACTTCTCAAAAGATAGGAGAAGACGCATGCCCGCTAATTTAAAAACCTATGATGGAATAGGTGATCCTGATGATCACCTGAAAATTTTTGAATCATCTGCTACCATTGAAAATTGGCCACACCGTGGTGCCACATGTTCAATTCTACATTAGTGCGGCTTGCGAAACGGTTCAATGGCTTCTCTGTGAAGCATTGATGGCTTTAAAGAGTTGAGGAAGGCGTTACGCCTAAACTTCACTCAACGGAAGAAGTGTGCTAAAAACCTGTTGAACTCGCCAGGGAATCTACAAGCACTTATGTGGAGCGAGTGCATCTGAGTTAAGGCATGCCCGGTCTTTGAAAATTTTAGGATTCATGAACAGGATCAATAACCCAGAACTCATCAAAAGGTTGAACGACAAGATTCCCCAAACCTTCGATGAACTTATGAAACGTACAAGGTCCTTTATCCAAGGAGAAGTCGCGGTGGCGTATAGCAAGATAGGTTACTCAAACTATCGGTCCCAGGAACAACCTCGGAGATAATCCACTGACCAGAATAGCAACCGTAACAAGAACTACCGTAGCCAGGGGAGCGGACGGGATAATCACAGATACACTCCGCTAACTCAGACTCCAAAGGATATATTCGTAGCGGAAGGCGCGAACTTCCCAAGACCTCCAACGATGCGCACTCCAGAAGATCGGCGCGTGGGGAGTGGATATTGTGACTATCATGGACAGAAGGGCCACACCACCAATGAATGTGTCCAACTACGCTAACTCATCGATAAACTAGTGAAAGAAGGAAGATTGGACCACCTAGTCAAGAACATCAAGGAGGGAAAAGATAGGTAGAAGACTGGGAACAAGAAAGAGGCACCTAAAGATAAGGCTGACACCATCTACATGATACAATCATGGCAACGAGTCACTAGGCGTAAGGTGTCACACCCCAATTTACCTGCTTTGCGTGAATGGAATTCACGGGATTGATCGTCATAGCACCACATCACGTTATATTGAACGACCTAAAGTGTCGTTTAAAATCACATCGTTGGATATTTCATAAAAACAATCGAGTACAACATCGGTCCCAAAAGGTTTACAAAGTTTATGGAAATACAATTATGTTACAAATCCAAACGATGTTTTTGAAATAAAGTACCATAATGTACAATAATGTAAGTCGACGCCATGACTCAAAATGTAGGTCCCTAAACCATGTCATGATGATAGTGCCTCGTTACACGAAAATACATTGCTAAAAGGTCAACAATAATGTTGGTGAGAAATCATAGGTTTATGTAAATGTTTTATACGACTACACAAGTATAGATCGGGCATGACAATCAAGTCACGTAAAAATAATGTTACAATTGCTCTAAGCCCATGACCCCGAAACTAGACTGTTCAATAATGTATGCCCTTGCGAGTGTTTCTAAACTGGCCCAAAATTTAAAATGGTGGTAGATTAAACGCCCAAAGGGTGGGTGAGTAAAGTCCAAGAATACATTGGTGGCCGCCGGATGGTTAACGAGAACCCGGAACGATTAAAGGTCAAATATGGGTGGGAAATGCCGTATAAAGTAGACAGTGAAATGAAAAATCCGGAAATAAATACCAGTGTCTAAGGGGAATGCGAAAAGAATGAAAATGATGGAAAATGTAAAACCCAATAGGAATGAATCATCGAAAGTTTTATAGATGTGAACCAAAATTTTACCAGTCAAAGAATTTTTAATAAGAACCTTCAATGAACGAACCTAAATTCTTTAAAATAATTTATATCATTACCCCATTAAACATTTCAAATAAAGGGCTTAAAACAATTTTTTCCAAAAAATTTGAAAAAGGGTCAAGAATTATCAAGTTAAAATAAAATGTAAATCAAACATGTTGAATGTCCATTAAATAATTAAACGCTCAAATTTAAATTTTTGAAATCTTTATTACCCAAAAATTTAAAAGTACAAATAATAATTACATGGTTTTAAAATTATACCTAAACAAATTTGCCAAGTCAAAAAATAAAAAATTTGAAAACATAGTGTCGGTTTAAAACAGTGGAGGTTTGAAAAATCATATCAAATTGCTTCTTTTCGAAACCCCCTGGAAAGGACCTGAGATTTTTTCAAATTAATTAGAATGGATTCCCGTTTGAAAACATGAAAACCCATAACATCACTTTTTTAAAAAATGGGAAAAGTTCCCAGGTTTAATGGTCAAGTTAATAGTAAAATGTAACTGATTAATAATTTATTAAAAAATATTATTTTCCGGTAAAATAATTTGGATTAAAAGTATTTCCTTAAATATATCATTTTAGTATTTATTTAAGGTTAATTTTACGAAATATTTTTTGCTTATCAATAATACTCAAAATGTTTAAAATTTTATTGTAATTAATTAAAATCACCTTTTAAATCCTTTATAATATCAAATTTCTTAAAGTTCAAAGGTTCAATTAAAGGAAAAATTTAAAAAATTTGAATATATGAAGTTTCGAAAAGTTTTTCGAATAAACATAACCTAAGTTAAAAGTATTTTTCTATGATTTCAAGTTTCATGTTCAATCTAAACCGAAACAGGGTTTTAAAAATTGTAACTTAAAATATGAAATGTAAAATTTAACTTTTAAAACGGAAATCTTAATTGAAAGATAATTATTTTCAAAAAATTGCCAAATTTAAAGGTTAACTAAAAGCTTTTATTTCCAACCTAAAAATAAATTTTTTAAAATAATTTTTAACTTTAAAAGATCCTTTCCTTAAACCCTTTAACCCACTTTTAAAATTTTAAATAAAAAATTATAATTACTTTTCAAAAAGAAAACTAAATAATTAAAAATATTTATTCCGCCAAATTTCTAACTTTTCAAAATAACAAATCTAACCTTTTGTTTGTAATTTCTAAAATAAGCAAAAATCAGATAATTTTTGCCCAACAAACAGTGATCGGCACTTTCGACCATAGAGTGCCTCGAATGGTGCCATCTTTATACCGTGTGATAACTATTGTTGTACGAGAATTCAATCAATGGCAAATGGTTAGCCCAACCATTTCCAAAATCAATTACACATGCCCTCAAGCATATCTTCTAACGCTTGAATGGTCCTTTCACTTTGACCGTCGGTTTGTGGGTGATATGTCGTGCTCATCTCTAACTGGTTCGAATGAATCTTGCAATGAATTCCGTAAGTTTGAAGTGAATCTACTATCTCCGCTTGAAATGATAGAAATTGGTGCTCCGTGTCTCGAGACTATTTCCTTGACATAAAGTCTAGTGAGTTGCTCCATGGAATAAGTCTCTAATTGGTATGAAATGGGCTGATTTGGTAAGGCGATCAACAATTACCCAAATAGTCAGAACCTCCCGATGTCTTAGGAAGTTTCAGAACAAAGTCCATAGTAATGCGCCCATTTCCATTGAGGAATTTCCGTTGTTGGAGTAATCCTCAAGGCTTCGGTATTCGACTTTACCTTAGAGCAGTAAGGCATTTGCTAACGACGCTGGCAATTTCCGCTTTCATGTTCGCCACCAATAAAGCTTCTTAAGATCTTGATACATCTTATCCGATCCTCGGTGAATAGAATACTTTGACTTATGCGACTCATGCATAATCAATTTCGTATTCCGCCATACAATGGAACCCACATTCTATCCTTGAAACATAATACTCCATCCGCTCTCTTTACAAAACCGCTTGCGCTTTCAGCATACCATAAAGCTTTTCACTTGGTCGGTTTTCCTCCTTGAGTGCCTCGACTTGTGCTTCGTGGATTTTCGATGGTAAGGGAGAAATAATCGTCATTCCCAATGATCGAACTCTTAATGGTTTAGGCCTCTCTTCCGACTAAGAGCATCACCACAACATTGGCTTTTCCCGTGATACTTGATTTCACAATCATAGTCGCCGAGTAACTCCAACCAACGACGCTGCCTCATATTAAGCTCCTTCCGATCAAGAATATATTGCAAACTCTTGTGGTCCAGAACACCGTGCACTTTGTACCGTAGAGGTAGTGTTCCAAATCTTGAGTGCAAAACTACGGCTCCTAACTCGAGATCATGAGTGGTGTAATTCTTCTCATGAGTCTTAAGTTGTCGAGAAGCATACGCTATCACCTTCTCATTTTGCATTAAAACAGCCCCAAGTCCTTTATGCGAAGCATCGCAATATACAACAAAGTTTTCAATGCCTTCGGTAGTGCCAAAATTGGCGACCGCAAAGCTTTTGCTTCAACAACTAAAAGCAACTTCTTGTTTCTTTCCCCACTGCATTTTTGTTTTTCTCGTCAACTTGGTCAAAGGTCTTGCTATCTTTGAAAACCTTCATGAACCTTCGGTAATACCCGGCTAGTCCTAGAAATTGTCGAATTTCAGAGGATTCGTTGGAGTAGCCCAATCTTTCACACTTCAATCTTTATGGATCAACTTGTAGTCCTTGACTATCAATGATGTGACCAAGAAATTGCACTTTGTGGTTCCAAAATCACACTTCAAAACTTGGCATACAACTTCTCATTCTTGAGTAGCCTTAAAATCGCCCTTAAATGCTCTTCGTGCTCTTCTTTGCTCTTTGAGTAGATCAAGATGTCGCCGATGAACACTATCACAAACTTGTCCAACACGGTTTACATACTCTATTCATGAGATCCATGAATACCGCAGTGCATTAGTCAATCCAAACGGCATCACTTGAAACTCAGAATGACCGTAACGTGTTCTAAACGCTGCTTTCGAATATCCTCTTCCCGAACTCGTCGATGATAACCCGACCGAGATCAATCTTGAATAAATACTAGAACCTTGCAACCGATCGAATAAGTCACAATTCGGGAGTGGATAACGATTCTTCACCGTTAACTTGTTCAACTCTCGATAATCTATGCACATTCGAAGGATCCATCTTTCTTCTTCACAAACAAGACCGGTGCTCCCCAAGGCGAGGAACTCGCCTAATGAATCCTTTGTCTAGAAGTTCTTGCAATTGATTAGACAACTCTTGCATTTCGGATGGTGCTAGACGGTACGGTGCTCACAAGAATCGGTGCAGCCCGCACTAAGTCAATTTGAAACTCTACTTGACGTGCGGTGGAAGTCCCGTAAATCCTCTGAAATACTTCGTAAAATTCACGGACAATAGGTACATCTTCAAGTCGCTTCTCCTCCGACTTTTCTCGGTTACATGGGCTAAGAAAGCAAGACAACCTTTCTTAATGTACTTCTCCGCTTTGATGCACGATATGATACTAAGTCTAGTTCCACTGCTCCCCACGAATAATCAAAGTTTCACCGTAGGGAAGATGAACAACTTTCTCATCACAAATGATCTTTGCACGATGCTTAGATAACCAATCCATGCCGATGACGACGCCAAAACTACCAAGCTCTACGGCATGAGGTCTATGTTGAAGGGATGATTAAGAAAATTGAATGTGCAACCGCGGACAATGGTGTTGGTGCTAACTAAATTACCATTAGCTAATTCGACAATGTATGATGTGTCTAAAGTGGTTGGTTTAATGTTGAGCAAAGGTGCAAATGCATTGGACACAAAACTTTATCGGCACCAATCAAATAAAATCAAGCATAACGATTATTGAGAAGGAACGCACTGTGATGACATTCGGGTCCTCCCTATCTTCTCCGCCTCCAATGACGTAAACCCTTCCTTGTGCCAAACCTCCTTGATTCGGATTTCTTGGTTTCTTCCCTTTACAATCCTCTTGTAGTGTCCACGCCCCGCAACCAAAACATGTAACTTGTGGCGACTTGCAATCCCTAGTTCGGTGACCAACTTTCTTGCAATTTTCACATGGATCGTGACATCGACCCGGATTGTGATGACTCAAACACTTATTACACTTCGCAAAACCCCGAATATCCTTTTCCTTCTTTTGACCCAAAGATAAACCTTAGCAACCTCTTGCCTTTGGGTGGTTGTTGAGTAGCATTTCTACCCCTAGTGTTGTCCCACTTTGCGCTTGTTGTTGTTGCTATTGTTGTTGTTGTAGTTGGATCGGTTATTGTTGTTGAAACGGTTGTTGGGGTTGTTGTTTTTCGGTTGGTGTTGGTGTACTTACCTCTCTTCACCACTTGTGCCATCAACTTCGAGTCACCGAATAGCTTCCTCGATTGTTTGTGGATCAAACGATGTCACATCTCCTTGAATCACTTCGAAGTCCCCGATAAAAGCCTCTAGCAACTTCTCATTATCCGAAACCATGGACGGGCATAACGCGCTAATTCTCGGAATCTCCGAATGTAAGTGTCAATATCATAGCCAATAGTTACTAATTCATAGAACTCCGCTCCAACTTTTTCACTTCGCTCGAGGACAAAACTTAGTCACCAAACCCTTAAATTCCTCCCAAGTAAGCTTGAAAGCATTCTCCATCCCAATCGGTTGAGCATAGGAATTCCACCATGACAACGCCCCATCGAGTAATGTGCTCGTAGCAATTTAACCTCACTATCATCCGGACAGCATAAAGCAAAACACCGACTCAACTTTTCAAACCATCGCACCATGGTCGTAGCTCCCTCGGTACTCGAAACTTGGTGGGTTCACCACTTTTGAAATCTTTGTACGAACATTTCTTAACCCCGATCCTCCTCAGATTACCAAGAGCAAGAGAAGTCTAGCGGCTTCAAAGAAGAACAAGGCCTCAAAGAAGCAGTTAGCAGCAGCCCATCGCTTCCTTTCGACTCTTAGAGCATTAGCAATGCTATCATTCACTAACTTTGAATTGTCGCTTGGGTCATTTCAACTGTAGCTTTCTTCGTGCCATAACTCTTCAAAATCACAAGATGAAACAATCATGAGAACTCGTAAGTAGAAACAACCATCATACAAATATATCCACAACCACAACATGCATAAAGTAAATGGAATCACAACGGAACAATAACGAAATATCACAAATATAATCACAACACACGTGGATAATATACATGAAAATTTCGCCTACATGGACCGATATCATACATAATAAAACCATTCCTACATAGTAGAGTCAATACTTGATATATTTGTTTGTACAACAATCAAAAGACAACAAGTTCTTTAAACTACGCCACACACCTTGTGACTAGGATAATAATGGTCAAAACTATACATGACAAAAGTCTACATAAGGCACCTCATGGTGCTCACCGCCCTATCCCGGAGATCACGAACCCGAGTAGTCAAACTATCAATCAAACTCCTCAACTCTCCCATCCGACCGCAAAGTAACAATAGTCTCACGAGCTAAAGATAACTCCCGCGATCGACGTCAGAACTCATCCCGAGTCATCTCGGCTCTGTCAAACAACTCGGCATCTCCGCCTCAACTCCGTGATATGCTCTCATCCTCTATCCGCCTATGTCAATACTCGATGAGATAAGTCAATCGAAACCCTACCTAACACTAGACCTCGACCTCCTCAAAGAATGGGCTCAATCCTATCTACCGACAGCCTCCAACTGCCGCGACAAACTATCAACTGGATCCGCCGAGCATCAATACGGGCCCTAATGCCTCGGAGAAGGTCGTCGTGCAACGCGGCCCTAGAACTCTCTCCTAACTCGAACCTAACAGTGGCTCGGGCTCGAGATGGTGGTGTAGGATATCAAACGAGCACGCTTTTGGGCGGCAAGTCCGTCAGAGGTAAAGGATCCCTAAGAAAATATGATGAAGATGGTGATGATGGTGCTAGGCAAGTGGTGATGGTGGTAGTATCGGTCGTATGAGTGGGCTAACGTGAGGAGTGGGTGCGACCGCCTCCTCAAGGGTTCGGTCTCGTGTCGGTCATGACTAGTGGAATGGCCGGAGTAGATCCAATGGAAGATACGATCTCGGAATGTGATGCAACATCATCCATGATAGGGTTATGGAACATCATCCGAGCTAGAGTCCGATGATATGGTGATAGGATGTGAATCAAGACATGTCTGTGACAACCGATGTGAAATAAAAGTAAATAATCTCGAATAAAGTGTAAGTGAATCCGCATGAAAAGTGAATATGTACAATGATGAAATGATGAGATGCTATGATAATGTAGCTATAGTCTAGGGTCAATGATGCAACCTAGTTCTCTATAATCGTAGCTCGTACCAATCACACACCCCAATTTACTGCTTTGCAATGAATGGAATTCGGGATTGACCGTCATAGCACCACATCACAGTTATATTGAACGACCTAAAGTGTCGCTTTAAAATCACATCGTTGGATATTTCATAAAACAATCGTAGTACAACATCGGTCCCAAAAGGTTTACAAAGTTTATGGAAATACAATTATGTTACAAATCCAAACGATGCTTTTGAAATAAAGTACCATAATGTACAATAATGTAAGTCGACGCCATGACTCAAAATGTAGGTCCCTAAACCATGTCATGATGATAGTGCCTCGCCATTCGAAAATACATTGCTAAAAAGGTCAACAATAATGTTGGTGAGAAATCATAGGTTTATGTAAATGTTTTATACGACTACACAAGTATAGATCGTGCATGACAATCAAGTCACGTAAAATGTTACAATTGCTCTAAGCCCATGACCCCAAACTAGACAATTCATAATGTATGCCCCGCAGAGTGTTTGCCGACAACTCCGTAATGTTATCAAATGAAATGCATCCGTATGACTAGTTGGGATTCACCAACCCGGATGGAGGCGCCACCTCGATAGATCTATCCACTCATCCTCGCTTCAAAGATTAACGGTTCATGTTCGTAATGGGGACTTTCAATTGGCAAATGCGGTAACTTAAGCAATGTAATGAATTTAATGTACTTGGTATCGTAATAAAAATGTAGTGCAATGTATTCTCCCCGTAGGTTTGAAAATAATTAAAAGCATGTAAACGGGCTATGAAAACTCACTTGGTAAACCGGAATAATGGCAAAAGTGAGTACACCGAGGTATAATGTGATGCGTCAACCGGACCTATTACGAATGATATGATATGTCATGAGTTGCAATGTAATGTTATGCATGCATTTCAGATGTTATTTATACCATTTGCGGTTTTGAAAATATTACTTGTCGTCGAAAAATACTCTTTGACGCCTTGACCAATCAAAATCACTTTACAAGTTTTTACGCCAAAATGTCATCCTACAATGGTTTTATAATGATTTATGGTGAAATTATCACTTTTCGTCGCAAAACAATGTCGCCGGAATTTTCATGAAATTAACAAAATGGCTTTGGAAAACTAGTCGTAATGGTGTACGCCGATCGTTAGAGAACGAACTCGACGGTTTTGGAAAGTTTGTATCGATATCTAGAAGTTTCAGTTCAGGAGTTTTCGTCCAAAAGGTCTCGAACATAAAGATAATAAGGGTTAAAGATAGTGATTTTGGCTAATTGTTGTGCGTAAAGTGAGTTTCGCCAAGTTTGAACATCCGTAATTAATTTACTACAACTCCGCTTATACAAACGGCTTGTCGTTTTGAAAAATATGGCCGGTGAACTTGATTTTACTAGAAGACAATTCGCTCCAAAAGTTTCACATCATGGTTAAAACAGCCGAAACATGGTCGTTATACTAATGTAACACTTGTAACGTAAAAATAATATAGTTTTTCGTAAAATAATAGTTACGGCAACTTTATAAAACGTGCATATCTTTGTCGCTTCAAACCGCTTTCACGATAATATGTCCTTAGCTTCGTATCAAAGTATACTAATATATTTTTGACAAGTCGAAATAATTTGTGAAGCTTAAGGCTCGCTTTTGACCGAACAAACTAAAACTGCATGCTGAAATTTCGAAAACTATTTATTTCGTCGTCAAACTTTAAAAATCCATAACTTCTTCGTTATAACTCCGCTTTTATCCGCTCAAGCGCCACGGATTCGCTTTTAAAGTATATTTTCTAAATATCAAGGCCAAAGTTTCGCATCAACTGTCGGTTTTTCCAGAAAATGAAACAAGGACAGAACATAAATTATAGTTATCGAAAATAGTTTTCTCGGACAAAACCTATTCTAATCCCTTCAAATCAACTCCAAAGCTAATCTAATCCTACCATACACCTTCTTAGGGTGTCATGGGTTCCTAATCACCATCAAGACCAAGAATACCATGGGGATAATTATAGGATGACCATAAATATATATAAAACTCTAAAATCATGAAAATGGTATAAATCACATATCATGCATACTTGCTCCAAAATGAAAAGATACATATGAAATGAAAAGGAAACATGAAAATGATAAAAACATGCTTACAAGTGAAAATGATGAGGTGAAAGTAACAAGGATTAGCCTAAATACTCTTGGTTTTTATTTCAAAACCTTATAAAGAGTATAAACTAGATTGTTAAATACTTGAACTTGCAAAACTTTTGATCCCTTGTTTCTTGATGTATAACCGTTATGGAAGACCCAAAGAAGAGAGAAACAAATTTTTACTAACACTTGCTAACTATGAGAAATGAGAAATAATTGAGTAAGTAAGACTTTATATAAGATGTGTAGACATAATCAATAAATGACCATACAACATTAATAACCCTCATACCCTCCCCTTGGTCGCCAAGGGGAGGGACTAGATATTTTATTTTTTTTTTCTAAAATCTTGTATATAATTGTGTTTACTTTGTATAAATTGGTAGGAAATGTAAGAAATTGTAAAGAAAAGTGTAAGTAAAGGTAAATGAGAATTTTGGTACAAGTAAGTTTTAATAGGTCAAAATAGAATGTAATGATATAATAAAATTGTAAAATACATTCCTTGTGAAATTTGAGTGATAAAATAATTATCGATAATTTTTAAGAAAAACGTCGTAATAATTAAACTTTAACGATTTATGTACCAAATAAATTTGAAACACTAGGAAAACTAAAATATAGTTTTATAAACTAAATGTAAGTTTAAAAATACATCGGATCATTTTTGAAAGTAACGGATTAAATATACAAAATAATAACTCACGCGATAACGATTATTAAATATAAAAATTACGCGATACATGTGAAATGAAATGTCGTGAATGAACTAATGAGATGCAAATGATGTGAATGAAATGTAGACTAATCTTAGTCCATATGAAATGTACGTGATGTTATGATCATGAATTCGCCGCTAAACCTTTAAGGTTACGCGACTTGAAACAAGTAAACCAAGTTTACTATAAATGTTGAAATAATGAGGCATAAATTGTGTCGAGAAATGACCGAAAGTACGGGTTGTCACATTCGCCCATCCAAAAGGAATTCAGTTCCTCGAATTCAATCGTTGTTAGGTCTAACGGTGTCGGTGAAAAGATGAGGATACTTGTGTCGATCCGGTCTTCCTGCTCCCAAGTAAACTCGTGACCTCGTCGAGAATTCCAACGAACCTTCACAATAGGAATACGACTGTTTCAACCGCTTGACCTCGCGGTCCATAATTTCTACAGTTCCTCCACAAAGTTGAGTTTGTCGCTGTCAACTTCGTCCAATGGAATAACGAGCGATTCGTCCGAAAGACACTTCTTCGTGTTTGAAACGTGAAACGTGTTGTGCACATGACCGAGTTCGTGGAAGATCAAGTCGATAAGCTACCGGACCAACTCGCTCAAAATCTTGAATGGTCCAATGTATCTCGGTTCAACTTTCCACGCTTCCAAAACGTACCACGCCTTTCCAAGGCGATACTTTCAACATAACTTTGTCACCCACTTGAAATTCCAAATCCTTGTGCCTAACATCCGCATAACTTTTCTCGTCGACCGGCGCTCTAAGTCTATCACGAATTTGAACTATCTTTTCGTGGTTTCCGCACTACTTTCGGACCAAGAAGTTGTGCGCCTCCTACCTCGCCCAACAAACAGTGATCGGCACTTTCGACCATAGAGTGCCTCGAATGGTGCCATCTTTATACCGTGTGATAACTATTGTTGTACGAGAATTCAATCAATGGCAAATGGTTAGCCCAACCATTTCCAAAATCAATTACACATGCCCTTAGCATATCTTCTAACGCTTGAATGGTCCTTTCACTTTGACCGCTCGGTTTGTGGGTGATATGTCAGGCTCATCTCTAATCTGTTCCGAATGAATCTTGCAATGAATTCCGAAGTTTGAAGTGAATCTACTATCTCCGCGGAAATGATAGAAATTGGTGCTCCGTGTCTCGAGACTATTTCCTTGACATAAAGTCTAGTGAGTTGCTCCATGGAATAAGTCTCTAATTGGTATGAAATGGGCCGATTTGGTAAGGCGATCAACAATTACCCAAATAGCGTCAGAACCTCCCGATGTCTTAGGAAGTTTCGAACAAAGTCCATCGTAATGCGCTCCCATTTCCATTGAGGAATTTCCGTTGTTGGAGTAATCCCAAGGCTTCGGTATTCGACTTTTACCTTAGAGCGTGTAAGGCATTTGCTAACGACGTGGCAATTTCCGCTTTCATGTTCGCCACCAATAAAGCTTCTTAAGATCTTGATACATCTTATCCGATCCTCGGTGAATAGAATACTTTGACTTATGCGACTCATGCATAATCAATTTCGTATTCCGCCATACAATGGAACCCACATTCTATCCTTGAAACATAATACTCCATCCGCTCTCTTTACAAAACCATTGCGCTTTCGGCATACCATAAAGCTTTTCACTTGGTCGGTTTTCCTCCTTGAGTGCCTCGACTTGTGCTTCGTGGATTTTCGATGGTAAAGGAGAAATAATCGTCATTCCCAATGATCGAACTCTTAAAGGTTTAGGCCTCTTTCCGACTAAGAGCATCACCACAACATTGGCTTTTCCCGGTGATACTTGATTTCACAATCATAGTCACCGAGTAACTCCAACCAACGACGTTGCCTCATATTAAGCTCCTTCCGATCAAGAATATATTGCAAACTCTTGTGGTCAAGAACACTGTGCACTTTGTACCGTAGAGGTAGTGTTCCAAATCTTGAGTGCAAAACTACGGCTCCTAACTCGAGATCATGAGTGGTGTAATTCTTCTCATGAGTCTTGTTGTCGAGAAGCATACGCTATCACCTTCTCATTTTGCATTAAAACAGCCCCAAGTCCTTTATGCGAAGCATCGCAATATACAACAAAGTTTTCAATGCCTTCGGTAGTGCCAAATTGGCGACCGCAAAGCTTTTGCTTCAACAACCGAAAAGCAACTTCTTGTTTCTTTCCCCACTGCATTTTTGTTTTTCTGTGTCAACTTGGTCAAAGGTCTTGCTATCTTTGAAAACCTTCATGAACCTTCGTAATACCCGCTAGTCCTAGAAATTGTCGAATTTCAGAGGATTCGTTGGAGTAGCCCAATCTTCACAGCTTCAATCTTTATGGATCAACTTGTAGTCCTTGACTATCAATGATGTGACCAAGAAATTGCACTTTGTGGTTCCAAAATCACACTTCAAAACTTGGCATACAACTTCTCATTCTTGAGTAGCCTTAAAATCGCCCTTAAATGCTCTTCGTGCTCTTCTTTGCTCTTTGAGTAGATCAAGATGTCGCCGATGAACACTATCACAAACTTGTCCAAATACGGTTTACATACTCTATTCATGAGATCCATGAATACCGCAGTGCATTAGTCAATCCAAACGGCATCACTTGAAACTCAGAATGACCGTAACGTGTTCTAAACGCTGCTTTCGAATATCCTCTTCCGAACTCGTCGATGATAACCCGACCGAGATCAATCTTGGAATAAATACTAGAACCTTGCAACCGATCGAATAAGTCGTCAATTCGGGAGTGGATAACGATTCTTCACCGTTAACTTGTTCAACTCTCGATAATCTATGCACATTCGAAGGATCCATCTTTCTTCTTCACAAACAAGACCGGTGCTTCCCAAGGCGAGGAACTCGCCTAATGAATCCTTTGTCTAGAAGTTCTTGCAATTGATTAGACAACTCTTGCATTTCGGATGGTGCTAGATGGTACGGTGCTCAAGAATCGGTGCAGCCCGGAACTAAGTCAATTTGAAACTCTACTTGACGTGCCGGTGGAAGTCCCGTAAATCCTCGGAAATACTTCGAAAATTCACGGACAATAGGTACATCTTCAAGTCGCCTCCTCCGACTTTTCTCTACATGGGCTAAGAAAGCAAGACAACCTTTCTTAATGTACTTCTCCGCTTTGATGCACGATATGATACTAAGTCTAGTTCCACTGCTCCCCACGAATAATCAAAGTTTCACCGTTGTAGGGAAGATGAACAACTTTCTCATCACAAATGATCTTTGCACGATGCTTAGATAACCAATCCATGCCGATGACGACGCCAAAACTACCAAGCTCTACGGCATGAGGTCTATGTTGAAGGATGATTAAGAAAATTGAATGTGCAACCGCGGACAATGGTGTTGGTGCTAACTAAATTACCATTAGCTAATTCGACAATGTATGATGTGTCTAAGGTGGTTGGTTTAATGTTGAGCAAAGGTGCAAATGCATTGGACACAAAACTTTTATCGGCACCGAATCAAATAAAATCAAGCATAACGATTATTGAGAAGGAACGCACTGTGATGACATTCGGGTCCTCCCTATCTTCTCCGCCTCCAATGACGTAAACCCTTCCTTGTGCCAAACCTCCTTGATTCGGATTTCCTTGGTTCTTTCCCTTCTTACAATCCTCTTGTAGTGTCCACGCTCCGCAACCAAAACATGTAACTTGTGGCGACTTGCAATCCCTAGTACGGTGACCAACTTTCTTGCAATTTTCACATGGATCGTGACATCGACCGGATTGTGATGACTCAAACACTTATTACAATTCGCAAAACCCCGAATATCCTTTTCCTTCTTTTTGACCCGCAAGATAAACCTTAGCAACCTCTTGCCTTTTGGGTGGTTGTTGAGTAGCATTTCTACCCTAGTGTTGTCCCACTTGCGCTTGTTGTTGTTGCTATTGTTGTTGTTGTAGTTGGATCGGTTATTGTTGTTGAAACGGTTGTTGGGGTTGTTGTTGTTTCGTTGGTGGTGGTGTACTTACCTCTTCACCACTTGTGCCATCAACTCGAGTCACCGAATAGCTTCCTCGATTGTTTGTGGATCAAACGATGTCACATCTCCTTGAATCACTTCGAAGTCCCCGATAAAAGCCTCTAGCAACTTCTCGTTATCCGAAACCATGGACGGGCATAACGCGCCAATTCCTCGGAATCTCCGAATGTAAGTGTCAATATCATAGCCAATAGTTACTAATTCATAGAACTCCGTCTCCAACTTTTCACTTCCGCTCGAGGACAAAACTTTAGTCACCAAACCCTTAAATTCCTCCCAAGTAAGCTTGAAAGCATTCTCCATCCCAATCGGTTGAGCATAGAATTCCACCATGACAACGCCCCATCGAGTAATGTGCTCGTAGCAAATTTAACCTTACTATCATCCGGACAGCATAAAGCAAAACACCGACCCAACTTTTCAAACCATCGCACCATGGTCAGTAGCTCCCTCGGTACTCGAAACTTGGTGGGTTCACCACTTTTGAAATCTTTGTACGAACATTTCTTAACCCCTGATCCTCCCAAGATTACCAAGAGCGCAGTAGACTAGTCTAGCGGCTTCAAGAAGAACAAGGCCTCAAAGAAGCAGAAGCAGCAGCCATCGCTTCCTTTCGACTCTTAGAGCATTAGCAATGCTATCATTCACCAACTTTGAATTGTCGCTTGGGTCATTTCAACTGTAGCTTTCTTCGTGCCATAACTCTTCAAAATCACAAGATGAAACAATCATGAGAACTCGTAAGTAGAAACAACCATCATACAAATATATCCACAACCACAACATGCATAAAGTAAATGGAATCACAACGAACAATAACGAAATATCACAAATATAATCACAACACACGTGGATAATATACATGAAAATTTCGCCTACATGGACCGATATCATACATAATAAAACCATTCCTACATAGTAGAGTCAATACTTGATATATTTGTTTGTACAACAATCAAAAGACAACAAGTTCTTTAAACTACGCCACACACCTTGTGACTAGGATAATAATGGTCAAAACTATACATGACAAAGTCACATAAGGCACCTCATGGTGCTCACCGCCCTATCCTCAAGATCACGAACCCGAGTAGTCAAACTATCAATCAAACTCCTCAACTCTCCCATCCGACCGCAAAGTAACAATAGTCTCACGAGCTAAAGATAACTCCCGATCGACGTCAGAACTCATCCCGAGTCATCTCGGCTCTGCAAACAACTCGGCATCTCCCGCCTCAACTCATCTATATGCTCTCTATCCTCTATCCGCCTATGCCGAATACTCGATGAGATAAGTCAATCGAAACCCTACCTAACACTAGACCCTCGACCTCCTCAAAGAATGGGCTCAATCCTATCTACCGACAGCCTCCAACCGTCGCGACAAACTATCAACTGGATCCGCCGAGCATCAATACGGGCCCTAATGCCTCTGTAGAAGGTCGTCGCAGCAACATGCGCCCTAGAACTCTCTCCTAACTCGAACCTAACAGTGGCTCGGGCTCGATGATGGTGGTGTAGGATATCAAACGAGCACGCTGGGCGGCAAGTCCGTCGAGGTAAAGGATCCCTAAGAAAATATGATGAAGATGGTGATGATGGTGCTAGCCAAGGTGATGGTGGTAGGTATCGGGTTATGAGCCGGGCTAATATGAGGAGTGGGTGCGACCGCCTCCTCAAGGGTTCGGTCTCGTCGGTCATGACTAGGTGGGAAGGCCGGAGTAGATCCAATGGAAGATACGATCTCGTGGAATGTGATGCAACATCATCCATGATGGGGTTAGCTGGAACATCATCCGAGCTAGAGTCCGATGATATGGTGATAGGATGTGAATCTGAAGACATGTCTGTGACAACCGATGTGAAATAAAAGTAAATAATCTCGAATAAAGTGTAAGTGAATCCGCATGAAAAGTGAATATGTACAATGATGAAATGATGAGATGCTATGATAATGTAGCTATAGTCTAGGGTCAATGATGCAACCTAGTTCTCTATAATCGTAGCTCGTACCAATCACACACCCCAATTTACTGCTTTTGCAATGGAATGGAATTCTCGGGATTGACCGTCATAGCACCACATCACAGCTTATATTGAACGACCTAAAGTGTCGCTTTAAAATCACATCGCTGGATATTTCATAAAACAATCGTAGTACAACATCGGTCCCAAAAGGTTTACAAAGTTTATGGAAATACAATTATGTTACAAATCCAAACGATGCTTTTGAAATAAAGTACCATAATGTACAATAATGTAAGTCGACGCCATGACTCAAAATGTAGGTCCCTAAACCATGTCATGATGATAGTGCCTCGCCACTCGAAAATACATTGCTAAAAGGTCAACAATAATGTTGGTGAGAAATCATAGGTTTATGTAAATGTTTTATACGACTACACAAGTATAGATCGTGCATGACAATCAAGTCACGAAAAATAATGTTACAATTGCTCTAAGCCCATGACCCCAAACTAGACAATCAATAATGTATGCCCTCGCAGAGTGTTTGCCGACAACTCCGTAATGTTATCAAATGAAATGCATCCGTATGACTAGTTGGGATTCACCAACCCGGATGGAGGCGCCACCGATAGATCTATCCACTCATCCTCGCTCAAAGATTAACGGTTCATGTTCGTAATGGGACTTTCAAATTGGCAAATGCGGTAACTTAAGCAATGTAATGAATTTAACATACTTGGTATCGTAATAAAAATGTAGTGCAATGTATTCTCCCGTAGGTTTGAAAATAATCGAAAGCATGTAAACGGGCTATGAAAACTCACTTGGTAAACCGAATAATGGCAAAAGTGAGTACACCGAGGTATATGTGATGCGTCAACCGGACCTATTACGAATGATATGATATGTCATGAGTTGCAATGTAATGTTATGCATGCATTTCGATGTTATTTATACCATTTGCGGGTTTTGAAAATATTACTTGTCGTCGAAAAATACTCTTTGACGCCTTGACCCTTCAAAATCACTTTACAAGTTTTTACGCCAAAATGTCATCCTACAATGGTTTTATAATGATTTATGGTGAAATTATCACTTTTCGTCGCAAAACAATGTCGTCGGAATTTTCATGAAATTAACAAAATGGCTTTGGAAAACTAGTCGTAATGGTGTACGCCGATCGTTAGAGAACGAACTCGACGGTTTTGGAAAGTTTGTATCGATATCTAGAAGTTTCAGTTCAGAGTTTTCGTCCAAAAGGTCTCGAACATAAAGATAATAAGGGTTAAAGATAGTGATTTTGGCTAATTGTTGTGCGTAAAATGAGTTTCGCCAAGTTTGAACATCCGTAATTAATTTACTATAACTCCGCTTTACAAACGGCTTGTCGTTTTGAAAATATGGCCGGTGAACTTGATTTTACTAGAAGACAATTGCTCCAAAAGTTTCACATCATGGTTAAAAACAATTTCAACATGGTCGTTATACTAATGTAACACTTGTATCGTAAAAATAATATAGTTTTTCGTAAAATAATAGTTACGGCAACTTTATAAAACGCATATCTTTGTCGCTTCAAACCGCTTTCACGATAATATGTCCTTAGCTTCGTATCAAAGTATACTAATATATTTTTGACAAGTCGAAATAATTTGTGAAGCTTAAGGCCTGCTTTTGACCCGAACAAACTAAAACCGCATGTCTGAAATTCGTAAAACTATTTATTTCGTCGTCAAACTTTAAAATCCATAACTTCTTCGTTATAACTCCGCTTTTATCCGCTCAAGCCGCCACGGATTCGCTTTAAAGTATATTTTCTAAATATCAAGGCCAAAGTTTCGCACTCAACCGTCGGTTTTTCCAGAAAAATGAAACAAGGACAGAACATAAATTATAGTTATCGAAAATAGTTTTTCTCGGACAAAACCTATTCTAATCCCTTCAAATCAACTCCAAAGCTAATCTAATCCTACCATACACCTTCTTAGGGTGTCATGGGTTCCTAATCACCATCAAGACCAAGAATACCATGGGGATAATTATAGGATGACCATATATATATATAAAACTCTAAAATCATGAAAATGGTATAAATCACATATCATGCATACTTGCTCCAAAATGAAAAGATACATATGAAATGAAAAGGAAACATGAAAATGATAAAACATGCTTACAAGTGAAAATGATGAGGTGAAAGTAACAAGGTTTAGCCTAAATACTCTTGGTTTTTATTTCAAAACCTTATAAAGAGTATAAACTAGATTGTTAAATACTTGAACTTGAAAAACTTTTGATCCCTTGTTTCTTGATGTATAACCGTTATGGAAGACCCAAAGAAGAGAGAAAACAAATTTTTACTAACACTTGCTAACTATGTGAAATGAGAAATAATTGAGTAAGTAAGACTTTATGTAGAAGTAACATTATTATCAATCAATGACCATACAACATTAATGACATACCCTCCCCTTGGTCGGCCAAGGGGAGGGACTAGATATTTTATTTTTTTTTTTCTAAAATCTTGTATATAATTGTGTTTACTTTGTATAAATTGGTAAGAAATGTAAGAAATTGTGTAAGAAAAGGTGTAAGTAAAGGTAAATGAGAATTTTGGTACAAGTAAGTTTTAATAGGTCAAAATAGAATGTAATGATATAATAAAATTGTAAAAATACATTCCTTGTGAAAATTGAGTGATAAAATAATTATCGATAATTTTTAAGAAAACGTCGTAATAATTAAACTTTAACGATTTATGTACCAAATAAATTTGAAACACTAGGAAAACTAAAATATAGTTTTTATAAACTAAATGTAAGTTTAAAAATACATCGGATCATTTTGAAAGTAACGGATTAAATATTTAAAATAATAACTCACGCGATAACGATTATTAAATATAAAAATTACGCGTTACATGTGAAATGAAATGTCGTGAATGAACTAATGAGATGCAAATGATGTGAATGAAATGTAGACTAATCTTAGTCCATATGAAATATGTTAACTCTTTGCTAGTGAAGAAATCAAGGAAATGATGCCACGATCGTATTAAGCGACAAGCGCTAGATAAATTGTACTAGTCTTGGTGTTAAATATGTTTTTGTCAAGTGTGTAGGTATTTGTGTGGAGTGTTTATGTCGTTAACTTGTAGGTATTAGTAGATTGTAGAATCTGGTTATGCGACTAAAGGACTACCGTTTATAAAATCCGTTGCTAGGAAATCAAGTTGCCCTCACGTTACAGCGTTGGTTATAAGATTACATAAATGCAGGAAATAGTAAAAGTTGACTTACAACGTTTCATACACAACCAACAACATATTAGCGAACTACATAATTATAAGTTTAATGGTTACATAGTTATAGAACCACGTGATTTATAACTTTCAGCGACTACGAAAAGATAAGCACTCCATGCTTCCTCCCCAGACGTACTAAAACTATAAAGCCTAGTTCCCATTAATCATGATCGATAACTTGAATGATACACCTTGAAAATGCCCTTCATATATCATTAACCAAGTAAAGTGATAATCTTTTAAAGGAATAAATAGAATGTTAAGTTACAAAAAAAAAAAAAAAAAAAAAAAAAAAAAAATATCTGACCTGATCGTGTGATTTAACAAAAGAAGAGATTCTTTGTATGGGCGATGTAGAAAGTTCCGACATCTCCTAACATTCCCATGGTGACGAATAATTCAAGTTCTTGGTTTACACAAATACGGTGATGCAAATGATTGCTTGTAGGCTTCCACTATTGGACATGATGCTTTGTAAAGCCAAGCAAATGAAGAAACTAGGCTAGGGATGGCGAATAGGCTTCGAATGATCTTATGGAACAACCATTCCGTCCAACAACCATCCACAAAACAATGGCATACCTACCAATGATCATACCGAAATGACGGAGAAATTCCAAGATCCGTAACATAGAATGGGATGGGAGTTCATTTTTGAAAATATCGGTATGTCGATAACTTTGAATTCTTTGGTTACCAAATCAAAAGAAATAAACATATAAATCTAGGTAACATCGTCCTCATTAGTTAACTTTTCACTCGGTCCAATAGATAAAGCGACCCTGGCCCTGAGTTTTACGTTTCAATTTGATTGTTTCACGAGGGTGTTTTCAAGGCATGTCCTTGTGAAGAGTTCAAAGAAAAAGACACATACCGAAACCACTTTGGAAAATAGGATAGGAGACCTTCATGATCGTCGGGTCAAGAGTGTTAGGACGGACGCCAAAACCAAAACAAATCTTTTGAGATTCAATTTGATGCGTGTAAAACGGGACAAATATTGCAAGTGATTTTTTGATTTCCAAGTTCCAAATAACAGACATTAGATTAGAACCATAAACAAAACACGAAAGACCATTAGAATTGCCAACTGCAATCAAAGATGAAAGCCTTAAATCTGTACAAAGTGGGGTAGCGATTAGCTTTTCATCTAAACCTAACATAAACCCTGGTGACCCGGATCGAATGTTAGCGTAAAAAACACGCATCATTCAGCGAACACCGTAATTAAAGATGAAGCTTCCACAATCTATACCATTCTTCCATAACTTGCAAGCGATGCGTGCGGGTATAGACTTAAGAGGTAGCCTACGGATATCTAGTTGAACATCCGGTGGGATATTGTGGGACATTTTGTTAAAGAAAGCGAAAGATTGAGATAAAGATGTGAAGTGACCAAAAAGAAAGAAAATTTTTGTTAAAGAAAATTAGAAAGATTTGTATTGAAGAAAGAGATTAGAACAGAGGCATTAAAGGACATGTAGCATGATGTACTTTAGGGCAACAAATAATATTTAATTCATGTGTATACCAAATATTAATAACATATACATAACCAATATAAATTGGTTTACAAACCATATGCCTTTTGTGTGTGTGCACTAATATAAAAAAGAAATGCGATTGAGCTTATAAAAGATATTCAAAGAGTCCCTAAGGTAAAAAAATGGTATTTGCGAATTAAAATGTCGGTAGTTAAATTCAAAGTGTTTATAATTGTGGATAGCGTTATCAAATACCAAAAGGATAGAAAATCGCTAGTGCAATTTGGTAGTAGTATAGTATCATGTACTTGTTAATTTTACTAGTGCCACGATAGAAGACCTCAACGAAATGATGTGTCGAGTTAAATTCATTTGAGATGATTATTTTGAGCTATATGCGATATTTGTATGCGAAAAAAGGTACTGCGATTTTATGCTCGATTACTTAGAATAGGAATCTCAAACATAAAGCAATTGCTTGTATACTTACAACGGTAGTTACTTTTGGCTGGTAGGTAGTCAAACCGAGTTGGTTGTATTACAAGCGCTAGTAGTAAAATAAGGCACTAGCTATGCTAACTCTTGCTAGTGATAGAAAAATCATGCACAAGTCAACATGTGACAATAATTATGGGTCAAAATGACATTAAGGATGGTACCTTGAGACCGTACGACAATTTTGTATTCAACCTTGTGCTTCGAAGTATTCAAGCATCCGTTCACGATGCGTTGTTTGAAGAGGTCGTCTACTTGAGAGGTCGGTTACGGAGCAATCTGTACAATAATGCACACCCATACTCCGCAATCGCCATACAAGTCGATTGTTGTGGGACTTTTGGAAACTTGTATGTGATTTTATAATCCTCGGGTGAGATCTTTGTAAACACAATCTAAATCGACTAAAGACTAAAATACCCTTGAACTAAATTTATAAAATACGTAAAATATATTTATAACATTTAATGAAATTAAATGTTAACTTGTGAATAATTAAAACCTAACTAAAATATATTACGTGATCGATTTTGATGCAGCGAAGATTTAACGTTTAGTAAATGATTTGGGTCGTGTTTCTTTTGTTTAGTATGGACTAAGGCCGAAAGCCATATGGTGTGCGTTTGGGTTTGTGATTCGGTTGGGCAAACCGAAAACCAATCCTTCCAAGTCTAACTCAAATACAACTACTATATATACAATACATAAATCACAAAGTGAAACCCTAGTTTGTGTTGCCTCTTTTCTTTTCTTTGCTCTTTGCTCGGCGAACCTTAACAACCATAGGAGTCGAGATTTTTGCTCAACCAAGTCAAGGTATAACTTGTTCTCGTCTTTGTTTGATGTACCTTGCGTTAATATATTGTTGTATGTTGTGTTTTGGTCGTTTGTGTTTCTTTTCTTTTTGTGTGTTGGAATAGGAACCAAACATAAGAAACCTAATAATTAAACTTTACAAGTATTTAAGAGTGATGTATGTAATATGTAATATTGAATCGGTTATGTTTGTGTCGATTTAATGAAAGCCAAATCTGAAACTTGAACCGAACCATTCATGATAGAATAAAGTGTAAACATGGTGACTTGAATAAGTAAAGTATGAAGATGAGCTAGGACTTGCGTTATAACTTTAATTGAAACCCTAATTTGAACCGAACCATATGTGTTTTGAAAGTACATTAATTAAGTAAAGGTTATGTAGCGTAAACCTAGTTTTGACATGTTAATCGAATAAGGTAGGCTAAACCCTAATGGTTGTGAATCGTGTCTCATATGTGTGTGTAATGTCTGGTAATAAGTAATTTGTATGTCACATAAAATCATAAAGCATATGGTAAAACATAAAAGGAAAGATTATTTTGATGACGTATTAGGTTAAGTGCGAGTCATTAAAGGACGTAACATGTAAGTAAATGCCTATTAATGAGATATTAAAGAATGAGAAACCCTAAACTTTAATAAATGACATATGAACCCTAATCTCGATATTGATTATAAAACATTAAGTCTCATTTAATTATAAAACCTAAAATATTAAAAGATCATTTGACGATTATGGAATCATTAATAATATATCGACCGTTAATGTATATAGGTTACGTGAAGAAGTAATTCTTTGCTTTCCACATGTCTTCTTTTCGATCATTTGCTTTGGAATAAATGAGATATTACGACCTTTTATAAAGGTTTCGTAATGTTTTCTTTTAGTTAACTTTATTAGGATTTCCTAAGCCTTTGCTATGAACCCTAATGTGTTATTTGAGTATTGTTATCCGAACTTTGATTTTTGAATCATAAAACTTTGATTTTGAAACATGACTAAACATTTGATAAAATATGATCTATGTGGGTTATGACATTCTTATTTGACCTAAGATAGTTTGACACGAGCCAATTATTAACTAGTCATGGGGTTCCATGTCCGTGTCGATAAATGCACTTGACATGACTCTAGGCGATAGAGTGAAGTTACTTGCGTCCCTTATCGATATTTGCTATGAGCTCAATTTATGATTATATTATCAATGTATGTTTGTGGGGCGTATGGGTGCATCCTAGATCACATATGTTATATATTATATGTTATATGCTATATGTGTTTGATGATTGATCTGCGTATGCACGTCCTTCATAACTCTGGTAGGTCTCCCTACAAAATGTTGCCTTATGTGATTATGAATATGTTTATGATATGGCATATGTGTTTGGGCTCGAGGTAGTCTATAAAACTTATTCTTTTATCTGATTTATTTTTGAAATGATTATGATTTCACTATCTTTCTTTCACTTTATTTCGTGATTCGTTCTCGTTTAGTATTCGTTTTGCTTGTATGTTCATTCCTTGGGCTTTTGAAGCTCGGCCGCATTTCTTTTCTTTGTGGCGGTATCTAAGCATTAGTAGGTATTGCTGGGATGAGTCTTGTGTGAACTTACCTTAGAGATTTTAGCTTTGATCTTATGATGCCATTAGACTTTATATTTTAGGCGTTTCGTTTGGGTTTATTTTCATTTGGGACCTATGTATTGAAGTTTTGACATGGATTATTTCAATATTTATGTTGAGATTTCTTTTGGATTATATGTTTGCTTTGATATGACACCATTACTTGTGATTCCTTTACCCTTTTCGGTTGGGCGTTACAATTTATGGTATCGAGCCAGTTTTACGACTTGTAGTCAAGACACGTGACATATAGAGCCTAGGTTTTGAGACTTTAGAGCTTAGGATTTGACACAGTGAGGATTTGGGTGACTTTAGGATTCCTTCATACTTCCATTTCGTATCTCACCTTTGCTCATTTTGCTAATCGTTTAGATGGTTCGAACTCGTACTACTCGGTGGCACGGATGGAGATGATGATGCTACTAACATGGATCTTTGCGCGAATGCTCTCAATTCTCTTTTCCTGATGCGACTACACGAGATGATGGAGCAGTGATCAACAACATTAAGTAATCGAATGGTGCCGGGTAGTGGTGGAGAAATCAACACATCGGTATTCACACTTGCTCGGCGTTTGGTAAGCAAGCCTCTTTCGTTTAGCACTACTCCCTCACGAGGCCGGGGGCTGGATCACTCATATTGAGAAGTGTTTAATCTTGGGTTGTGGAGACAAGTTTAAGACTCGTTTGGCTTCATTCAAATTGGAAGGTGATGCTTTAAATTGGTGGAAGGCTCAAACAAAAGAGGAGGAGGCAGCTTTTCTTGTGACTTGTACTTGGAATGAATTCGGACTATCTTCTATCCGTTACTTCGATCTTTGACGACAAAGTATGAGAGGATTATCGAGGCAATCTACCGGTTTGATCATGAGAACTCTAATGAGTACATGAGTAGGTTTATGAGGTTTGGTGAGTTTTGTGGGAGCGATTCTTTGGAGATGGTAGGCGTCAAGCTAAGCTTCTGTGGGGCGAAGAAGTGTGTGGACCGATTGCTTAATGAGTATGAGAATGTCGGCTTGCAATGATGCGACTCGTAACATTGAGATCTTTCATGAGGTTTGGGTTCTAACAAGCGTGTCGCGATGGTGATCGGATTCAAGTAGGACTCAAGGTAATGACTATAAGGGTGCGGTAGGATTTATGATTCGAGAATCAAGCGGATAGGAGTTATGATCGTGAGGTCGATCGAGGAAGGAATGTTGACCTGGGCGTACGAACGAGGGTCAAGATAATAGAAATCTTGGTAAGAATGGAAGTGATCATCGAACCAAGGTAACAATAACCGACATTACAACAAGGATCGATCAACTCGAGGAGCAGTCGGTCGTGCTTACGGATCTTCTAGTCGGAGGACGGTGAAGTTTCCACTATTTGTACTACTTGTGGAAAGGCTCATCCGGGCTGTTACAAGGCCAGTAGTTGTTTTGCTTGTGGTTCCACTGCTCACAAGATTAAAGATTGCCCTAAGAAGAACTCGGCGATTCACGGAAACTACATCAAACCCGACTACTCGGGCGTGTTTATGCTACTACTGTAACGAGCGGAGCGCGCCGAGTACCATTACGGACTCTTTTCATTGATGATTATCTTGTCTTCGTTTTATTTGATCTTGGCCACACACTCCATTATATCTATCACATTTGCTAAACTTAATATGAAGCCCAAACCGTTAACAAATCACTTATCGATTTCGCCTATGAAAATCATGTGATCATTGATCATAATCGTTAAGTGTCCTCTTCGTTTGATGATCGTATTAACTGCAAATTTGTATCCTCTCGATATGTGGTGACTTTGATATCATTCTAGGCATGGATTGGTTAGCTTATCATAGAGCTTCAATCGATCATATGCTAAACGGTGATCTTTGGAGCGTAAAACATCCCGATCGTTTATCACGGTTCTCAACCTCTTAAATCTGTTAAGCTCATTTCCTATGAAGGCACGGACCATGATTGCTCATGGATGCCAAGGTTTTCTAGCATCCCATTGGACATATCTTTGGAGAGTCCTAACATTGAAAATCTTCGGTTGTTTGCGAATTCTTGGCGTTTTTCTCGATGAACTCCTGGACTTCCCATTTCGAGAAGTTGAGTTTAGTATTGAGTTAATTCTGATGTTTGAACCAATTTGAAGCTCCGTGTCGCATGGAACCTATAGGCGAAGGAGTTGAAGGAACAAGCGCAAGAGATGATAGAAAAGCGGTTTATTCGCCCGGTGTTTCTCCATGGGGTGCACTTCTTGTTTTGTGAAGAAGAAGGATGGAAGCATGCGCTTATGTATCGACTACCATGAACTCAATCAATGATACCATTCGTAACGTTATCCTCGCGCGGCGTATTGATGACTTGTTTGATCAACTACAAGGAGCTAAGTTCTTTCGAAGATTGACTTGAGGTCGCTACCATCGATTCGTGTGAAGGAGCAAGATGTTCCTAAGACCGTTTATGCGGATATGGTCATTCACGAATTCCTCGTTATGCCTTTTGGTTTGACCAATCGCTTTCTTGTGTTTATGGACACGATGAATCGTGTTTTCCATGAGTTCCTCGACAAGTTCGTTATTGTTTTCATCGACGACATTTTAGTTTACTCAAGTGCGAAGAGCATGAAGAACATCTCCGTATAGTTTTGGAGATTTTGAGGAAGAAGTTGTCGCCAAATTTTCGAAGTCGCAATTTTGGTTAAGACAAGTTGCGTTCCTTGGTCATATCGTGTCGGTGATGGTATCACCATGGACCCGTCTAAGGTTGAGGCTATCACCAAATGGCCAAGACCTCTGACGATGAGGTCGGGAGTTTTCTTGGACTTCTTTGGTTACTAGAGACGTTTTGTTGAAGGTTTCTCTCGCTTAGCTCTACCTAACCCAACTTATGAGGAAGGTGAAAAGTTTGTATGGACGGATGAGCAGAGAAGAGTTTTGAAGAGTTGAAGGAGATTGGTGTCGGCTCCTTTTGACTCTTCCAAGCCGGTTCGGAGGATTTCAAATTCTGACCGATGCATCTAAGAAAGGATTAGGCGTGTTTGATGCAACATGGAAGGTAATAGCATGCCGAGGCGCTAAAACCTTATGATTACCCAACTCATGATCTTGAGTTAAGCGTGGTGTTTGCGTTGAAGATCGGAGACATTACTTGTATGGAGAGGCATGTGATATATTCACGATCATAAGAGTCTCAAGTATATTTTCACTCGGAAGGAACTTAACATGAGACAAAGAAGATGGTTAGAACTTCTTAAGGATTATGACACCAACATTCGGTACCATCCGGTAAGGCTAACGTTGTTCTGGCGCACTTAGTCGAAATCGGGCATTCTTGCGGTATCAAGATTGAGCCTAGGATTTTGCGTGACTTAGAGTTTGGATGTTGAGTGTTGTGCGAGGTTTGATGGATATTGGGCAAGTATGAAGGTGGAGTCGAACCTTATCTTGCAAATTAAAGACTCGGAAAGATGATTGTTGTGTGGGCGTGGCGCAAAATGTTGAAGAAGGTAGCGAGCGGAGTTTAAGGTTGATAATAGCGGTATTGTATGGTGTGGAGATAGGCTTTGTGTTCCCAATGATCGGTGCCATTGAGAAAGTTATAATGAAGCTCATAGTTCTCCTTTCACTATTCATCTGGTTCTACCAAGATGTATAGGATTTGAAGATACTTTTGGTGGAATGGAATGAAGTAAGATGTGGCGACGTTTGTGTCGAAGTGTATGATTTGTCGGTGAAGATTGAACATCAAAGGGCTAGTGGATTGTTACAACCATTGGATATTCCAACATGGAAGTGGGATAAGATATCTATGGATTTTGTGGTGGACTACCTCTTACTCGGAAGAAGCATGATGCGATTTGGGTAGTTGTTGATCGATTAACCAAATCGCTCATTTCTTATGTCGAGGAAGGATTATGGTATTGGTAAATTGGCGGAGATTTTTCGACGAGATCGTTAGACTTCATGGTACTCCGGCATCTATTGTGTCCGACGAGATCCGTTTTACTTCTCATTTTGGAAAGGTTTGCGAAGCTTGGGGTACTCGACTTAATTTTAGTGCGGCATTTCATCCTCAAGCAGATGGTCGAGAGAGGACTATCTGACCTTAGAGGATATGCTAAGGGCTTGTGCTTTAGAATGGTGGCGGTTGGGATGAATATTTATGTTTAGTAGAGTTTGCATATAACAACAGTTGGCATGCTAGCAAGTTTGAACTTCTTTATGGAAGGAAATGTAGAGCACCTATTTGTTGGGATGAAGTAGGTGAGCGTTTGATTGAAGGTCCGAAATGATCGAGATCACTAATGAGAAAGTAGTTGTTGCTAGAGAAAAGTTGAAGGAAGCTAGGTCTCGTGAGAAAAGTTATGCCGACAAGCATCGTCGTGATTTAGAGTTTGGGTTGGAGATCGTGTATTTTGAAAGTTTATGGTTTAGAGGTGTGAAAGCGTTTTGGAATCAAGGGCAAGCTTAGTCCTCGATTTATTGGACCGTTTGAGATTCTTGAGCGTATAGGAGAAGTTTCGTATCGATTAGCACTTCCGCCTCGTTATCGCATGTTCATGGCGTTTTCCATGTATCACTCCTAGGGATACAACTATCATCCGTTACGTTGCTTCTTATCCGTTTGATCAAATTCAATCCGATATGTCTTTATCGAAGAACGAAGCTATTACGGAAAGACAAAAAGAGTCATGAGAATAAAGTTATTCCATTCGTTAGATTCTTTGGAAAAATCATCACGAGCATTGAGGCTACTTGGGAAACAGTCGATCACGAGCTAGTTATCCTCATTTCTTTGAATAGTTTGGTATGTTCTCATTTCGTTTTCCTTTTCGTTTCATTTCGTTTCATTTCAATTTTAGGGCGAAAATTTTTCTTTAGAGGAAGAATTGTAAAACCTAAAATCTAAATCGACTAAAGACTAAAATACCCTTAGAACTAAAATTTATAAAATCGTAAAATATTTATAACATTTAATGAAATTAAATGTTAACTTGTGAATAATTAAAACCTAACTAAAATATATTACGTGATCGATTTTAGTGCAGACAATTTAACGTTTCGTAAATGATTTGGGTCGTGTTTCTTTTGTTTCGTGTGGACTAAGGCCGAAAGCCATATGGTGTGCGTTTGGGTTGTGATTCGGTTGGGCCAAACCGAAAACAATCCTTTTCAAGTCTAACTCAAATACAACTACTATATATACAATACATAAATCACAAAAGTGAAACCCTAGTTTGTGTTGCCTCTTTTCTTTCTTTGCTCTTTGCTCGGCGAACCTTAACAACCATAGAGTCGAATTTTGCTCAACCAAGTCAAGGTATAACTTGTTCTCGTCTTTGTTTGATGTATTGCGTTAATATATTGTTGTATGTTGTGTTTTGTCGTTGTGTTTCTTTTCTTTTTGTGTCGAGCGAATAGGAACCAAACATAGAAACCCTAATAATTAAACTTTACAAGTATTTAAGAGTGATGTATGTAATATGTAATATTGAATCGGGTTATGTTTGTGTCGATTTAATGAAAGCGATCTGAAACTTGAACGAACCATTCATGATATTCGAATAAGGTGTAAACATGGTGACTTGAATAAGTAAAGTATGAAGATGAGCTAGGACTTGCATTATAACTTGTTAATTGAAACCCTAATTTGAACCGAACCATATATGTGTTTGAAAGTACATTAATTAAGTAAAGGTTATGTAACGTAAACCCTAGTTTTGACATGTTGATCGAATAAGGTAGGCTAAACCCTAATGGTTGTGAATCGTGTCTCATATGCGTGTGTAGTGTCTGTAAAACTATTGGTGAGGAAGTACAAATCCATGGTAGCGTACATGGCATGAATATAATTATTACGAGGCATCAATTAGGAGAGATCTTATCCTAGATGATCTTGACGGTGTTACGTGTTTGGATAATGATACCATTTTTGAAACACTACTGCTTTTGGGGTATGGAGGTGAATTAGGACGAAAATTAAAATTTTTTAAACCACTATTCTCCCCACAATGGAAATTCTTGATCCATACCATATTGCAGTGTCTAAGTCCAAAGACAACTTCCTGGAATGAGTTTAGTACAAACATAGCATCTTTTGTGATTTGTGTAGCGCTTAATAAGAAATTCAATTTATCCAAAATGATATTTGATGGTTTAGTCAAGAACTTGTTGGATACGCATGCAAAGTATTATATTTATCCAAGGTTTTACAACGCTATTTGACAACCATTTTGAGACACCACCAAAACATTCAAAAACTTGGCTCCGTTGTCACACTCAAAAACTTATGAGTCACATGAGAAGACAGGCAATAATTTTGATGGGACACTAACACCATTGTTCCCACACATGGTCTTTGCTACCTCGAAATTTGGGGAAGGATCGGGAAGTCCTCTGAATCCCAAACACACCCGGACGTTTCCTTCTACATCCCAAACCAATGAAACTTCAAATGAATCAATTTCCGAAGGAACAAGTTCACTGATGAACCCACCCAAGCGGAAAATATGGGGATCTTTCTGCTCATGGTAGGCAAGAGATGAGGTCCGCACACCTCGAAGATTCACCTCGGTCGAGTTAACACAATTGGAAGACAGAGAATGGGTCCGCTATTAAATAAACTGGTGGAAAAGTGTGATCAACTATGTAAACAGTATGTGAATTAACAAAGAAAACTTGACAACATGCAAATTTAAAATATTTGAATAGGAAGTTTAAGCGGTTGGATAAGAAAAAGGCGGTACCACAAAATAAAACGTTTGGTGAAGGTTCAAAACATCGGTAGTGAGTCATTTCGGAAGAAGCAAGTTGTGATCATCGCGGAGGATACTACCAAGGAGGTGTACTTAAAAGAATGAAGATGGTTCGGGGAGGGTCTTGTTGCGGTTGAGAAGTCCGTCGAAATTAATACAAGTTATCATGATGTTGGTGCCTCATTTGAGCCACAACAAAGGTATGCATGTCATTACATTTCTTAAGCATGTTCATATGTAAATGCATAGTTGTCGCTTGCCTTGACTAGTTAGTAATTGCTCAGAATGGCCGTGAAGGATGTGGATGGTTTAGGGGAGGCGTCGAATGTAGTGGAGAAGATCGTGGAAACTAATAAGACTGATCACGCCGTCGGAGCCTCATTTGACACCGAACAAAGGTATGCGTGTCATCAACTCTGCTAAGTATTTGTCGTATGTAAAAGCTTTGTTGTCGGTCATTGTGACTAGTCAAGATTGCACAAAGACGAGCGTGATGAATGAGGATGCTTCAGGAGGCTGCTGTCGGACCGGGAGACATTTGAAAGTAGTAAAGCGCTGAAGATGTAAGCGTCTCTTTTGATTCAAAACGAAGGTATCGTGTCCTCACACTTCTTAAGTATGTTCATATGTAAATGCGTGGTTGTCGCTTGCCTTGACGGTCGATGATACGCGAGCAGTGCCGAAAGGATGTGGATGGTTCGTGGAGGCGCCGAATGTAGTGGAGAAGACCGTCAAACTAATACAAATGTTAATGACGCCGGTGCCTCATTTGAGTCGAGAATAAAGGTATCGTGTCATCAACTCGCTAAGTATGTTCGTATGTAAAAGATTTGTTGTCGGTCGTTGTGACTAGTCAAGACTTGTACAACGACGCGTGATGAATGAGGATGCTTGAGGAGACTCTGTTGGGACCGAGGAGACATTTGAAAGTAAAAGCGTGAAGATGTAAGCGCCTTTTTGATTCAAAACGGCGGTATCGTGTCCTCACACTTCTTAAGTATGTTCATATGTAAATGCGTGGTTGTCGCTTGCCTTGACCAACAAGAATTGTACGTAACGGCCGTGAAGGATGTGGATGGTTCAAATGAGGCGCGGATGTAGTAGAAGACCGTCGGAACTAATACAAATGTTCATGATGTCGATGCCTCATTTGAGTCGTAACAAAGGTATGCGTGTCATCAACTCGCTAAGTATGTTCATATGTAAAAGATTTGTTGTCGGTTCTTGTGACTAGTCAAGACTTGTACAAAGACGCGTGATGAATGAGGACGCTTGGGGAGACTACGACCGGACCGGAGGAGACATTTGAAAGTAGTAAAGCGCTGAAGATGTAAGCGTCTTTTTGATTCAAAACAAAGGTATGCGTGTCCTTACAATTCTTAAGTATGTTCATATGTAAATGCGTGGTTGTCACTTACGTTGACTAGTCCGTAATCGTCATGAAAGATCGTGGTGGATGTGGATGTTTCGGATGATGCTAATGGTGAGAATGTAATTCAACTAAAAAGATCAATAAGATGCCGTTGCCTATTTTGGTTCCAAAATAAGGTATTATTGTCATTACTCTTCTTTATTATGTTGATGTGTACATGCATGGTTATCACTTGGCTTGACTAGTCTATAATTACACCATTGCCATCGCGAGCTTGGGAGGATGTTTTGCCGTCAATGCTAAACAGTCTAGCGGACGACAAACCGGGATCCTGTATTCATTGCCGGGACAGATAATTACATTGCTTGTTCAACAAAACCAAAGATTTTGTCACTAGTGGCGATGCTTGTATATCTGTTTATGACATTGCGGCAGGAAGAAAAAAACAACGATTGAACATGACGATATTAATGCGATGTTACTACGTGATTAATAAATATTTCACCTCAGTGGAAATGAGGTCTCCTCCAGTGAAAATAGTGAACCTCAATCATTACTAATAATACTCATGTGACTAGAAGTAGTGGTGCCATTCAAGAATGATGCCGCAAAGATCTTGTTGGGCATATGGTGATGTGACAACAGAAACACAACGGTGAAAGAGACTACGGATGCGGTGGAAATGGTCAACTCGAAACCGCTAGTGTCTCGCAACCACCGCAACCACCTCGCAACAAATGGTGCAACCACTTCCATTACAACTCAAACAAATGTCACTCAAACAAACGCTGTCAATGAACAAGGTAATGATGCACCAACAACAATTTTGAACAAAGGTACGGATGCTTACGCATATGTTTATCTTGGTGCTATAATTGAAAGTGAATTACTTAGTGTGGAAACTATGGAAGTCGAGATGTTAGTAGCGCCACCGACGTGCATACAAGTGTTGAAGTAGCGATAACGATAGACGGAGGTGATGAAACGAAAAACAGGGACCGCAGAACTTGGGCTAGCATGTTTGAAGCGCAAAGTAATATGCAAGCTATTATTTCTCTTGATTCAAATGTCGTTGCTTCGTTTCTAGGAAGCGTCCGTTGGTTAAAGGAACCAACACAAACGCTTTATATAAAGAAAACAAAATGAAGTCGATAACGACATAGTTGGTAAGTTGCATGATTACTTTTTACGGAAAAATAAAGATGACAAAGTCTTTCAAATCGATGCGAATTAGCCGATAAGATTGTTGCCGACAATGTGGCGAAAAAGCAACGGTGAAAAACCCGGTATATTCTCCCAATGCAAAAAGACGAGCAAGGGTTAAAAGGAAAAGAAAGGCGGATGTTGTAGCTAGACAGAAGGCTGCGTTGGAACATTGGCATTACATTAGGTCAACAAGTTGAAGCCGATGAGATACTAGCATCTAGGATGCGAGAACAAAGAAATTGAAATCTAACATGTGAGCAGGCAAAAGAAGCTCTTGATAAAATTGTGATAGAAAGGAAAAATTCTACATTAAAAAAGAGCACAAGAAAGGATCCAAAGCCACCAACGAAGAAAGAATGAAAAATCTTCATGTGAGTACTTGGAGAGGATGGGAGGGCATAAAGTAAATGTCTTCGGAGGCTAACTTATGATAAAGTGAAAGAAATGTTTGAAAAGTGTAGAATGAGGCACGATAAGTTAACTCCTATGAACAAAGGTACCGGTGAGAGAGATGAAGGAAGTTCCAAAGAGATGTTGATGATTTAGAGCGAGGTCGATCAAAGAGGCGTAGGATTGATCCAAAACAAAGTTGAAAGGTTAAACCATTTGATTGTGCTTGATACGACGGGCAAAGACCGGTGCACTTGATCGACAATAAAAAATAGTGCACGTAACGTTTACTTGACAAATGGTGGCACTAATTACCATCAAGAGGTCCGACGGGCTCGAAACTACATTTAACGCTTGGGTCGATTGCTACATACTATAGGCAGAAGATTTGAAGCTGTTTGGCGGTGCGTTAAAATTGGCTTTCGGACAAGCCGGGCCGCAGTTGCCTAGGAGTTGATAAGTGGTATGGGATGAAGTGCATGTTTGAGCCCGATATAGAGGACGTTGAATGGAAAGAAACACGGTCACGAGTTGGAGATTATACGACAGATGTGGAGTTCATGTGTTACTACCGACAAGTTATCTGTTCATCTTTGGATGATGCAGTTACCCTCTAACACCAACTCTAGCTTGTAACATGTTGTTTAAGAAGCTGACGACAAATAGAATAAGTGAAGTGGCATATGTGCTTGTTGAAAAGATAGAAGGAATAGTGCGTATGTAAACTTTAATAATGTATCCATTTTTAATGGAAAGTTGCATATTTTGGACGCAAAAATTAGGTTTGTGGGTGTGGTTTAATAAGATATTCGAAGAGTCCCTAAGGTACAAAAAAAATGGTATTTGCGAATTAAAAGGTCAAGTAGTTAAATTCAAAGTGTTTATAATTGTGGACAAGCATTATCCAAATACCAAAAAGGATAGAAAATCTGCTAGTACAGCTATGTTAAATACTGCTAGTAGTAAAATAAGAACTGCTAGCTATGTTAACTACTGCTAGTAGTAAAATAAGAACTGCTAGCTATGTTAACTACTTCTAGTGATAGAAGAAATCAATGAAATGGTGCCACAGTCGTATTAAGTCAAACCGAGTTGGTTGTATTGTTACAACTGCTAGTAGTCAAGTAAGAACTGATAGATATGTTAACTACCGCTAGTGATAGAAGAAATCAAGGAAATGATGCCACGATCGTATTAAGCCCGACAAGCGCTAGATAAATTGTACTAGTCTTGAGTGTTAAATATGTTTTTGTCAAGTGTGTAGGTATTTGTGTGGAGTGTTTATGTCGATCGCTTGTAGGTATTAGTAGATTGTAGAATACGAATTATGCGACTAAAGGACTACTGTTTATAAAATCCGTTGCTAGGGAAATCAAGTTGCCCTACGTGCAACTGTTGGTTGCCAAGATTACATAAATGCAGGAAATAGTAAAGAAGTTGACTTACAACGTTTCATACACACAACCAACAACATATTAAGCGAACTACATAATTATAAGTTTAATGGTTACATAGTTATAGAACCACGTGATTTATAACTTTCAGCGACTACGAAAAAGATAAGCACTCCATGCTTCCTCCCCATAGACAGCGTACTAAAACTATAAAGCCTAGTTCCCATTAATCATGATCGATAACTTCAGGCCGACGTACCTGTTGAAAATGCCCTTCATATATCATTAACCAAGTAAAGTGATAATCTTTTTAAAGGAATATTAATAGAATGTTAAGTTACAAAAAAAAAAAAAAAAAAAAAAAAAAAAAAAAACTATATACAAGACGATCGTGTGATTTAACAAAAGAAGAGATTCTTTGTATGGGCGATGTAGAAAGTTCCAAGATCTCCTAACATTCCCATGGTGACGAATAATTCAAGTTCTTGGTTGTACACAAATACAGAGTGATGCAAATGATTGCTTGTAGGCTTCCACTATTGGAGCATGATGCTTTGTAAAGCCAAGCAAATGAAGAAACTAGGCTAGGGATGGCGAATAGGCTTCGAATGATCTTATGGAACAACCATTCACGTCCAACAACCATCCACAAAACAATGGCATACCTTCACCAATGATCATACCGAAATGACGTGAGAAATTCCAAGATCCGTAACATAGAATGGGACTGGAGTTCATTTTTGAAAATATGCGTATGTCGATAACTTTGAATTCGCTGGTTACCAAATCAAAAGAAATAAACATATAAATCTTGTAGGTAACATCGTCCTCATTAGTTAACTTTTCACTCCAAATCCAATAGATAAAACGACCCACAACCGCACGAGTTTTACGTTTCAATTTGATTGTTTCACGAGGGTGGAAATTTTCAAGGCATGTCCACCGTGAAGAGTTCAAAGAAAAATGACACATACCGAAACCACTTTGGAAAATAGGATAGGAGACCTTCATGATCGTCGGGTCAAGAGTGTTAGGGCGGACGCCAAAACCAAAACAAATCTTTGAGATTCAATTTGATGCGTGTAAAAGCGGACAAATATTGCAAGTGATTTTTGATTTCCAAGTTCCAAATAATGAGACATTAGATTAGAACCATAAACAAAACACGAAGACCATTAGAATTGCCAAGCGCAATCAAAGATGAAAGCCTTAAATGCGTACAAAGTGGGGTAGCGATTAGCTTTTCATCTAAACCTAACATAAACCCTGGTGACCCGGATCGAATGTTAGCGTAAAAAACACGCATCATTACGAGCGAACACCGTAATTAAAGATGAAGCTTCCACAATCTATACCATTCTTCCATAACTTGCAAGCGATGCGTGCACGGGTATAGACTTAAGAGGTAGCCTACGGATGATATCTGTAAAACACGAAAATCTAAAATCGACTAAAGACTAAAATACCCTTGGAACTAAAATTTATAAAATACGTAAAATATATTTATGACATTTAATGAAATTAAAAGTTAACTTGTGAATAATTAAAACCTAACTAAAATATATATTACGTGATCGATTTTGGTACGACGAAGATTTAACGTTACGTGAATGACTTGGGTCGTGTTTCTTTTGTTTCGTGTGGACTAAGGCCGAAAGCCATATGGTGTGCGTTTGGGTTGTGATTCGGTTGGGCCAAACCGAAAACCCAATCCTTTTCCAAGTCTAACTCAAATACAACTACTATATATACAATACATAAATCACAAAAGTGAAACCCTAGTTTGTGTTGCCTCTTTTTCTTTTCTTTTGCTCTTTGCTCGGCCGAACCTTAACAACCATAGGAGTCGAGATTTTTGCTCAACCAAGTCAAGGTATAACTTGTTCTCGTCTTTGTTTGATGTACCTTGCGTTTGTATATTGTTATATGTTGGTTTTTGTCGATTTTGTTTCTTTTCTTTTGTGTCGAGCGAATGAAACCAAACACAAGAAACCCTAATAATTAAACTTTACAAGTATTTAAGAGTGATGTATGTAATATGTAATATTGAATCGGGTTATGTTTGTGTCGATTTAATGAAAGCGAACCATATGAAACTAGAACCGAACCATGCATGATATTCGAATAAGGTATAAACATGGTGACTTGAATAAGTAAAGTATGAAGATGAGCTAGGACTTTCGTAATAACTTGTTAACGAAAACCCTAATTTGAACCAAGTCATATATGAGTTTTGAAAGTATATTAATTAAGTAAAGGTTATGTTAACGTAAACCTAGTTTTGACATGTTAATCGAATAAGGTATGCTAAACCCTAATAGTTGTGAATCGTGTCTCATATGCGTGTGTAGTGTCTGAGTAATAAGTAACTTGTATGTCACATAAAATCATAAAGCGTATATGGTAAAACATAAAAGGAAAGATTATTTTGTGACGTGTTAGGTTAAGTGACGAGTCATTAAAAGATGTAACATGTAAGTAAATGCCTATTAATGAGATATTAAAGAATGAGAAACCCTAAACTTTAATAAAAGACATATGAACCCTAATCTACGATATTGATTATAAAACATTAAGTCTCATTTAATTATAAAACCCTAAAATATTAAAAGATCATTTTGCGATTATGGAATCATTAATAATATATCGACCGTTAATGTATATAGGTTACGTGAAGAAGGAGTAATTCTTTGCTTTCCACATGTCTTCTTTTCGATCATTTGCTTTGGAATAAGGTGCGAGATATTACGACCTTTTCGGTAAAGGTTTCTTATAATGTTTTCTTTTAGTTAACTTTCATATTAGGATTTCCTAAGCCTTTGCTATGAACCCTAATGTGTCTATTTGAGTATTGCTTATCCCGAACTTTGATTTTGAATCATAAAACATTGATTTTGAATCATGATATAAAGACCTTTGATTTTGAAAACATGACTAAACATTTGATAAAATATGATCTATGTCGGTTATGACATTCTTATTTGACCTAAGATAGTTTGACACCCGAGCCAATTATTAACTAGTCATGGGGTTCCATGTCCGTGTCGATAAATGCACTTGACATGACTCTAGGGCGATAGAGTGAAGTTACGCCACGTCCACTTATCGATATTTGCTATGAGCTCAATTTATGTTATATTATCAATGTATGTTTGTGGGGCGTATGGGTGCATCCTAGATCATTATATGTTATATATTATATGTTATATGCTATATGTGTTTGATGATTGATCTTTGCGTGCATGCGCGTCCTTCATAACTCTGGTAGGTCTCCCTACAAAATGTTGCCTTATGTGTTTATGATATGTTTATGATATGGCATATGTGTATGGGCTCGAGGTAGTTAGCTATAAAACTTATTCTTTTATCTGATTTATCTTTTGAAATGATTATGATTTCACTATCTTTCTTTCACTTTATTTCGTATTCGTTCTCGTTTAGTATTCGTTTTGCTTGTATATCATTCCTTGGGCTTTTGAAGCTCGGCCGCATTTCTTTTCTTTCGCGGCGGTATCTAAGCATTGGGCTGAGTTTTGCTTTGGGATGAGTCTTGAGTGGACTTACCTTAGAGATTTTAGCTTTGATCTTATGATGCCATTTAGACTTTATATTTTAGACGTTTCATTTGGAGTTTATTTTCATTTGGGACCAATGTATTGAAGTCTTTTGACTTGGATTATTTCAATATTTATGTTGAGATTTCTTTTGGATATTTATGTTTGCTTTGATATGACACCATTACTTGTGATTCCTTTACCCTTGTCGGGTCGGGCGTTACAATTTATGGTTTCGAGCCAGTTCGACTTGTAGTCGGGACCTATGACATATAAGAGCCTAGGTTTTGAGACTTTAGAGCTTAGGATTTGACACGTGAGGATTTGGGTAGACTTTAGGATTCCTTCGTACTTCCATTTCGTATCTCACTTTGTTCATTTTGCTAATCGTTCGGATGGTTCGAACTCGTACTCTTTGGTGGCGGCGGATGGAGATGATGATGCTACTAACATGGATCTGCGATTGCGAATGCTCTCAACTCTCTTTTCCGGTTTGACTACACGAGATGATGGAGCAGTGATCAACAACATTCGTAACGAATGGTGCCGGGTAGTGGTGGAGAAATCAACCCGTCGGTATTCACACTTGGCTCGGCGTTTGGTAAGCTCAAGCCTCTTTCGTTTAACTTCTTTGCTACTCCTCTCGAGGCCGAGGACCGGATCACTCATATTGAGAAGGCTGTTTGAAGTCTTGGGTTGTGGAGCAAGTTTAAGACTCGTTTGGCTTCATTCAAATTGGAAGGTGATGCTTTAAATTGGTGGAAGGCGCTCAAACAAGCAAGAGGAGGAGGCGCTTTTCTTTGTGACTTGTACTTGGAATGAGTTTGGACTATCTTCTATAACCGTTACTTCCACGATCTTTGACGACAAAGGTATGAGAGGATTATCGAGGCAATCTACCGGTTTGATCATGAGAACTCTAATGAGTACATGAGTAGATTTATGAGGTTGGTGAGTTTTGTGGGAGCCATTCTTTGGAGATGGTAGGCGTCAAGCTAAGCACTTCAAGTGGGGGCGAAGAAGTGGGTGTTGGACCGATTGCTTAATATTGAGTATGAGAATGTGTCGGCTTGCAATGATGCAGCTCGTAACATTGAGATCTTTCATGAGGTTTCGGGTTCTAACAAGCGTGTCGCGATGGTGATCGGATTCAGGTAGGACTCAAGGCAATGACTATAAGGGAAATTCGGTAGGAGTTATGATTCGAGGAATCAAGTGGATAGGAGTTATGATCGGAGGTCGGTCGGGAAGGAATGTTGACCTTTGGGCCACGAGGCGAGGGTCAAGATAATAGAAATCTTGGTAAGAATGGAAGTGATCGTCGGAACCAAGGTAACAATAACCAGCGTTACAACAAGGATCGATCAACTCGAGGAGCAAATCGGTCGTGCTTGGGATCTTCTAGTCGTGAGAGGGCGGTGAGGTTTTGCCACCCCACTATTTGTACTACTTGTGGAAAGGCTCATCCGGGCGGTGTTACAAGGCCATTGGTGGTTGTTTTGCTTGTGGTTCCACTTGCTCACAAGATTAAAGTGCCCTAAGAAGAACTCGGCGGTTCACGGAAACTACATCAAGCCGCCGACTACTCTTTGGGCGTGTTTATGCTACTACTCGTAACCGGTGGGCGCGCTTGAGTACCATTACGGGCACTCTTTTCATTGATGATTATCTTGTCTTCGTTTTATTTGATCTTGGTGCCACACACTCCATTATATCTATCACATTTGCTAAGAAACTTAATATGAAGCCCAAACCGTTAACAAATCACTTATCGATTTCTCGCCTATGAAAAATCACGTGATCATTGATCATAAATCGTTAAGTGTCCTCTTCGTTTTGATGATCGTATTAAGCTTTGCAAATCTGTATCCTCTCGATATGGTCGACTTTGATATCATTCTAGGCATGGATTGGTTGGCTTATCATAGAGCTTCAATCGATTGCTATGCTAGAACGGTGATCTTTGGAGCGTAAAACATCCGAATCGTTTATCATGGTTCTCAACCTCTTAAATCTGTTAAGCTCATTTCCGCTATGAAGGCGCGGACCATGATTGCTCATGGATGCCAAGGTTTTCTAGCATCCTGTTAAGGACATATCTTTGGAGAGTCCTAACATTGAAAATCTTCGGTTGTTTGCGAATTCTTGGCGTTTTCGATGAACTCCTGGACTTCCCCAGCTCGAAGTTGAGTTTAGCATTGAGTTAATTCACAGTCTTGAACCAATTTGAAGGCTCCGTGTCGTATGGCACCTTTGTAGAATGAAGGAGTTGAAGGAGCAGTGCGCAGAGATGATAGAAAAGCGGTTTATTCGCCCGGTGTTTCGCCATGGGGTGCACTGTCTTGTTTGTGAAGAAGAAGGATGGAAGCATGCGCTATGTATCGACTACCGTGAACTCAATCGTATTACCATTCGTAACCGTTATCCTCTGCGTATTGATGACTTGTTTGATCAACGCAAGGAGCTAAGTTCTTTTAGAAGATTGACACGAGGTCAGCTACCATCGATTCGTGTGAAGGAGCAAGATGTTCCTAAGACCGCGTTTCGTGCGGATATGGTCATTCACGAATTCCTCGTTATGCCTTTTGGATTGACCAATGCGCTTTCTTGTGTTTATGGACACGATGAATCGTGTTTTCCATGAGTTTCTCGACAAGTTCGTTATTGTTTTCATCGGCGACATTTTAGTTTACTCCAAGTCGAAGAAGAGCATGAAGAACATCTCCGTATAGTTTTGGAGATTTTGAGGAAGAAGAAGTTGTCGCCAAATTTTGAAGTCGCGAATTTTGGTTAAGACAAGTTCGTTCCTTGGTCATATCGTGTCGGTGATGGTATCACCATGGACCCGTCTAAGGTTGAGGCTATCACTAAATGGCCAAGACCTCTGACGATGTTGAGGTCGGGGAGTTTTCTTGGACTTCTTTGGTTACTAGAGACGTTTTGTTGAAGGTTTCTCTCGCTTAGCTCTACCCTAACCCAACTTATGAGGAAAGGTGAAAAGTTTGTATGGACGGATGAGCGAGAGAAGAGTTTTGAAGAGTTGAAGCGGAGATTGGTGTCGGCTCTATTTTGACTCTTCCAACCGGTTCGGAGGATTTCAAATCTCTGATGATGCATCTAAGAAAGGATTAGGTGTGTTTTGATGCAACATGGAAAGGTAATAGCTTATGCTTGAGGCTAAAACCTTATGAGGAGAATTACCCAACTCATGATCTTGAGTTAGGCTGCGGTGGTGTTTGCGTTGAAGATCCGGAGACATTATTTGTATGGAGAAGCGTGTGATATATTCATCGATCATAAGAGTCTCAAGTATATTTTCACTCGGAAGGAACTTAACATGAGACAAAGAAGATGGTTAGAACTTCTTAAGGATTATGACACCAACATTCGGTACCATCCGGTAAGGCTAACGTGTTCTTGGCGCTTAGCCGAAATCGGGCATTCTTGCAGTATCAAGATTGAGCCTAGGATTTTGCGTGACTTAGAGTTTGGATGTTGAGTTGTGTGTACGAGGTTTTGATGGATCTTGGGCAAGTATGAAGGTGGAGTCGAACCTTATCTTGCAAATTAAAGAGGCTCGAGAAAGATGACGTGTTTGTGGGCGTGGCGCAAAATGTTGAAGAAGGTAAGCAGACGGAGTTTAAGGTTGATAATGAGCGGTATTGTATGGTATGGAGATAGGCTTTGTGTTCCCAATGATCGGTGCCATTGAGAAAGTTATGGTGAAGCTCATAGTTCTCCTTTCACTATTCATCTGGTTCTACCAAGATGTATAGGGATTTGAAGCGATACTTTTGGTGGAGCGGCATGAAGCAAGATGTGGCGACGTTTGTGTCGAAGTGTATGATTTGTCGGCGGTGAAGATTGAACATCAAAGGGCTAGTGGATTGTTACAACCATTGGATATTCCAACATGGAAGTGGGATAAGATATCTATGGATTTTGTGGTGGACTACCTCTTACTCGGAAGAAGCATGATGCGATTTGGGTAGTTGTTGATCGATTAACCAAATCGCTCATTTCTTATGTCGGGAAGGATTATGGTATTGGTAAATTGGCGGAGATTTTTGACAAGAGATCGTTAGACTTCATGGTACTCCGGCATCTATTGTGTCAAGCGAGATCCACGTTTTACTTCTCGTTTACGGAAAGGTTTGCGAAAGCTTGGGGTACTCGACTTAATTTTAGTACGGCATTTCATCCTCAAGCGGATGGTCGGTCGAGAGGACTATCTGAGACCTTAGAGGATATGCTAAGGGCTTGTGCTTTAGAATGGACTGGCAGTTGGGATGAATATTTATGTTTAGTAGAGTTTGCATATAACAACAGTTGGCATGCTAGCATTAAGGCCGCACCGTTTGAACTTCTTTATGGAAGGAAATGTAGAGCACCTATTTGTTGGGATGAAGTAGGTGAGCGTTTGATTGAAGGTCCGGAAATGATCGAGATCACTAATGAGAAAGTAGCTATTGCTAGAGAAAAGTTGAAGGAAGCTAGGTCTCGTCAGAAAAGTTATGCCGACAAGCATCGTCGTGATTTAGAATTTCGGGTTGGAGATCGTGTATTTTTGAAAGTTTCGCCGTTTAGAGGTGTGAAACGTTTTGGAATCAAGGGCAAGCTTAGTCCTCGATTTATTGGACCGTTTGAGATTCTTGAGCGTATAGGAGAAGTTTCGTATCGTTTAGCACTTCCGCCTCGGTTATCGCATGTTCATGGCGTTTTCCATGTATCACTCCTAAGGGATACAACTATCATCCGTTACGTTGCTTCTTATCCGTTTGATCAAATTCAATCCGATATGTCTTTATCGAAGAACGAAGCTATTACGGAAAGACAAGAAAGAGTTATGAGGAATAAAGTTATTCCATTCGTTAAGATTCTTTGGAAAAATCATCACGAGCGTGAGGCTACTTGGGAAACCGAGGAGTCGATCGAGCTAGTTATCCTCATTTCTTTGAATAGTTTGGTATGTTCTCATTTCGTTTTCGTTCTCGTTTTCGTTTTCATTTCGTTTCATTTCAATTTTAGAGGGCGAAAATTTTTCTTTAGAGGAAGAATTGTAAAACACGAAAATCTAAAATCGACTAAAGACTAAAATACCCTTGGAACTAAAATTTATAAAATCGTAAAATATATTTATGACATTTAATGAAATTAAAAGTTAACTTGTGAATAATTAAAACCTAACTAAAATATATATTACGTGATCGATTTTGGTGCAGAAGATTTAACGTTACGTAAATGATTTGGGTCGTGTTTCTTTTGTTTCGTGTGGACTAAGGCGAAAAGCCATATGGTGTGCGTTTGGGTTGTGATTCGGTTGGGCCAAACCGAAAACCAATCCTTTTCAAGTCTAACTCAAATACAACTACTATATATACAATACATAAATCACAAAAGTGAAACCCTAGTTTGTGTTGCCTCTTTTCTTTTCTTTTGCTCTTTGCTCGGCGAACCTTAACAACCATAGGAGTCGAGATTTTGCTCAACCAAGTCAAGGTATAACTTGTTCTCGTCTTTGTTTGATGTACCTTGCGTTAATATATTGTTGTATGTTGTGTTTTGGTCGATTGTGTTTCTTTTCTTTTGTGTCGAGCGAATAGGAACCAAACATAGAAACCCTAATAATTAAACTTTACAAGTATTTAAGAGTGATGTATGTAATATGTAATATTGAATCGGGTTATGTTTGTGTCGATTTAATGAAGGCGAACCATATGAAACTTGAACCGAACCATTCATGATATTCGAATAAGGTGTAAACATGGTGACTTGAATAAGTAAAGTATGAAGATGAGCTAGGACTTGCGTAATAACTTGTTAATTGAAAACCTAATTTGAACCAAGTCATATATGAGTTTTAAAAGTATATTAATTAAGTAAAGGTTATGTTAACGTAAACCCTAGTTTTGACATGTTAATCGAATAAGGTATGCTAAACCCTAATAGTTGTGAATCGTGTCTCATATGCGTGTGTAGTGTCTGAGTAATAAGTAATTTGTATGTCACATAAAATCATAAAGCGTATATGGTAAAACATAAAAGGAAAGATTATTTTGATGACGTGTTAGGTTAAGTGACGAGTCATTAAAAGGCGTAACATGTAAGTAAATGCCTATTAATGAGATATTAAAGAATGAGAAACCTAAACTTTAATAAAAGACATATGAACCCTAATCTACGATATTGATTATAAAACATTAAGTCTCATTTAATTATAAAACCCTAAAATATTAAAAGATCATTTTGCGATTATGGAATCATTAATAATATATCGACCGTTAATGTATATAGGTTACGTGAAGAAGGAGTAATTCTTTGCTTTCCACATGTCTTCTTTTCGATCATTTGCTTTGGAATAAGGTACGAGATATTACGACCTTTTCGATAAAGGTTTCTTATAATGTTTTCTTTAGTTAACTTTCATATTAGGATTTCCTAAGCCTTTGCTATGAACCCTAATGTGTCTATTTGAAATTTGCTTTGAACTTTGATTTTGAATCATAAAACATTGATTTTGAATGATATAAAACCTTTGATTTTGAAAACATGACTAAACATTTGATAAAATATGATCTATATCGGTTATGACATTCTTATTTGACCTAAGATAGTTTGACACCGAGCCAATTATTAACTAGTCATGGGGTTCCATGTCCGTGTCGATAAATGCACTTGACATGACTCTAGGGCGATGAGTGAAGTTACGCCCGTCCCTTATCGATATTTGCTATGAGCTCAATTTATGTTATATTATCAATGTATATACGTGGGGCGTATGGGTGCATCCTAGATCTGTTATATGTTATATATTATATGTTATATGCTATATGTGTTTGATGATTGATGCTGCGTGCATGCACGTCCTTCATAACTCTGGTAGGTCTCCCCTACAAAATGTTGCCTTATGTGTTTATGATATGTTTATGATATGGCATATGTGTATGGGCTCGAGGTAGTTAGCTATAAAACTTATTCTTTTATCCTGATTTATCTTTTGAAATGATTATGATTTCACTATCTTTCTTTCAACTTTATTTCGTATTCGTTCTCGTTTAAGTATTCGTTTTGCTTGTATATCATTCCTTTGGGCTTTTGAAGCTCGGCCGCATTTCTTTTCTTCGCGGCGGTATCTAAGCATTGGGCTGAGTTTTGCTTTGGGATGAGTCTTGAGTGGACTTACCTTAGAGATTTTAGCTTTGATCTTATGATGCCATTTAGACTTTATATTTTAGACATTTCATTTGGAGTTTATTTTTCATTGGGACCTATGTATTGAAGTCTTTTGACTTGGATTATTTCAATATTTATGTTGAGATTTCTTTTGGATATTTATGTTTGCTTTGATATGGACACCCATTACTTGTGATTCCTTTACCCCTTTTCAACATCTCGCCAAGTCGGTATGTTGTGCCATCCGGTGGTAGGTAGTTCGCCATCTCATCGGTGGTCTAAACAACCACATCCAATCAAGCCATACATCCAAGTGCTACGGACATATAAAGCAAATCAAAGCGTAACATTCGGTTCCAATTTAACAAAAGCGAAATAATAAACATGTGTAGGAGACAAGATAAAAATCGGGTTTACTCACTAAGTCGATAAGCCACCCGTGGGTGCAATCCTCAACACATGCCAAGGCTACCCAAAACCCACAGTAAACAACAACGACACCGGAGCCCCAAGGGAATGTATAATGTAATGGTTTTAAGCTTGAAATAGGTGTGAAGGTAATCGCACAATAACCTTCTCCTTGTTGCATTTGGGTGTCGTAAAGTTCCTAAAAAATATATTATATTTTGAATAACATTAACCATATGATAATGATGTTAATGGATTAACAAACAGAAGATACCTCTAAAACGGTTCAATTAAGGCGAATACAAGTGACTAACGCGACGCTGCGTTTGGGGTTTCTGAATTTTCACGAAAACACACTTGAAAATAAGCGGAACAAACATAAAATATTCATTTTGTTAGAATTTAATATGGTGCTTTACATCGAACCGGTAGGGATAAAAGCCTTGTTAATGACACCTTGCGATCTTGTAAGATGATGGTAAGGAGTAGCCGATGTTTTTTATAGACCAGTTGGCGAGTTGATAGAATCAGCCATCTTCTTATAATGTTTTACAATGATGTTTTTTTTACTGAGGTTGTCATTCATTTTGACTCTCTTTCTTTTGTTTGTATTATTATGGATGAAAAGTTCTTCCAATGGAGGTTTGTCATTAGGACCTACCACATTTGCAAATGACAATTTGTTGGATTTAACACGAGATTTAGGGCTTGGGGTCTTTCTTTGTTGGTGTTTCTTCTTGGGTAACAGCAGCGACATCATTGTTACCGGCACGGAGGCCAACAAACGAGTTTTCCTCAACCACATTCAATTCTTGCTCATCAAAATCCATTAAATCTAAAGATGGAACAAACAATGTTTTATCGAGGCCTTTGTTGAAATTATCTCCGGAGGAAACACGTCCCAACATAGGTGTGTCATTTTTGCCAACCACATTTACATGTGACAGGTTATTGTCTTTGAACTGCGATTTCAAAATATAGTATGTTAAAAACAGCAAATTAAAATCTTTTATTTATCGGTGTTGTTTTACTGATAATGTAGATACCTCAAAAGCTTTGTTGGTTGGTGTTCCTTCTTATGTACGCACACCAACAATATTGTTAACGAGTTCGAGTTCCCCGAGCAATTGTTTACGAACCACATCTTGGTGTTGATTATCATAATCCATTGCATCTACTGAAATTATCACACAAAGTTTATCATCGTTTATGTCTGACGACCAATCGATACCACAATCCGGTTCTGATGAATTTTAATTATATATACATAAGTATGGACATATGTTATACTTGATATGTAAAGTCTAAATGAAATATAACATACAATAATGGGGTCACCGTGTGTTTTTTTTCATCGTTTGGTGCAAGTGGTTGAATTTGAGTAGTACGATAACCTCCATATTCCATAGCAGGACATTTTTGGGTCATGGCACAAGCTTGTACAAGAATCCCAAGGTTACATGGTTGCATTTCTTTAAGCCCATCATCATTGTCATTGTCCGTTGCATCTTCCGCATCGACGACCTTATCCCCGTTAGGGCCTAGAGTATGACACGACGTGGCCTGTAGAGCCCAAGGTTTGATATAAATGTACTCACGAAGGATTATTTGGGTTTGGTATAACATTGGAGGCAACCTTAAAAGTAAATACAAACCTTCGGATCATTAGGATTAACGTAAGAGTCATTTTTATTGGCACAACTTTTAGATTTTTCAGGAATGAAGGCCGAATCATTTTTAAGACCCAAAAGTTGTTGTACTTTTGAAACTCTGATTTTGACATCCGTAAACACATCAAGTACGACCGGTGTGTTTCGAACCGAATGAATGCCATTTTCTATCATCGAAAGTTTTTGATCCAAATCTACTAACTCACGAATTCTGACCCTGTTGAAAGAGTGGTCCCGTTTGTGCACCATTTAAAGAATATTGTTGCTCAATGTTGAGTTGCAATGCGTTTTAGGTAACCCACAGTAGTTGACTTTCCATGACGATGTGTAAATTGAAAGCGTCCACGAATTGATTAGAGTGTTGTGCGGTCTTCTCACAACCGCTCGTATGCGGCATAGAAAAACCGTCTATATATTGGGATCGTAAATACACCACGTTAAACTTCATTTTAGCTTGTGTTGCGAAATTTAAACAATGGGAGTTGAGTCCTAAGAACAAAAAGAGTTACAATTCGATATTGTGAAAAATTTAGGTACAACTTAGTATAGTCTGCATCATAAGGCGTGTGATGCCTACCGGTCCAAAGAGATTACAACGATGCATTACGAAACTTTGCAAGTTCGACCAAGCAAGACCATGTGGAATCACCTTGTTGTCTTTCACCCACCAAAGTGAGCTTCTAGGAAAACTCTCCAAAATCCAAATCTGTAATAGGCACACCCGTCATCGTTAAAAATGTCTAGATATGCAGTTATCATTTTTTAATTTGTTTAAAGTTTTAACAAGCTAAATGTAATCTGTTTACGATGAAACAATACGTTTATGATGATAATTACAAAAAAATCGCAAACTCAAAAGTGTTATAACATCGTTGTTATCTAAATTACGGGTAACATTTATATTACGTGTATACACAGCAAAGACAAGCATTGCATAACAATTAAAAACATCATTATTTATAGGTAATTTCGATTGAACAAAATAGAATCAAAAGCTTTTAATAACTTTGTTTTCTAAAACAAGCGTGTTATCAAACAAAGACATACATACATTAGTACAAACTATAGAAATTCAAACCTTGAAAGCCCAAGCGAACCCGTATAGATTGTATGTGGCCTTGAACTTTGGGTTTTTTTCAATTTTAACAGATGATGTTTTACGTGAATATGAACAATATTGACAGATCCTTTGATAAAATTTGTGCCACATATATTCACCCCAAGGAAATACATTCCATGCCTCAAAATCATCAACCAAGGACAATAAGTGATTATGGATGCAATTCCTGTCTTCTTTTCCCATAAACACCGACTTCTGCGACTACCAATGAGACACACCCTAACAACATCCTCATTAGAAAGCGATAACCACCTTTTTCCATCCTTTTTGAATCATTAACAAGTTCCAAAATATCAATGGCATGTACATTTGTTACACCATTACTCTTTTTCGTGAAATACACGATCACGAAGCTAGATCGTTTTAAGCTTTTGAAACTTTACCAAATCGAAACCACATTATCGAGACAAAATTCTTTCCGACCAAACCTTAACGAATGCTCCCCTATTTGGAATGTTAGTGGAGGAATCGAGGAGATGTTAGAAACATATACATGGTGTTGCAAAACATAATGCATCGAAAGCGATCATTCTCGCATCGACTTTATATCCAACCATGGACCAAATCTTTTTTGCCTAAACAACCTTTCACGGTTTCATTCTTTGACAAGCGAGTTTAATATCGCGACAACTTCAATGTAGAACGAATCTGCGATTTTACAATTGTACAACTTTAATTTTGTCATACGTAATTATCTGATAAAATTAATTAGGGGTTAGAGGGTTACGTGAATAAGATGTGGTTTGTGAGTGTATCGCGTGATCTAAAGAAGGTGTTTAATTGTAGAAAACATTAAATTGTAGTAGAAGATGTTTGATTGTGTGTGTCTTGTGGCGTGATGGAGTGTGAGTACGTGTCGACTTATTAATATTACTTTTATAATCTGACCATTGTAAATTGACCATATTATCCTCGTGTATAAATACAAGTTGCCCAATAATATATAGTTGCCGAAAATACATTTTGGTTGCCCAAAAAACAATACATGACAAATACGTTCAAAATATGTACTTCTATTGTACCTATGTGGGACACGTGGCACCATATAGTTGGCTACAAGAAAGTCATTGGCAACAAGTCCATTTCGTAAGGCAAAAAGCGTGGTCCGTAAAGTGATATGCACCGGTATGCGGTCTATTTGACTAATTTTCCCTTAATTTTTGAAGAGACTTCATGTTATCTAATTATCAATAAAGCATTATTGTCGCATAAACTTGAACACGAATACTAAATACATGACATACCAACTCAGGTTGAGAGTCGGAGCAGTTTTTTCATATTATCTAATTTGTTTTCCATCCATATTACTATAACACCGAGGTGAGTTCATAGTCCCACTTTTACATATTTGTTTCAAAACTTGTGGGGAGATACATGCTACAAAAACCGAAAACAAGTATTTTTCGGTATGCTATCCTGATTGATATTGCCTAAGTACCTACTAATGCCACTAAAAGTCCCTCATATCATGAACCATTAATCACTTACGAGTGAACGCGAATATAGTGAATAGATCTATTGGCAGTTGACGCCCCATTTGTGTTAGCCGGATAGGTACCCAAATGCACTTTATTTGAGAATACTAGGAGAATGGCAAACTCCTACGGAGGGCATTGTTGCTCACATCATCACCATGATGTTTGTAGCTTACGTCATTTATTATGACGCGTTAGGTATTAAGGTTTGCATGTCATGAGACTTAGGGCAATATCTTTGTACTACAATATTATTGATTTTACTCTTGCTTATCTTGTGTTCAACGATTATTATTCAAACACTATGGATTCACTCAACTTTGTGTTGACTTTTTAGCATGTTCTATCTCGGAAATTAGAGCACGATGCAGCGCGGAGTGGCTATGGACTTTCTTTAAAAGAGGCGTCCATTTTGTTATCATTCACAAAAATAAAACTATGTATTTCGTATTTCCGTTGGGACCTTTATTTTGTAAAACTACGATTTAAATAAATGAATGATAACTGTTTTTATATAAACGACGTCTCTTTCGAGCCGTTTATCTATTATTATGACTGTGTTCCATGAAGTAATACCCCAACCTTAATTCCGCTGCGTATACCGAATTTGGGGGTGTTACAAGAGGGTTTGCTCCTTGAGGAAAGTACATTTGAGATGGTTGTTGAAGTTGTTGTTGATGAAGCTGTTGATAGTATTGTTGTTGTTGTTGTTGTAGTTGTTGTTGTTGCTGAGGATACTCATGAGGAAAGTAGCTAGAGTATGGTGGTTGAGACATCTTGAAACTTGTGTTGATGATGGATATTTGTAGTCGAATGAAACTTTGTTGATGAAGTAACCTTAAGCGTAGAAGGCGACTTATGTGTAGAAAGAACCTTCGCGTAATACCAAACTTCGGCGTGACAAGAGCTTCTGCGTAGACTTGAGAAAAACTTAGCTTCTGCGTAAACCAAAGACTTAGTAGTAGAAACCTTATACGTAATATTTCCTTAGGCGTAAGACAAGCTTAAGCGTAGGAAATGCTTAGGCAAAGAAGATTCTACGCGTAAGTGTTAAGTTTAGGCGTAAAACTAGGGTTTTACCCAAAAATCCTTTACACTTATCCAAGTGTAAAAGATATCCAAATTCGAAGTGTTTTTAGGCTTATCCAAGCAAGAAAACACTAAGTTAACCAACAGCTTTGAAGATCAAATGGAAAATCCCTATGCGTAGATTGCTGCTTAGGCGTAAACTTTGAGTATACGAGTAAAACTAGGGTTTTGTTACGAGTAGAAAGTACCAACTTTTACCAAAACTGATTTTTTATGCTCAAAAGTGTTTTGTAACCTGATTTTAATGATGAAATAGCTTCAATATCACCAAAATAACAAGAAAGTTTGAAACTTGATGATTCAAAACAAATATCACCCTTACGCGTAGAAAATGGTACATGAATAAAACCAAGCTTAAAAACAACTCTACACACGTAAAGTTTGAAACTTGATGCACAAAACTTAAACTTTAATACTAAATAAACCTTAAACCACAAGAATCTTGAGTTTACAAGTGTAAAAATTAAAGCTTTTAGGCGTATGAAATGTTAAGCTTATAAAACCCACGTGTATAGTATTGTACTTCAAAAACAAAAGTGTTTCACCCAACTAGATGGCGATTGATACCACTGTTAGGTCACCATAAGTTAACACAAGAATCAAATATGTAAGAAATAAAGGTAAGAAAGATCGGTTGAATACAAGACACAAACACACGAATGAATACTAAATGTTATGCATAAGATATAAGTGAAAAGTGAACAACCAACCTTTTAAGGAAGGTTTACATGTCTATTTATAGGGGAAGGGAACTAGGGAAACACTACTAGTTCCTTCCTTCCTTATTGGACTTGGGCCAAGGCTCATGGGCTTTCTACATAAGCCTTGCCATAAATACAAACATAAAAGCCTAGTTTAAGCAACCTATTACATTTTAATTACAAACACTTGAAATACAAGTTAGGAGTGATTCCAACAACGGTCTCTGTTCTTCTTCCTATTCTTGGATCCTTCCCTGGAGGACCCTCTGGAGAATTTTTCAGAGGCCTCTCTTTGTTCGATCGGAGCTCCATTAGCTGCTACTTCCTTAGACTCGATCCAAGTGTAAGTCTTTTCCATGAGTTCCTTGTAAGTGGTGGGAAGGTCGGTGGACAGGAATTCCACCAAGCTTCGAGTTCGTAAGCCATGTACGAAGCCATAAATCCTTTGCTCTTCGTGCAACCCGGGTTTGTAAAGTTTCATCGGTGTACCTTGTGACGAAGGCACTTGTGCTTTCATTTGTCCCTTTGCTTGATGGTATGCCTTTGCCGGATGAGTCTTGGTGTACTTCTTCTCTTGGTGAAGTGTGATCGAACTTAGCCTTGAGATCATCCGGACTTACAATGCTTCCCACCTTTTCCCATTCCATCATATTCGTGCAGAGTCTCGGAGAGTGTATGTGAACATGTGGCATGCTACAGGCATAACCCACTTCTGCATCTTGATAGTGTCTTCGAATAAGTGTAAGAAGTTTTCGGGATCGCCTTTCCCGTTGTAGGTGCCTATATGAGTAGGCATCTTCACACCATCAGGTAGAGGGTAGTCTTCGATCCACTTCACAAAAGGTGTGCAAGCTCCAGAAGCTTCCGCATAGAAAGGGTCGTACGAAGGTGGATAAACAGGTGTATGGTTGTACGGGTTAGGAAGCGGTTATAATAATGCAGCATAGGCCGCATGAGGTTGGTATGAAGGGTTTCCCCCCATCGGTTGTGTAGGGTGTACAAGAAGGTGTCCGTATGGCACTTGCTGGTAACTCTGGTTGTGGAGAGACCCATTTGGAGGATAGGTATTATAGGACTGAGCAGATAGGTAGGGATTCATGCCTTGAGGAGGTAGCTGGTTCATCCCAGTATGGAGGAGGTCCTCAACACTTGAGATGTATGATGGAGTATCGGATCCTCATCCCTTCTTTTCCTAAGTGGGGGCGCCAAGAGGTGGTAGGTTTACCCTTCGTTTCCCTCTTGGGTTGCTTCCTCCGTTGGAGTTCTCATTCCTTCTTTCTCCCTGCACTCTTTCCCTTCTTCCCGGATCTCCTCCGAGACCTTCTTCAAAACCAACAGTTCTTCCGTTGGGTCTCCTTATGGAAGGACAACCATTTTTTAGGGCCGAACGCCCCCTGCTAATTGGTCAAGGCCTTTCATCTACCTCGATCTCTTCATCATATTCCTCACTGGAATACTCCAATTCCCTTCGTATGTCAGTGTTTCTAACTTGCCTCTTGTGAGCCCTTAGCAAGGACTCTAACGCTTCAAAGTTTTCCTCAACGAAGGCAGGGCTAATTTCTGGAATAGGGTTAGCGGAAGTTGAGGCATGATGTATGGGAGTGGTTTCCAAGCGAGATCGTGTAGTAAAGGTGGAGGCAGTTATGGGGGCGAGATTATCGGTGTTAGTTGTGGTGAGAGGTACCAGGGTAGAAAAACCTGGTGGAGGTGTATCTTCTCTTCCTGGTTCCATGCTGGAAAAGTAGCGTACTCAGTTAGGGTATCAAGACTTGGTGATTACAGGACTAATAGTAGCGGGTACCACGGATGGCGCCACTGATTGTACAATAAATTGCACTACCAGGCTTCAATGGTGATCGAAGGTATGAGGGGTTTACGTTCCAGCCAACATTGTCTTTCACCTAAGAATAAGAAATACGAAGACACTACGTTAAGTGATTATGCGGGGTTGGACCATGCGAACCACCTCCGCGAGAGTAAGTATGAGTTATGGTTTTATATGTATGTGTAAGTAAAGAAATGAGTGTTAAGTAAACTTACCATAATCCTCTGCCGTCCAACCGATTTATAGTGGAAGAAATAGGGTTGAGAGCACCTCTGCGCAAATGTTAGAGAACATGGGGCGTCCCATGTTTGTGGGTAACCGCTAGGGCTTAGTGACCCATGTTCTCAAACTTGGCGGAAAGCCAAGAAAGAGAGGGAGATCGTGGGTTTGACCAAGTCGGTGAGATCTCTTATCCATTGCTCCTTCGTCAACCATACCCCGAAGGGCTTAAGGCTTCAAATGGCGAATTCCCCGCATGTAACCTTCGTGTGTACGAATGGTTTGACGCCCATGAACATTCAGGAGATCTAACTTGGGCCTTCGTTCAGAAGGGCTTTGACACATCTCTAAGGGGTGTTCGTCGAGCTGTTCGGAGGGTACATCATCAATTACGATTTTAAGCAGTAACGGATATAAAATGTATCAATTTAGGGCTTAAATGACCCCTTAAAAACGTATGTTTTAAATCCTTATAAAATGCACTAATTAGAATGAGGATGTGACAATTCAACCGGCCAATAAGAGATAACTAGGGAGTAAAAAAATCTAAGTAAACATGTTTTTAATTATCATAAGAACTCATTTAATCAATCCATAGCTTTTCACCCTTTCATTAGTTTAATTAGTTTTTAATTTTAATTGTTTAGTAGTTAAATTGGTAGAATTACCACCCCTCACTTTTCAAACCTCAAAATTTCATTTGCTTTCTAAAAAATATATAAAGATAAAAAAGAATCACCCTCGACCTCACCTTTTCGTCATATATCTCTACTAGCATCTCTATTCCCTTAGAGAATGATCAACCCCCTGGGCTTACCCATACTACGCTGCAATGATTAGGTACACCGCCTAGTGGGTTATAAAGCTTGCTCGTTGAAAAGGAGATTTTTGGCGCCGCTGTTAGGGAATAGAATAGCTAGTTAGGTTTCTATCTCGATAGGTTCACTCACTTGATTCCTATCAAGTGAGAATTTTTTTTCTTTTTTATTAGCTTTCTTTTAGCCTATCTCCTTTTTATGTGCCCTTTGTTCGTAAAACCCTTTTCATTCATCACCATGGCAGATGAAGTTGCATTTCGATCATTAACAATTGAGGAACAATTGTATTTTGCGGATACATTTGCTTCTTATTGTTCAAATGATTTTTTGTGTGATCTTCGAGATTTTCAAGAGGAGATGGGTGTAAAGTTAGATGGGATTGATGAATTATGTGCATGTGTTAAATAGAGACTTTGAGTTATGCTTTTATCTTGTGTGAGTCTCCAAACTATATTAACATCACAAATATGCTTCTTAAGAACTTTTTTGAAGTGTTAAATTGTTTGTACATGAACATTATATCCTAAATAGAGCTTCTTTATACACTACGTTTGTTGTTGATTTTGAGTAATTTCCATCTTCATCAGAACATAAAATCTTTAAGCCTTTCTTGCTCTTGACTCTTGAGACCGCGACATATAGTTGTCCATGTGAGAAAAATGGTTTTTGAAGAAACAATCCAACTTGTGTCAATGTCTGTCCTTGGCTCTTGTTAATAGACATTGCGAAACATAGACACTGGAAATTGTCTACAGTTAAATTTGAATGGCATCTTGTTATCAGAAGGGCTTAGGTTTATACGTGGGATGGCGCAAATTGTGCCTACGCTTCCTCCAGATATAATTTTAGCTTCTATTATATTGACGCCCATCCTTATGACTTGTAGCCTGGTACCGTTGCATAATCCAGTTGTTTGGTCTATGTTTCTAATGTACATAACGGGGTGCCGACTTTCAACTTTAAGATGTGGTGTGGAATCCCAGATATGCGGATTGTGTTTAGGAAATCGCATGTGTATAGTTTTTCATTGAAATTGGTATCCATATCAGCAATACCGGCTGAGTTAGAACTCTCATATGTATGTTCGGCTCACGGAGAAGTGTTAACATTCGATCGTTTATCATATCCACCATCTCGTGTGTGGGGCAAAATTGCCTTTTCTTGAAAGAAAGATGGGTTATAAAGGTTTACATTTAAGTGCGGGTAAGTTTCTTCTATAATTTTCCCAATGTGATCTTACGAATCTGGAATTAACATGTCACTAGAATTCCACGCGTAAACTTCCCGTCATTCTTACCGCAATTGTGATCTTCAAATTGTCTTTGGCGAAGCCATGCATCGCAAACATTAAATTGTTTAAAGTAACGGACCAACGACATAAGAAACATTAAATTGTTTTAAAGTGCAGGATACCACAGGAACCAAATTCTTGCCAAGGCGGCCTTCATTCTTAACCACGAGGAGATGGAGTTAGGGATGGAAGAGAGGAGGTAGGCTTGGTCAAAAGCAGTTTTCTTTGTTGGGGTCATGAGCTTGACTTTTCAAGGCTTCTTTGAGAGAAGGTCTTGAAGAGGTGCCATGGGGTCCTTGGTAGCTTCGATTAGGAAGGGTACTGCGGTTTGCAAGCGCATTTCTGCCTCTTCATATTGACCTTTTATGAGGCGGTAGCAGTCCATTCGGAGAGGTCTACGGGCTTACATCTTTAGCCAACTCCTCCAGAGCAAGGCACCATCCATGGAAGATAGCTGCCTTAATCACTTTCCACATAGCAGCTCCAATCTCATCACTATGATACAACTCTATGGCAATGTAAGGCACCACCTTTGATACAACCTCTGCACGATCTTTTTGGAGCATCTTGTACCTCATCTGCAGACCATCTATTTCCTCTCTCATTTTAACCTCTAGCTCTGCGAGCCTAGCCCTTTCACTTTCCAAACCTGCACACTTAGACTCCAACACAGTGTCGACCGGTGAGGCTCACCATCTTAGCCTCCAAAATAGCATTACGGCGGTGAGGCTTACCACCTTGGCCTCCTCCAACTGAGTTTACCACACTATGTTGTAGTGGCGGTTGGCTCCTTTTGTAGCTCGGCTATCTTGTCTCGGAGTCTTGGGTAAGGGATTCTTCCCAAAATCTTTCTCAATTTCTTCACACTTTGCCTCCATTTCGGCATACTCTTGGTCACAGGCTTTTCCCTCTCAACATAACATCCATTTCTTGCCTCTCCTTTTCCTTTATACAAAGCATCTCCACAGTATAAGTGTTCGGTGGTTGTCGGAATAGCACCCTTGCTACGCTCTTATCATGCATGTCGCAGACCCCTTCGATTGACATATTTTCCAGCATTCCCTTCCAATTGGGAGTGGTGACATGGTCAACAATGCGATGGCAGGCTAAGGCATTCGGAAGCTCCTTTGTGTCAGGAAAGCCTGTAATAAAAACAGTACATAAGGGCAAAGTTGGAGAAGACAATTAGTAGTTTATATAAATTAAAAGGCAAATGCTTACCATGTATTTCCTCGGTATCATCTGATAGGTCAAAGGCAGACTTTATAGCTTTCTTGTTTTCGACAATCTTCTGTCGAATGGCCCTGAACCCGGATCTTTGGAAGAAGAGTCTTTCTCTTGGTGGCAAACTTGATAGCTTTGCCATTTGTTCCTTCTACTCTTTAACACATCACTATGCTGTAGAGCACGTGATTCGAACTTCCTCTTTTGCGGGATCGTCCGAATCGCCATGTTCTCAACCAATTGGGAGGACCCTCCAACAATACTTGTGGGGGTGCTGAGGAAACAGGCTCTATCTGGGAGTGTCCAAGTCGTTGTTATTGACATAAGTGGAAGGTGAACCAACACCATAAGACTCTTCAGCTTTTTCCGCAGGCATAAAGCTCAAATCTTCATCAAAGTCTTGATGCATGAAGTTCCTAAACGCCATCTTTGCAAAAAAGGAACAATAAAAGATAAATATCAGCGTTACATTGGTCCTACTTAAATAACAGTGGAAGCATATACTTTTTCCATGATAAATGATAATGGGCTTCTTGGGAGACCCCTCCCAGCTTTGTGCAATCCCAGCCATATACAAAATTGGCTCAGGGAAGGCTTGAAGATCTACAGGATACCAACTAAACGTTGATAACACGGACTCCTTTAAACCTCATAAGGAAGGGGGTCATTGAAACGTTTTGTATCAAACCTAAATTCCTTATTCAGCAATGATGGATAGTCAGGTGGCACAATGGCACTTTCAACATTAAAGAAACTACCCTTTCAGGTCCCTTATGTTCGTGTAAGGCCTTGTAATGAGGTTAGGCACATCTCCTCGGTCTCTTTGCCAAAGTTAACCAATTCCACGGGTAAAGGTTCAAAATCCCTTAATACCTTAAGAGTTGGTTCATAGCCATAAGCCTTACACATAACGATGAATGTAGTAAGTTTAGCTAAACCAAATGGGTTAAATCGAAAGATATGCGCCCGTAATCTGCATTAACTCTAAGATCATAGGGTGGTTCTGAATCCTAAGATTTGAATTGCTAAAGAGTGGATGTCTTGCCTACGAAACCTTGGGGCATCAAACATCCTTGGTTTGATTTGGGAAGCATGACTCTAAACTCCTTAGGGATTGGATATTTAGCAAGATGATCATGTAGATTCTTAGCAGTTAAATTGCATTTTGTTGTTTGATTATAAATTTGGAATCCATAACTATTTTAAGCCTCAAAAGATAGGAGGAAGACTTTACCTTTTGGTCGGCCGGGTGATTTGTAGCAAATTACTGCGTGTAAAATTGAGCGAAGAGGGGCAAAGTGTTTTGGGTTCTATCTAACTCGGCTTAAATATCCTTTTCTTCGCTTTTTAACCGTACCACGTATCCCAAGGATTACCCTTATCCGGTTCAAGAAGTTTAAATTTCAAAAATAGTTTTGGTCAACCGATCTCGTTGGGATAGGAATTCTTGTAGCGGGTATTTAAGTGGGTTTAGGTAGCATTAAATGCACGGTAAGAGTACTAATCTTGTTTACGATAAGCCTTCGACAAGCGGCTGATTTCATTCGGGGATGAAGTTGAAAGCAATGCCTCCTCGTTCATATGCATCACTTTTGGTGGAAGGCTTGATGATGTACCATCTGAGCATTCGACGGACACCCTTCGAGATGTGTGAAGCCCTACGACGAGGCCCAAGTTAGGTCTCTGAATGTTCATGGGCGTCAAACCATTCGTACACGAAGGTTACTGCGGATTCGCCATTCGAAGCCTTAAGCCCTTGAGGTATGGTTGTGAAGGAGCAGCGGATAAGAGATCTTCGACTTGGTCAAACCACGATCTCCCTCTCTTTCTTAAATTTCCGCCAATTTTGAGAATGTGGGTCACTAAGCCCTAGCGGTTACCCTGAACATGGGGCCCCCATGTTCTTTGACATTCTTGTGAGGTGCTCTCTACCTTATTTCTTCCACTATAAATAGGTTGGACGAGGCGAGAGATTTTGGTAAGCTCACTTAACACTCATCTCTTTACTTACACACACATATACAACCATAACTCATACTTACTCTCACGGGAGGTGGTTCTGAGGTCCAACCCTGCGTAATCATAACGTAGTGTCTTTGTATTTCTTATTCTCAGTGAAGAAAATCTTGGTTGGAACATACACCCTCATGCCTTGATCACCATTGAAGCTGGTAGTGCAATTTATTGTACAATCAGGTTCCTTTTCACATTTCGGTCTTTTGGAAGCAAATTCTTTGGAATCAAGCACTTTTGGACGAAAAGGATTGAAAACATGAAGAAAATAATGAGTCAAAATTTCAAGGCGATTTCATACTGGCGTCCCAACTCAAAGAAGCGGCCTTGTTGCTCCCAGGTTTTCTAAAAGTCTCAAGTATTTGCTCGGGTCATAATTTGGTTTCACAAACATGGCGACATCACACCTTATTCGAAGGGTGTTGCCTTTACTTTTCACCGAGACGACCAAAGTTCATTACAAGGCGACATCCATAATGAAGCGAGACGGTGTCACACTTCCTCATAGGACACCGTCCCAGCGATGGTGTCCATAACGAAGCGTAATGGCGGTGACGAGGCAGCATCACCATCCAAGGCGCGCCGCCATAAGTGTAAATCTATATATAGACTTGAATTTTACGTATTTTATGTGTAGTATTTTAGAGAGCAAACCCTAGTTCATTCATTGTCTGACTTGGGCAGTATTTTAGGGTTCCAAACCCTTATTTACACTCAAAGATATGTTTATTTATCCAATCTACCACCATGTTTATTCTATGTTCAGTTGTTTGTTTGTGTTCTTGCTTATCTATCATGCATAGCTAAATTAATCTAGTGTTTGCTTAGATCCCATGAAACCTAGTTGTTGAATATTGTTAGGTTGTCTCTTGTTTTAATTGGTAGACACTAGATTAAGGAAAACTGGCTTCTTCTTTAATTGTTGCGAGAACGTCCTAAATAGAAAAAATCTTGAGAGTGCACTTAAGCCATCGTTGTGTTTATTTCGTGAGTTGTAGCTTTAGGATAATAGAGTATCCGGGGGAGAGACTACAGTACTTGGCGATCCAGGATTGACTAGGGGAGAGTTACAATTCATAGAACTAGGGAATTAGGCACCCCCTATGACTAACACTGAATACAACGCACCAATGAGAATGAGGATGTGACAATTCAACCAACCAATAAGAGATAACTAAGGAGTAAGAAACACTAAGTAAACACGTTTTTAATTATCATAAGAACTCACTCATACAGTCCATAGCTTTTCCTTTTCATTAGTTAATTAGTTTTAATTTTAATTGTTAAGTGCTTTAAATTGGTAGAATTACCAAACCCACTCTTCAAACCGAGATTTTACCTTTTCTAAAAAATATAAAAGATAAAAGAATCACCCTCGACCTCACTTTTAGTCATACATCTCTACTAGCATCTCTATTCCCTAGAGCGATCAACCCTGACTTACCCATACTACTTTGCAGCGATTAGGTACACTACCTAGTGGGTTATAAAGCTTGCTCATTGAAAAAGAAGTCTTCGACCCGAACCACGCATCAAGTTTTTGGCACTTCGTAGAATAGAATAGCTAGTTAGTTTTCTACTAAGCGATTCCTATCAAGTGAGCTTTTATTTTTCATTATATTTCTTGTAGTCTATCCCGTTCTTCATGTTTTTGTTAGTAATATTGTCACTTTTTGTCATGGAGGTGATAATCCACCAACAACAATCCACCATACCATCCACCACTACCATCAACCATTACCACCACCAAATCTACCACGAAGACACACCAGAGGCTGTACTCTTGGTGAATACTCTGAACCAAGCCATCAAGGCTATAGGAACACCATTGAGCTTTCTCGTTTAGCTCAAACTACGACCCTGCAATCCGACACCATCCGGTTGGTGCAAAATGGATGTGCATTCCATGGACTTTGTTCGAAGATTCTAATCAACATCTCAAGGATTTCCTAAAATTGTTTACTTAATTGACCTTGATGCTACCACTCGGGAGACACCGCGATTGCTTCTCTTCCAATTCTCTACGGGATCAAGCTAGTAATTGGCGAGCGACTTCTCGTAGAATCCATCTCAAGTTGGGATGATCTTACCACCCATTTCCTCACCCAATTTTTCCCACGGAGAACTACTGAATCTTATGAATGATACATGGACTCGATTGACCTTGATGTTCCAACAACGTCAAGGCGAAACCCTTTATGAGACATGGACTCGATTCAAAGACTTACTCCACAAAGTCCCTCACCATGACATTGATCTTTGGTTCCAAGTCTAAATTTTGTATGATCATTTCAATCTCTCCACAAGGCAAGCCATTAACCAAGTGGCGGTGGTAAGCTTAGTGAATTAACAGTGGAAGAATGGTGGGGCACTATAGAGGACCTTTCCTCTATGACAATGAATGTTGGAATGACCCCGTGAGTTGCCTAAAACCGTAAAGCGTATCCTTGCCTTCAATCAACTCACAACCTTCAATTGTAGGATGCTCGAACTTAAAGATCAAGTCAAATTCCTCATGAGTTCCTCAGAAGCTCCTAGACCTTCATGCCAAGTGAACAAAGTCTCTTCCTCGCGTGAGTTATGTAGTGTTCCCCATGACACTCGTAATTGCAGAGACTCCTCGAACAAGCTTTCATGGACTACACATCTATATGCACCAGCAGGCGGGAGGAAGATTCACGATGACCCTCGACCTAGGACTTTCAATGATGCTCAAGAGGCATGGAAGGGCAAACCCGACTATAATTGGAGTCAAACCAAAGAATTCAGTTCTAACAACTCCCCATGGTCCCAACAATACAATTCAATCTCTCTTGGTCATAGTCAAGGTAACTTGGAAAGGATGATGCAAAACTTTGTAACATCCCAAAAAGCCCAAATAGCCATGCTTTGGATCACTTTAATCAACAACAAGCCGAGATAGATATGAAGAGATAACCTCTTGAAACCTATTAACAATCATGTTGACAAGATGGCAATGCGAGAAGGTTAATGCCATCTCGACTCACTCCCAGAAAGCTTCCATTGTAAAGATTAAGGACCCAAGCAAGTTCTTCGTGCAAGTTCTTCGCTCACTCGCAATTAGGAAATGAAAATAGGGACCCATCTTCATCAAAACACGTTCACTTTGTCAATGCCATCGCCCTAGTGAGACCAAATAGGAATAATGATGAAGCGAGCCATGAGATGGTGCTTGAGGTTAGTAAGACTCCTAAGGGAGAAACAACTAAAGAAGTAGACGAAGTAGGTGATGAATACTTCAACACGTTTCCTACGGAAGAGGAACTTTCATACCACCCATCTAGTACGACTTTCATCCCTTTTATGCTATGAGACCCCACATATCACCATTGTAAATCCTAGGAATCTCAACATACCATGTTGCATAGGACACCTCTTAATGGCAAAAGCCTACATCGATCATGAAGTCTCAATAAACATCATGACTAGCACATACTATAATTAGGTGATGAAACAACATGTCCCAAGTTGGCAAGATCCCGATGATCCTAGAATAAGATGTAATTTCCTCGGTAGAGTTAAGGGATTGCCCATTTATGTAGGAAGCTTCATGTACCTAACATATTTCAT